>OX438749.1:2417500-3017500 GCA_949316235.1 Oegoconia quadripuncta
TTAGATTTAGTTTTCAACAAAATTGGGACTGTCTGCTTTGAGCACTTTTCGCTATTTCTCATAGTTTCGGCTTTGGCTATGCACGCCCACTCGAAAATTTTACTCAGTATATGAGTGATCGAAGAAACATTTTCAATCACAAAAAATTTCTCTGCATTCCTGTTGTGATAAAATCATTGCGACTTCGTAGAGTTCGTATTTCAATAATCTGCATTGCCTTTCCCCATCCCGTTCCTGTGGTGAACATTTTTAGGCGAAAAATTCCCATTAATATTAAAATTCTTTTATTAATAAAATAACTCGAATACATGACTATGACCCAGTCCTGTTTAAGAGGGTTTGTTTCGTAAGTGGCGCTCTCATTGAATAAATTATTTTTTCTTTTGAAATACAGAATATATCAAAAAAATCGCTGTGACATGCATTCGGGAAGCATAAAAGCCAATCCAAGTAATATTATTAATACGAAAGTTTGAATGTTTGTTTGTTTGTTTGTACGTTTCGGATTTAGATGAATTTTGATATATAAGTAGAATATATTGAATGTTAATTACAAAAACCAAATAGTACAAGGTGTAAAGAGCTCAACCTTCCTTGGAATTATCGTAGATCAAAAACTAAATTGGAAAGAGCACATAGATAAGGTATGCGGTAAAGCAAATCGTTTTACATTTCCACTTTTTAAGTTAAAAACTGTAGCCTCTAGACAAACAGCTATCGTAGCATACCATGCGTACGTTGAATCAGTTCTTAGATATGGACTGGTAATCTGGGGCAATGGTACAGACATAAACAGAGCATTTATTGCCCAAAAAAAATGTATACGAGCAATTTGTGGTGTGTCTCAGGACGTGTCTTGTAGACCACTATTTAAAGGACTTAAAATTTTACCACTGCCGTGTATGTATATACTTGAAGTGGCACATTTTGTAAAGCAGTACCATCATAACTTTTACAAGCAAGCTAGAGATGTAGTAAAAATAAATACCAGGGACCCTAATAGACTAATGATTGTTGAAATACCAAAAACAACACAGTATCAAAAAAACTGCTATTTTATGGGTAAAGAAATATATAATAAAATTCCACGGTTTATAACAGATCTACCTCTAAATAAATTCAAAAACCATCTACAAAAGTGGCTTCTTGAATATACGTTTTACTCTGTTAAAGAATTTTTAGAGCACGACAAAACTATTGTTTGATTGTCGTTGAGTTTGAATGCTTTGTTTTGACTTGTTATTATTAGCTGAATATGATAAGATTATTAAGTGAATTATATGATTTAGTCCTGTCGATAAAATTTGGCATGCGGTTAAATATGGCTGATCTAAGTGTGAAAATGAATGGAAGTTGACATAATATATACTGGGATTACATTTCATTTCACCTACTTTGACATATAATTGACTTATTAAAAATTCATTGATTTATTTTAACATTGGATGTGTAATAATTAGAATTTATATTATGAAATAATTTGACATTAATATTGGACAACATGTTATAAATTGCTGAAAAGTTTACTATTAATTAAGTAATTGTAAAAGTATTAAAATTTGTGTTGAATTATATTCAGCGACATATTTGCATGCCTGAAAAGACTAAGTGTGAGAAACTTACTACCAATATTACCACCAATGCAATGTAACCACACTTAAAGCAAATAAAGATATTCTATTCTATTCTATTCTATACCCTGGATTGAGACATAGTATATATTTCATCCCGATAAAGTGAGTAGTTCCCGTGGGATAAACGAATTTCCGCGATAACGTTACTCCATGCAGGTGAAGCCTCAGGCGGAAAGCTAGTTAGCTAATCTTTGATAGGCGTTATTTTCCAGAATTGAATTCAGGAAGTGTTTTCTTCTCTTATAAAAACCAACATCACAAACAAATAAACAGACAAACTATATCTGCGAGCGCGGCACACGTACAAACCGAATTTCCTGTAATCGGGTAAAGGACGCCTCCTTTTATTATATCCGTTAAAAATATGATATGAAATTATCTGGGAATAGTAGATATTTCCAATTCCGCTACTGTTTCTACAAAGTAAAGAGTACGAGTATAAGGCCATCGAAAAGTATTATTGAAGGCAAAACAAACAAAAGCGATTCGCGCAAACAATTTGACAAAACAATAAACATTTCATTTTAGATGCCAACGAGGATATAGAATGCAACTAACACCGAAGAGGGGAACAGGGAACTAGAGGTGGGGATATCGGGGAATATCATAAAACAGGGGACAATACGGACATATTTTCGCTTTCCGCGGAAAGAATTCAAAGCTTTTTGCGTCGCACACATAGGGAGCGGCGATGTTGCCAGATGTATAGTTGTTACTTACTGGAAATAGTGTTGAAAATTTATGAGTTTAAAGGTGTCTGGAAAGGTTTAGTGATAAGACCGCCTAATTGTGTTCTATTGTTATCATCCAAAATTGTTGTAAATTAATTTGCGCAATAAAGAGTATTTGTATTGTATTGTATTGTATTGTATTGTATTGTATTGTATTGTATTGTATTGTATTGTATTGTATTGTATTGTATGTGTATAGTACTCATTTTGGTTACCACCACCATCTTATCTAAGTCTGCCGCTAAGCAACAATTTTGATAGCACTGTTGTATTTCGTTCTTTATTTTTGCAGAACGGGTTAGCACTTGACCTTAATCACACCTGGTCTTAAGTGAAGATGAGGACGAAGGTGGAAGCATACTGACCCGGAAACCCTATCATATTTGGAGGACTGGTTATTTTATCTTTAACAGCCGGAATACAGCAATGCAATTCACATTGCTGCTTGGAGCCAGACCTTGATACGATGGTAGTTAGCCAGGCGGACGTTTAAATTGCCCTACCACCAACCAAACCGAGTACTAAATATGTACCCCGCTTTGGATCGAACCCGCGACCTCCGATTCGTAA
This sequence comes from Oegoconia quadripuncta, assembly GCA_949316235.1. Taxonomy (NCBI): domain Eukaryota; kingdom Metazoa; phylum Arthropoda; class Insecta; order Lepidoptera; family Autostichidae; genus Oegoconia; species Oegoconia quadripuncta. Next base: position 2,420,436 of record OX438749.1, read on the forward strand.
ACTATGTTGTTGAGAAATAAGGTAGCCTTTGTTCCGTTTGAAATGAGATAGTCTCTGTTCCGGGTGAGCGCGTCACTACCTTCGGCCTCATGTTTTAACCGGGGCCAATCACACTCGCAAATTTGCCATTCGTTTTCGATTAGCCAAGTTAAGCAATGTCTGACGCGATCTCCTTGGATGGGTGACCACTAGTGACTTTCAATGCGAGTGTACGTTAAATAGTCGGTCCCGGTTGTTTTTGTTAAGCGAGTTGTCGGCCTACAGAAGCAGCTTAAAAGCACTGTTAGGTAGCTACTAGTCACACAAGTTCACTACTCCGTACTGGGCCTTAAGGCCAGTGAGTGGAGGCTGTGCCCCAAGAGTAGGCCTTAAGGCTGTTGATGATGAATTGCGCTATTTGCAACGGTTTTCAATGTATAGTGTCGCGACGGTGGTGCCTATTCTATGGACACCAGGGAACGAAGACTGGAGAGTACAACACAATGTATATAAAGGTTGAATTTGAATTCTTGTAATTCCCATTTTCTGGTGACGCCACTCTTGATTACAAACCACTTTTCCCAAGGAACCAGTTTTGTGAACCGTTTAAAAAAAAAAAACCGTAGTTTAATTCCCTTTATATAGCCCTAATAAATTGTTTGAAGTGTTTCAATCAGCTGATCGCGTAGACCAATGAAATCGACGAACTTCTGTGAATCTGACATAGTAACTAAATTATTAATGACTACTGTGAATCTGACATTGTATTTAAATTATTGTTGACTTCGGTGAATCTGACATTGTAATTAATTGGTATTGACTTCTGTGACTCTGACGTTGTAATTAAATTGTAATTGACTTCTGTGGCTCTGACCTTATAACTAAATTATTATTGACTTCTGTGAATCTGACATTATAATTAAGTTGTTATTGAGTTCTGTGAATCTGACAGTGTAACTATATTATTATTGACTTCTGTGAATCTGACATTGTAATTAAATTGTTATTGACTTCTGTGAATCTGATATTGTTACTAAAATATTAATGAAACTAAGTATACCGTGAATGTATAAATGTTATTAAATTTTGCATGCCAGTGTCTGGTAAAATGTGTGAGATATTATAATTGTGATGAGATCTGTTACCACATTTAGCACAAAATAGATGTATTTGTGTTTTGTAAAGTCGAAAATAGACACTCTCGAGGTGCATTGATGAAATTGTGGATAGAGCACGATAATATTTTTGAAGAATAGCTGACACATATCTCCCAAGCTTTATCACCATTGCGCGCTGAGACAGTATGACTTCCCGCAGTGTAAAATAAAATCAACCGGCATCTGCCTCTGGATGCCGTGAACCAATGATGCGAAGCAGTGTCATTGGCATGGAGCTCCTATAAGTCACCAACACGCCTGCCCTTGTGCTGGCTGTTGAGGTATAAGTACTTCGAATCTTTTCAAGATTTTTGGCGCTACAGCACCGTTTATTACTTTGAGTATATAGATTACGTGTAAGTAATTTTTAACCCCTGGCAACACTAACCGCTGATTCACACAAACACAAACACATTTCACGTAAATGAGTGTCTCAAACGACCCGGAGTCTATTACACAGGCCAACAAAATTCGTGGGGGAAAGCAAAAAATTCAGAGACAAGAGCAATGACATTTATCTAATTATGGGATCGCGATAAGGGCGCGAGAGGGGGTGGGGTGGGGGAAAATTCAGGGGGGAGGGTGGCGCTTGGAGCATCGGAGGCTGTGCCGCAGTCAGCTTCCAACCATCGGCAGGTGCGGACTGCTATTCTGCTTCACGTTCACGCGACGGAGATCGCTCCCAGACAATTTTAAATTTTTTTCTTGCGGCAAAACTTTGACGGCCGTGCGAAATTTTAAAAGAAACAAATGGACTTTTAAACGCTTGGTATGAAATGTGTTTTTAGTTGTAAATTTACGACAGTTTAAAAAGGAAAGCAGTGGAATTATGGAATACGATATTATGGTAAATGGTGTGAAATGAAATGTGGAACAAATTATTCAGTGTCATGAGAGTTCTGTTGGTTTTCAACATGACCATACTTCTGGTATTTGGACTGTTTGTTGGTGAGTATTAGCTACTTTACTGGTACACTTTTATGGTTCGATTCCCAGGCAGGCCATGTACCAATGAGTTTTAAATTTAATTTAATTACTTATGTACACTTATCCGACTGTTCTTAAACGGTGAAGGAAAACATCGTGAGTGAACCTGCTTGTCTGAGAAATAAAAATTCAAAGGCATGTGAAGTCCCCAACCCGCATTGGGCCAGCGTGGTGGACTATGGCCCATACTCATATACCAGGGAAGGCCTATATCTCTACAGTGGAATATTTACGGGCTGATGATGATGACACTTTTCATGTCACTGGTCGAGTTCCTAATAAGTCTTCGATTAAAACAATATACAAGTCGTACATTGGGCAAGGTCTTTACTCGTGAATTGACTAATTTGATGGCTCTTTGAAATGTAACATTACGATCTTAAGAGCAGGAACCGGCCCTACAATTTAGAATAACTTTTCCTAATGCACATAAATTTAGGGCTGGATATCAATCATACCTTAATTAAGTGAAGATGCGGCCGAAAAGGCGCGTGGCGAAATAACACTCAATTTATTTGGATGACTGACCATCTTATCTCATACATTCGCAACACAACTTATATTTAACGTATATATATTTACTACAGATACAATAACAGTGTTATTATAGTTCGATGTGACATGGTTTTGTGGTATATTTCTTATCACAACTAATATAAATTTGAAAGTTTGTGTGTGTTATGTATGTATGTTTGTTACATCTTCAAGCCTAAACGGCTGGACGGATTCCAATGAAATTTAGTTGGTAGACAGATTAGGATATTAATTAATTAATAGGCTAATTTTTTGACTGAACTCTTGATGAAAGTCCACGCGAATGAAGTCGCGGGCAACAGCTAGTATCTTATCTGTCTCATCATCATTACACGTCCCCATTGTTCCCCAGCCTCTCATTGAGAGAGAGATCGAGAATCCATCACGCAGCCTCAATGCGGCTTCGTTTATTTATGCTAGACTTAAATCGGGAAAAATGAAAATTCCACTAATGGACACTCATCCAAGGACTGCCCGCGAAAGACGTTGCTTAACTTCGCTAATCGAAATCGTAACTACGCCACGTATACTCTTTATTTCCAAGTTATGCTTGCAGGTAAGCCGCTGGATATTCAGACATAGAGTTTAGTTTTAAATATCCTATTCCAATATCAATAAAGTAATAATTAGTTTGTGTAGTTCTCTAAACGTTGCGAGTGGAATTGAGGTCTATTGTAGTGCTGGATTGGATGGGAGTCTATTGTTGGTTCCATAATGGATTGTTGCTGGAAACCTCATACGAACAGAAATGATTATTTACCTAGCAATGTACTTGGAACACTCGTAATTATCTTGTCTGAGCGTGTGACAATTTAGTACGATGAGCCCGCGTTTTCGAACGTAACATTAAATGTTTAGATTTCGAAAACGAAAACCCGAACGCTTGGTCGTTCCATACTAACAACTGCTGGCTGTACATCCTCATACAACTCTTTTGCTTCATTAACATTTATTGTTCATACATGCTCGTCGATTTAGGGTACTCTTGGTTTGGTCTTTCTTACCCGACTGCCCGAAGAATGTATGTATATAAATTTCTACTTTACATATTTGTAGATTTCAAAGTGCATGGTGCGATTAGATTCCTCTTGACCTGGAGGGTTATAGGATACATTTTATCGTGAAAAATCCTACATGGCGCCCGAGAAATACAAAATATGCTGTCGGGGTTTTGGGTTTTTAAACTCATATTGTTTATAAATTTAATGCAAAATTAAAACAGCCTTTAGATTACGTATCTTCATCAGCATCGTCATCGATTACGCTCATCAATAAGAAACCGTCAAATTGCCGAGCGATAGATGAGTCAACCAATCACATGTCAAAATTTAACCGATGACGATAACGATGAAATACATCATAACCCCAGAATAATGATAAGTTGAAAATTTAGAAAACCTCCGAAAAAACTGGCTATTATATCAATTAGATAAAAGAAACCAACTATGTTAGAAGCTACATGTCTTCAACATGGCTTAAATATTTCCATCAAATATGGCTAAGAACGTATCTTGGAGTTTAATCTAAAATATAAAAAAAAATTTAACCCTCGAAAGACTATTAGTCATCCAAATAAAAATTGAGTAAAAAACTAAAGATAGATAGATAGATAAGCATTTATTTGCATGCATGTACACACACATAACAAATTTTAATTTTACATTTGAAAAATACAACTAAAAGAATAACACACAAGTACAGAAACAAGAAATATCTTCGAAACGACTTAATCGGTTTTCAACAAACATTGCTAAGAACCTGTCCCATCATAATATTATAGTCTTCAATATAAAAGTAACTACATTCTACTCGGACCAGGCATTATTGAGATACGTCCGCCGTCAAACATATAAGACCCCTAGTTGTTCGTTGGGATTCCAAGAAAATTTATCTATGCTTCTAATCAGTATTAGCGTCCCGCCCCGGCTTCACACGGCTGCAATTACTTTCTATAAACATATTATACAGGGTGAATTTGAATTTGTGTAATTCCCATTAACTGATGATGCCACTCTTGATAACAAACAACTTTCCTTTCAACCGTAGACAAAGTCGATCAAAAAATTTTTCGATTACTGATACAAAGTAAATCATTCTGAAAACATCTTTAGTGAGGAGATCCAACAATTTTCGGCTGGTGACTTCACTTCTGATTATGAACAACCATCCACTAGGAACCATAGTTGAATTCAGCTGAAAATTGTTGAACTTCCATACTAATGGTGGTTACAGAATGGTTTACTTTGTATGGGTGGGTAATTCGACTATGGTTGCTTGGGGAAAATTGTTCGTAATCAGTAGTTTAGTCACCAGTAAACAGGAATTACACGACTTAAATTTCACCCTGTATAGTATTATGAATATGAAGATATTCTCTATAATAATATTATAGTGAAAACCCTATCAAAATGCGTTGCGTGTTTTAGAAGAAGTTAGCGGAGAAACAGACAGAGGGAGACAATTACTTTTTATTTTACTATGTCAAAATAAATTAAAAAAAACTAAATATCTTTACACATACACACAGCGCCATCTAGGTCCATAGTAAACATCTAGGCTTGTGTTATGGATACCAGATGGTTGATAGACTACACAAAATTAAATACATTTTTTTTTGTAAATAAATACATTATATAAACGAAAAACATCCATAACTCGGCAACACATGCCAGTATTCTTCATACAAACATATGCACCAAGCGGGATTCGAACCCGCGACCTCTTGGTATAGCAGTCAGTTTCTAACCACTACACCAAACATTTACAAAAAGGAGGTCACAGGTTCGATTACCAGCAGAGCAAACTTAATTTACCCTACATATTGAGTGCTTATTCCCTTTGGGTAGTGAAAGAGCATTTTTAAATATCCGCCTGGCTGGCTACCACCATTTTATACAGGCCTGCTGCCTAGCAGCAAAGTCAGAGAATGCATTTTTATGCATATTCGGTTAGCGATTGACCTCAATCACACTTCATGTTAAATAAAGATGAGGTGAAGGTGAAGTGCATTCATCTGGAACCCCCAACTTACTTAGAGAATTGGCTAAGTTATCACAAACATAACTACAATGCTTACAATGCTATCAGAACAATACAGATGTACTATCATCTATCCTATGGGCATAACGTTCTTATTCAAACTTAGAAACACTCGTGACTGTCCCCAGCTGTTAGCACAATTCAAATTTCGACCGCCTAGCAGAAATCTCGCTACCCTGTGTATCCCCACGGTCGGTCGTCGTCGGAGCATCGGTGGCTCAGCGGTTAAGACGTGGTCTACTAATTTAGGAGGTCCGGGTTAGATTCCTAGACAGGCCATGTACCAATGAGTTTTCATATTTAATTTAATTACTTATGTGCATTTATCCTACTGCTCTCTTGTTTGACCTGTTTGCTGTAGTGGTTAGAAACTCTGCTGCTATACCAAAAGGTCGCGGGTTCGAATCCCGCTAGGGGCATATGTTTGGATGAGGAAAACGGACATGTATACCCGAGTTATGGATGTTTTTCATTTATATATGTATTTATTTACAAAAAAAATGTATTTGCGTAGTGTATCAACCATCTGGTATCTACAACACAAGCCTAGTTACTTAGTGTGGAACTAGATGGCGCTGCCTATATATGTCCAAAAAAAATATATATCAAAGACTCCAACTACCACTACAACTTATCTTTATCTATCTGGGCTATATAATTCACTATCGTTCTTTCACGGATTCCTGATTCCTGATTAGATCTCGTAGCGAAACGCCAAGCTAGTTGCGTGACCTTGAGCTTTCTTTAAGTCCCATGACGAAACGAGGTGTTAGTGTATGAGATACGTGATACACCACAAACTAGTGTGCGATGGAATTGCACGATCTTATTCCACCGTCCCCTTTCCATCTTCGGACACCCAGGCGCGGGGAGGGTTTCCATCCATATGTTGTCAACATACCGAACATCCGCATTAAGCGCTTTGCTTCATCATTTATAATGCGGACTGCTAAGGTATGGAACTCACTGCCCGCGTCGGTTTTTCCCGACACTTACAACCTTCAATTCTTCAATTCTAGAGTAAATAGGCATTTACTGGGTGCGCGTGATACATCTTCGGCTACATCGTCACATTCCATCAGGTGAGATTGTAGTCAAACGCAAAACCAGTTTTTAATAAAAAAAAAAGAAGAATGGGGCGTCTTCTATGCTAACCTGCGTATTCCCTATTCTTGTTCAGGACCTCTACAGAGCCACATTATCTGTGGCGCGTTGCTACGTTCTGATCCCCAAGTATTTGATGTTTTTGCGTTCGACTCGCTAAGAAGAAGAACAGCCAAAGGCGTTGTCTCGATATCTAACTGTGACTAATATTATAAATGCGAAAGATTGGATGTTCGTTTATTTGTTTGTTCCTGAATCACGGCGTCTCAAGGGATAAAGGGATTTGGATGGAATTTGGCATATAGGTAGAATATACCCTGGATTAGATAGATAGATAGATAAAGCATTTATTTACGCCACTGCGTTCACATAACTACACAATTTTTAAATTACAAAGAAATATACATACAAATAAAAGTAAAGACAAGAAAATACAAAGAGCGAGTGTGTTATAACACAGTGTGACACATCACTCAAAGAGCGAAACACTGGTTTTCAGTTACAACCCCTACAAGTACGAGTGCATAAAAGTACGCGCATGTACCCGTCTGCGTGTACATTTGTGGTCAATCAAATTAATTTATTAATCAAATTAATCATTAAATTAATCAATAATTAATCAAATTAAGAGATAGGATACTTTTATCCCGATAAAATTCTTCTCGATAAAATCCCGGTTCTTCGACCACATCTGATACTATTCATGTATATGACAAGCAGATTGCGTTGTTTATTTTAGTTTAGTTATTCGTTTAGTTTTGTACTTAGTACTGAGTTGTTAGTAATTTGTGGATAATGCTGCTGGTTTTGCAATCATCTATACATGTTTGTTACTAATCTTGTAAGTTATACTTATTATTATATTTGTAAGTTATATGTAGGTAGACGACCGATTGGTGTAGTGGATAGTGACCCTATCAGCGAAACCAACGGTTGCGGGTTCGAATACCGCGAGGGGTAAATGTTTGTGTGATGAATACGAACATTTATTCCCGAGTCTTGGATGTTTATATAAATATTTATGTAAGTTTATCCGTTATCTAGTAGCCATAGCACAAGCTTCGCTTAGTTTGGGACTAGATGACTGGTGTAAGTGTCTGAAATATTTATTATATTTAATATTATTATTATACACATTGTAAAACTGTTTAATGATGTCGATTCGGATGTACACCAACTAAACTAAACTAAAACCAGTTTTGGAGTGGTGCCGTCGCATCGTACTGTTCCAGGGAGAAAGAGACAGTACTACTTTAAAACTGGTTTTAGTTTAGTTGGTGTACATTCGAATCGACGCTATTGTCCCGAACAAATTAAAAAAAAAGTGAGTAGTTCCCGCGGGATAAACAAATAAGCAATATTCGCGATAAAGTTTTTTTTTTTTTTTTTTTTTTTTTTTATGGTTAACTGGATACGCATTTGACCACAATCTCACCTGATGGGAAGTGATGATGTGGCCGAAGATGAAGCACGCGATCTCAGTAGATGCCTATTCACCCTGCTCTTGAAGATCCCAAGGTTGTAGGATTCAGGAAAGACTGACGCCGGAAGGGAGTTCCATGCCTTGGAAAAGTTATTCCACGCAAGTGCAACCGCGGGCGGAGAGCTAGTAAAAAATATATCCCAGTTCTCTATATCTTAAGAAAACAACACCTTCAAACATACGTACCTATTTATCGCGTCACATATGGACAAAAAAGAATTCTCGTTTGGGCATATCATACATCAAAGGGACGAGGCCCGTCTCAGCCTGGATCAATAGAGGATCAGATTTCCCTCGCCACTGTTAACATGACCTTTATTTGTTAACAAGCGATTAGGTAGAGATTAACAAATGTGATGTCACCTTGCCCTGTCCTTAATGACGTCCTTCTCTCTTAGACAAATAAATTAGTGAAGTGTCTGTTTGCGATTTCAGAACCGAAAGATAAGATTTGTTTGTTTGTTAGTTTGTAAACGCTTTATTGTACAAAAAGGCAATACATTAATTTTGTATTGATACAGAATTTGAGTACAACGGCGGACTTATCCCATAGAGGGATTTCTTCCAGTCGACCAGAGGGTTATTTCGAAAACAGTAGATTGTAGAAATTCAAACTAAAACAAATACCTACACACTAATAAATATATATATATATATATAAAATAATAAATAAATAAATAAATATTTATTTCGGACACTTACACCAATCATCTAGTCCCAAACTAAGCAAAGCTTGTGCTATGGATACTAGATAACGGATAAACATACATAAATATTTATATAAACATCCAAGACTCGGGAGTAAATGTTCATATTCATCACACAAACATTTACCCGTCGCGGGATTCGAACCCGCAACCGTTGGTTTCGCTGATAGGCTGATAGGGATAGGGATATATATAAGTAATAAGAATAATATATAATAATATATAACTAACCTCAATAAAATATACACCTACATACTAATAATACATATAAATAAATATGTATATAAATAAGGAAATACTTAAAGAGAGGATTTAATACGGAGATGTCGTTCATCAAAAGTAGCTACCGCTCAAAACGCGTTAGAACCAGATAGCTTTTGACGTTACTTTTAAAAGCATTTAAAGATGGAGACTTTCTCACATGCAGTGGCAGTTCATTTATCTGATGTCTTGCTTGATTGTAGAAGAAAATAAATGTTAAATGTAATTACTTAAATCTATGCCTAAAGGCGGACTTATCTCACAGCTTTTTTAGAGTTAGTTATGGAACATTTTTTTTAATGCACAACGGATTGGTACTTGACGTCAATCACACCTGATGTTTAGTGAAGATGAGGTCGAAGGTGGAAGCATACTGACCCGGAAACCCCAACACATTTGGGGGACTGGCTATCTTTTCTCTAACAACCGGAACACAACAATGCTTTTAACATTGCTGCTTGGCGGCAGATTTAGATAAGATGGTGGTAGCTAGCCAGGTGGACATATAAAATGCCCTACCACCAACCAAACCGAGTACTTAAACATATACTCCGTTGGGGATCGAACTCGCGACCTCTGAATCGTAAACCCAATACTGTTTACATTGAGCCACGGAGGATTTCAAAGTTTATAATTAAATAAATAAATATTTTGGACACTTTCACCCAATGATCTAGTCCCAAAGTAAGCAAAGCTTGTACTCTGGAAACTAGATAAAGGATAAACATACATAAATATTTATATAAACATCCACGACTCGGCAATAAATATTAGTTTTTTTTTCGATTTATTCTCTCCTCTCGGAGAAGGCAAAGGGATCTAGGCCCATACAGCCATATCTTATTTCTCTTATTTCTTCAATTTATTAGTCAGTCTCAGTCAAAACAAGTAATTCGTCGTATACTTGGCGTATACAGAGTCTAGTGAGGATCAAGTCATTCTTCAGTAAAGTGACAGCATGTTTTACAAAAGATTTTGGCGGCTTCTTGTGGGAACCCGAAATCTCCTTTACGCACTTTAATTTACACTTCCCTTCACTTGTACATCATCACTAACGTTTGTTGCACAATATTCTGCCATTATTAAGCTACAAAAGTTAGAATGCACAAATTATAACAATTATAAAGAAAAATGCAACTTCACTCGCCGAGATCCCGCCAAAAAGCCCATAAATATTCGTATTCATCACTCAAACATTTTCCCCTCACTATCCACTACATCAAAGGGCCGTTAATATCCACCTTTGTATCACAGTTCTATAATAAATGATTCAGAATCAAATTCATTAAAGGTCAATTTCAAATGTCAATAAGTACAAATTCTGTGTGCGAAAAAAGACTAATAATAAAAATCGCAAGGAAATAAATGAAACATTTTTCCTATTTCGAAAAGTTGCCATTTCACTTGTAACTCGGCGAGTCACGTACCTGATTGGTCTTGGCTGATATAGAAAATGTCAACTCGCAGTAATGGAATACCTTCTCTCTCGATTTTTAGTGCAAGTAGAATTATGAACGTAACTTGTTGCTGGATGTCTACTATCGGTTGTAGGTTCGAAACCCGCTAGGGCTAAATACTTATCCTATGAAAAAATAATAATAATAATAAATAATAAATATTTCGGACACTTACACCAATCATCTAGTCCCAAACTAAGCAAAGCTTGTGCTATGGATACTAGATAACGGATAAACATACATAAATATTTATATAAACATCCATGACTCAGGAATAAATGTTCATATTCATCACACAAACATTTACCCGTCGCGAGATTCGAACCCGCAACCGTTGGTTTCGCTGACAGGGTCACTATCCACTACACCAATCGGTCGTCATAATAATAAATAAATACCTATTATCGGACAAAATTCAAAAAATCAAGCATTTATTTTCAACGTAAGATACATGATATCATTTGTTGAATGTCAATTTAAATCTATTGGAAATAAAAATAGGGCTTAAGCATTTTTCGGTCAGTCAGTATGTCCAAGCTGCCACCGCTTCGGAGAGGGAAATCATCTGTGGGACAAGAAGCGGCGCAAGAAACCCACAGGATCGTTTTTCTTTTCTTTGTTTTTTTATTAATACAGATTCAACTAATACAATTTTATAATTTTTGGAAGCTGGGCGAAGTATACCAAGCGTTTTTGTCATTCAGGTAGTCACTAATTTTGTAATAACCTTTTTTTGTTAATGTTGTTTTGACATGGTTTTTAAATTGTTTTACATTTAGTTTAATGATATTCAACTGACATCAATCACCTATTTAAAGCTAAAATAAGCAAAAAAGCTAGAAAGCGGCTTATAAAATGCTATATATGGAGTACCTATAGCTTTATACGGCTGTGAGACATGGACATTAACACAAAGGGTCAGAGGCATTCGAGATGTGGTGCTAGAGTCGAATGGAGGAAATAAGCTGGACAGAGAAGATAACAAATGAAGAGGTGTTATCGATGAAGAGATGCCTGTTAGCCACCGTTGAGAAACGAAGGGTGATTGGTCACTTGATACGACACGATATTTTTTTGAAGAACATAATTGAGGGAAACATTGAAGGAAAGAGAGGAAGGGGAAGACCTAGGCGTAATTACTTTGACCAAGTGAAAAAAAGGTAGATGTTGTATTGTACCAAGAGGTTAAATCGAGGACAGAAAGCAGAGATACGTGGTGATTACTCCGCCGACAAGAGCATAGCTCTTAAATTGAAGAATAAATCAATCATCTAATCCCAAACTAAGCAAAGCTTGTTCTATGGATACTCGATATTGGATAAACGTATACAGGGTGAATTTGAATTCGTGTAATTCTCCTTAACTGGTGACACCACTCTTGATTACGATCAACTTTCCCAAAGGCAAATCTAATTCTAAATCTGCCGCCAAACAGCAATGTTAATAGCATTGTTGTGTTCCGGTTGTCAGAGATAAGATAGCCAGTCCCCCAAATAAGATGGGTCAAGTGCTAACCCGTTGTGGATAAAAAAAAAAAAAAAAAAAGGCACCATAGTCGAATTCAATAAAAAAATTTTTGAAAACCCATACAAAGTGAACCATTCTGAAAACAGTTTTCGGCTGAATTCGGCTATGGTTCCAAGTGGAAAGTTGTTTGTAATCAGTAGTGGAGTCACCAGTTAATGGGAATTTACACGAATTCATATTCACCCTGTATTATGTTTAATATTAAAATAGATGGCGAGAAAATTGAATTTGTCCATGAGTATATTGTACCTGGGCCAAATAGTCTCCTTTTTTTTTTTTTTTTTTATGATTGACTGGATACGCGTTTGACCACAATCTCACCTGATGGAAAGTGACGATGTGGTCGGAGATGAAGCACGCGATCTCAGTAAATGCCTATTCACTCTGCTCTAGAAGATCCCAAGGTTGTAGGATTCAGGAGCTTTTGGTGCATGAAGGAATACATGAAAAGGGGCCTTCCGCCGTCACTAAAGCCCAAGCTCATTGACATGTGCATTCTCCCGTTCCTCACCTATGGCTCTCAGACTTGGTCTTTGACAGAACCTCAAGGTTTGCCAATAGAGCCATGGAGCGTAGTATACTGAACGTAAAACTGACCGACTTCGAGCACACGACACTGTGCTCTAAGACACGTAGCAACGCGGCCGCCAAGCTGAAGTTGGATGGGGCGGCTCATGTATGTATAGCATGCCAGATTACTTGTCGGCCAAAATCACCACCAACGGAGAAAGGGACGAAAAGGAGATGGCCGGACGAGCTGGATAAGTTCTTCAACAACTGTTTGGTGTAGTGGTTAGCAACTCTGATCACTATACCAAAAGGTTGCGGGTTCGAATCCCGCTAGGGGCATATGTTTGTGTGATGAATATGTACATGTGTACCCAAGTTATGGATGTTTTCATTTAAAATAAGTATTTATTTACAAAAAAAATATGTATTTATGTAGTATATCAACCATCTGGTATCCACAACACAAGCTTATAGTTGCTTACTGTGGAACTAGATGGCGCTGTATGTATGTCTAGGGATATTTATTATTATTTATTTATTATTTGTTTATTTAACTGGGAGGCCCGGGACAGAGAGGCGTGGAGAGGGGAGAGAGAGGAGGGAGGCCTTTGCCTAGCAGTGGGACAACATGGGCTCATAATAATAATAATGTTTAAAATCTCACCTAACGTTACTAAACAAGCCCTTCAGCTGCTCGTTACTTAAAGTACTTCCATTTCTATTATACTTAATTCAGAGAAATCCGGCAGGCGAACCCTTTACTAAAAACACAATTTCACATAATATGTTGCTAGCTGATGTTGTTTTATGATATATGAGTATATATGTACCCATAATGAGAATGTACCATAGTGGAGAAGCGCTCTAGGGCTGTAAAAAAGTTTTTTAAAAGGTTTCACAATTTTTTCACACTGCTTAACTCCCTAATGGGGTGACTATGAAAAACAGAATCAGGATTGTATTCTCTGATTCTATCTTTGATAGTCGCCCCATTCATACTTCTCAATGATCTCATTTCCATTGCATTAAAATACAAACAATAAAATTTGTAAATTTATATTAACAAACAAAATTAATTAAAAAAAACCCGACTACCACGTTAATTGACCAGACTTCTCGATTAGTACTTTATTAGTACTACCTGTTTGGTGACGATCTGTTTGGTGTAGTGGTTAGCAACTCTGGCCACTATACCAAAAGGTTGTGGGTTCGAATCCTGCTGGAGGCATATGTTTGTGTGATGAATACGGACATGTGTACCCGAGTTATGGATGTTTTCATTTATAATAAGTATTTATTTACAAAAAAAAATGTACAACACAAGCCTTTAGTTGCTTAGTGTGGAACTAGATGGCGCTGTGTGTATGTCTAAGGATATTTTTTTTTATTTATGAGTTTGAAATGATTGTACGTAAATAAACATAGCCATAGGTAAACAAATAAAGTTAAGTAGGTATCACTTATAGTTATCTTAATAAAAAATCGCTCTGACCTGAACTCGACATACCTAAAAGCTAATTAGCTTTAATAGCTTTAATTCCGTTTATTTTCGAGAATTTCAAAAATTATTGTTAAAAATGGCCCCTTTTTATAATCGTGAATCCTGGAAAATAACCCCATTACAGCTATTTATTTAATATTTCTAATTAGCGTTTAGGCTTATCGAGCGCAGGTCAGAGCGATTGGTCAGAGGATTTTTGATTTATTCTGCATTTGCAAAGAAATTTTAAGTTGTCCAACGAGGGCTTCATTAGGCGGGATTAACCATTTTAAATGCCGTTCACCTGGCATACAACCCTATAAGTTCCAGACCACAACTGGCATATAATCTCTTTACACTCACCCCGGGTGTAAAATATTTGACTAGGTATTTATGTTTAATTCAGGGTTCTGTATGTTGTTTTTAGAACCATCGGGCAGATGTCGATTCATGGACTGTCGACCTTTCTCGTCGAGAATTTCGACGTTTCATCCGAAATTAAAAGCTTTAGATTAAATGGTGTGTAAATATATGTATCCAGGCGAACGATGATTTGCCTGAAAATAAATATTGAAATAAACTATTTGCGTGACTTTAATTATATGATTTTTAGAGTGCGTAATCGAATGGCAAAATCTAAACGTTTGAGAGGGTTTTTTCGTCCAGTGACGTCATTGGAAAAATTAAGATTTATTTTTAAATACAGAATAAATTAAATAAATCTCTCTGACCTGCTCTGACCTACACTCGAGAAACCTAAAAGCTAATTATAAATGTTAATTAAATAACTTTAATGGGGTTATTTTCCTGGATTCACGATTATAAAAAAGGGGCCATTTTTAACAATAATTTGAAATTCTCGAAAATAACCGTAATTAAAGCTAATTAGCTTTTAGGTTTGTCGAGTGCAGGGAGCGATTTTTTATTTATTCTGTATCAAAAATGAAATCTTAATTTATCCAATGAGGGCGCCACTAGACGGAATAAAGCTTTTTAAGGTATAAATATTATTACTTCGAGACAATCAATAAATAATAAATAAATAAATATCTTTGCACATACGAATAGCGCCATCTAGTTCCACATTAAGCAACTAGGCATGTAATATAGATACCAGATGGTTAATAAGCTACAGAAATACATTATTTTATAAATAAATACATATATGTATAACAATACAATATAATAAACAAACAAATACAATAACATCCATAACTCGGGAACACATGTCTATACTCATCATACAAATATATTCCCCCAGCGGGATTCGAACCCGCGACCTTTCGGTATAGCAGCAGAGTTTTTAACCACTACACCAAACAGGTCATTTTCTGTATCCTCATGACATCTGATTGAGGTCAAACGCTAGTTAACCGCATAAAATATACTTTTATGGGCTTTAGGCGACTTTATAGTACAGGAAATCAGTTTCCTTCCAGTTAAGTTGGTATCAAACGAGCCATAACTTTCCTAACAGTTTACTTGGGAACTCTGTATAAATTTATCTCAAAGCAGGCAGGCCTAAAAAGCGTGTTATACTTTAAAAACGACCTGTTTAACCTTCTCGCATATTTAATATGCGCTTAGGAGCAAAGTTCCACCTACCTTTTAGCGCGGTACATTTTCTTTATAAAATATTCATAGCGCATCTCTGATCCACTCCTAAAATTACCTGTCTTGTACGCGGCTACTTACTGGTAAGGCCTCGTTTACACCTAAGAAACATGTGTCAACATAGACTTATACTGGATGAGTTTTTATCGTAAGGAAAAAAATAGGGCATATACGGTAAGTGAAATGGAAGTTATTGGCATTGTTATTTTTTTTTCAATACAGTTTATGGAAAGAAGCGTTAATTATGTCATTTAAGCTAGCTACCACCATCTAAATCTGCCGCCAAACAGCAATTATAATAGCATTGTTGTGTTCCGGTTTTCAGAGATAAGATAGCCAGTTCCCCAAATATTTGGGTTTCTGGGTCAGTACGCTTCCACCTTCGGCCTCATCTTCACTTAACATCAGGTGTGATTGAGGTCAAGTGCTAACCAGTTGCGCATAAAAGAAAAATTTCGCGTTTGTAGTATAATATGAGTACCAAATAAATTTCGAATGAGAGGAACCCTACAAATCACACTACATATCAATATCCGGAGGCAGCTGGCGTTCTTGAAAAAAATAAATAAATAAACTCCCTGTGCCAATACCTTCAATTTCACTTAATTAATATGCCCTATTTTTTCATAACTGGAAATAACCGAATCCGGTATATTACTGCGTATGAGCAGGGTCGTTCAAACAATCAAAATGACACCAATTATTTGGTATTAAAACGGAAGTTTGGAATTAATTTGGACGTTGAATCAAAATCGGTTAAAAAAATTGCCTACCCACAAAAAGACATCAGCATTTTTGGGCCAGTGTTGTGTCACCTAATAAAAGGTACACCTAAAAAAAGCCGGTACTAAAGACTATCAACTTAGCTATTCAAAAGAATTTTTGGAACCTTAGTATAGTTATAAGAAATATTTGAAAATATCGCTGTCAGAAAACATTTTGGCTCACAAACTATACAAAAACTAAATTCTTTCCAAAAAAAAAAAAAAATAGACAAGTGACAACAGTGACAACTGACATTTTTGACTGTGAGGAAGCTGTGAGGTTATAATTTAAGTAGGGATAACGGGATAACAGCAACAGCGAGCGAGCGACGGACGACTCTGAAAAGAAAAAACAATATTTCTTTGGCCTAGCATTTAGTTTCCATGCGTGAGAATGCATGTGGTTAATGTTGCCAGTATATAATTTCAAAGTTCCCCGAACCATATTTCAAACCTCTTTTGTTCTTTTCTAAAGTCCTTTAAAAATATATGTTAGGTTTTTAGCACGTCTGGTACTAAGAGTTCAAGACTATATTTATAAATTGAAGTGACAACAAACTGGCCCAAAGATGTATGGATCTGTGCTGTTGTCCTTTCATTCAAATCCGTCCAGCCGCGAAGAGGTAACAAACATTTATTATTGGGTATTTACCTATGAACTTGGAGTTTATTTTCTTCATTAATCATATGTACCAATTCCTGCGATTTACAAAGCTAATCCAAATTCGTTTTTTATTTGGAAAATGGAATATTATTAAAATAGATATATATTTATTTAAAAACAGTAGGTAACAAATAAAGAGATGGAATTTAAATATAAACTAGAACAAATGTAAAAAATTGGGGCCGCGAGGCAAGGTACCCATAACGCTGGCGGCGTTTCCTCGTTGTATGCAGATACTTAAGCGTTGGGCGAGGAATATTATTTCAAGGTTTCATATGAAATATTTTTTAATTTCTGGCCTAAAAAATTTGAACAAAGATCTTTTCGTGTGCTTTCCGTAATCATTTCTTAGATTCGCTGAAACTTTTATGAAGCGGTTACTTTTAAAAATTATCGCTGCCTATACTTAACTTAATGTTTAAATAATTTGGATTTGCCGTTCCCCAAAAAAAATCAAAAATGCTTGTATGGAGAAAACAGTCTTAATTAAATGTATACTTTATGTATAGTATACAGGGCGTCCCAAAGTTATGGGACATGAAGGGGAAGTACCTTAAATATCGTAGATAGTGAATTTTGCTCAAAGAAGACTTTATGTTATTTTTAAAAGTTAGTAATTCTGCATTCATAGATTTTCTAAAAATTATTTGCTTCGGCTGGGAATCGAACCGACTCAAATGTGAAAAAAAAAACACCCTACTTTTATGATGTCAATCGAAAGAATAGCTAAAAAATAATAACTCTGCCTAAGTAACATAGTATTTTAAAAGAAAGGAACAACGTGAAATTAATCATTTTAATCAAATAAAAAACATACATGAAACTGCCGTAGTCAATTAAGTAGGTATTTTTTTGTAAATTAATTAATTAAATGCTCAAAATGTGATCCCTCTTGTTTTACGCAAATCGCCAATCTTTTAATGAGCCCGCTGCCTGTTGATTTTATGAAGTGGGTACTTATTTACGAATAATCAATGCTATCTTTGGAATGATAATATCGCTACTTTTCGAACGTCGTCGGCAATAAATAACTTTCTTGAAATTTGACTCAATCATTTTATGTTGTTCCTTTCTTTTAAAATACTATGTTACTTAGGCAGAGTTATTATTTTTTAGCTATTCTTTCGATTGGCATCATAAAAGTAGGGTGTTTTTTTTTTCACATTTAAGTCGGTTCGATTCCCAGCCGAAGCAAGTAATTTTTAGAAAATCTATGAATGCAGAATTACTAACTTTTAAAAATAACATAAAGTCTTCTTTGAGCAAAATTCACTATCTACAATATTTAAGGTACTTCCCCTTCATGTCCCATAACTTTGGGACGCCCTGTATATGTATAATAGTATATTATATATATTTATATATAATGATTGTATGTATGTATTTGTGTATTCATGGTGGGTAATTTTTTCGTTTAATATATTATTTTGGTTTTATTCTATTATATGATATTTTTAAAATTTTTTGTTTCTACTGTTTCGTGTACACTTTATGTCTACCTTTTGCATCAAATTTCGCTCTCACGGGTTTGCTGGAAGAGATCTCTTATAGAGATAAGTTCGCCTTTTGTACATTTTTCTTATATGTTTGTTAATGTCCATTTCTTGTGTGTCTAGTGTACAATAAAGTGTTAAAATTAAATAAAAAATAAAATAAATTCTTCATATAAAACGCTAATTTCATAGGTAAGGACCTAATACATACATACATACAAGCTTTCGCATTTATATAATTATAGTTGAGATAGTTAATGATTACTCATAAAACTCATATTTTTACGCACAGACGCACGCGTGGTACTGGCAGGATTTATATGTAGAGTGCTATCATGCGAAATCTATCTGCAACCCATATTTTCTCAAAGGTTTTTTTTTTATTTATTTCCACGTCACGTGTGCATTTCTGTACAATTTTGAAAGGTGAACCGTGGATGTAGTTTCAAGTATTAATGCTTTATTAATTATGACCTTAAACTGATAATGTTTCGAAAATCCGAACGGGTACGTTTGGGATATCTTTGACCGCCCCATTTGGGATAAAGGGTGTGATGTTATAAATGTATATATTGTAGAATCTTCACTATTTGCCTAGTGGGTAGCTTCACATGAAGCTTCACTAATTTTGCGACTACCGCCGGTTATGGATGGTGGTGGTACAGTCGACCAGTCGGCCAGCACCCGTCGGACATTGCGAACGTTTCGCTATCCTCAACGATCGAGAAGCTCCAATTGCAGCTGAACGTTTCACCTGCTCAGGCTTCGTCTTCTGGCTAGACGTTCTAGCTACCCTGTACTATTAACGAACTGAATTGAAGGAAGGTGGAATTACATCGGAACCCTTGTGTGTGACGTGACTCGTGTAGTACCAATTATAGTCTTCCTATCCTGGCTGGCTGTAGACTCAAGGTGAGTGAAGCATGATCTACTTCTGGGTTTAGTGCTGGTTTGGCGTGCCTTCCTTCATCTCATCATCACATTCAACTCTCCATACAGTCCACATTTTAGTAATTAAATTAAATTAGCCCTCCAAAAACCCACCATATATGCTTAAATTTTTAACCGAATCCGAATATTTAACGTGCACTTTGAAACATTGCTTAACTTGACTAATCGAAAACGAATAATGTAATTTTGTGAATATCGAGAGGCTAAGTCTATTATGAATTGATGACAAATTTGTCATTTTGGTGTAGATTTATTTCCAACTGACTATTGCCCGCGACTTCGTTCGAGTGAAATATTTAATCAAAATCAGTTCAGCAAAGACATTTGCCTATATGAGAGTATGTCAATATGAACATACACACACACACACTACAAACTTTCCCATTTGTAATATTAGTGGGATACTGAGAAACGTTGATTTTAAGAAAAAAATTGGACATTAAATGGATAACTTAAATTAAAATCTACACAGTTTTTATACAATGTGTCCCGGAGACAAGTGACCAGCGGGCGTAGTTTGAAAATTTATACAAAATTATCGATAAATCATTTAAATTTAGAGACCTAACTGCTTTTGTTTTTTAAAAATTGTTAATTCTTTTTTTTTAATAGACATCTCTGACCTTCTGCACTATTTTAGTCATAATTTCTTTGTTTTTACGTCTTTCCCAATTCTTTTTTTTTAATTCAGTGCTGTTATTATTATTCATCAAATTAAGTTATGAAAATTATCCCAAAACAAATAAATAATTTATTAAAAAAGAAATAAACTTAAAATTCGACCAACAAAACTGTATTTCTTTAAGTTTAAAAATAAAAAAACGAAAAATGTCCCTATAACATCATGTTTTTTTTTTAATTATTATGATACTACATGATATTCTCTAAAATATCCTCGAACAATGTTTTTAGTTATTTCAAATAAATGTGAACGTACGAGACATTGAAATTGACCTTTTATGCTCCAGTAACTAGATAGAGATAAGTTTAAAAAAATGAAAGTAATGTTTTAAGCAGTTTATTTGCACATTTAAGTGTTTTGTTATTACAATGAATCATTTTGATTTTAACATGATAGTTTAATAATAAATAAAAGATACTTAATTTGTTAAAATGGTTGTTTATTAAGAAAAATCAGGTAATTAATTAATTATGTTTTCAAAATGACCGCCGTCAGCGGTTATGCAGGCCAGGGCCCTAAATGACATCCTTAGTGTAGTTCGCCTTATTTCTGCATGATTCTGCGCTATTTCTGCGGCAGCAGCATCGATTCTCTGTTTCAGCTGGTCTCTTGAAATTATTGGCACAGCATAAACTTTTTGCTTCATGTAGCCCCAGAAATAATAATCAAGAGGCGTCAAGTCTGGTGACCTCGGGGGCCATGCTACTGGACCGCCTCTGCCAATCCATCTTGGATAATTTTCATTGGCCTGGCCTGCATAACCGCTGACGGCGGTCATTTTGAAAACATAATTAATTAATTACCTGATTTTTCTTAATAAACAACCATTTTAACAAATTAAGTATCTTTTATTTATTATTAAACTATCATGTTAAAATCAAAATGATTCATTGTAATAACAAAACACTTAAATGTGCAAATAAACTGCTTAAAACATTACTTTCATTTTTTTAAACTTATCTCTATCTAGTTACTGGAGCATAAAAGGTCAATTACAATGTCTCGTACGTTCACATTTATTTGAAATAACATAAAACATTGTTCGAGGATATTTTAGAGAATATCATGTAGTATCATAATAATTAAAAAAAAACATGATGTTATAGGGACATTTTTCGTTTTTTTATTTTTAAACTTAAAGAAATACAGTTTTGTTGGTCGAATTTTAAGTTTATTTCTTTTTTAATAAATTATTTATTTGTTTTGGGATAATTTTCATAACTTAATTTGATGAATAATAATAACAGCACTGAATTAAAAAAAAAAGAATTGGGAAAGACGTAAAAACAAAGAAATTATGACTAAAATAGTGCAGAAGGTCAGACATGTCTATTAAAAAAAAAGGATTAACAATTTTAAAAAAACAAAAGCAGTTAGGTCTCTAAATTTAAATGATTTATCGATAATTTTGTATAAATTTTCAAACTACGCCCGCTGGTCACTTCTCTCCGGGACACATTGTATACTGTTTAAATTATATTTTTTTGATAGTAAACTTGTATAAATAAAATATGTCTAAATATCATAACAGCAGTAAACCAACTGCAATACCAATTTTTTTTTTTAAATATATTGCGGACACTTACACCAATCATCTAGTCCCAAACTAAGCAAAGCTTGTACTATGGATACTAGATAACGAATAACTACTTTTTTTGTGACTAGATGATTGGGACTAGATGATTGGTGTAATTGTCCGAAATATTTATTTATTAATCCGGTAAAAATCGTAATTTTTGTGGTATTTTTCCTATAATCTTAATGTTCCTGTTTTTTTTTTGATTATTTCTTTTTATACACATCAGTAATAAATAGAAATGTATTCTAACCATTATTGTAGGACGCTTTAAGTATAGTATAGGTTATGACGACGACCTATTTCGTGTAGTGGTTAGTAACTCTGACCAAAAGTTTGCGGCTTCAAATCCCGCTAGACTTATTATAACAGAAAACATCCATAACCTGTTACAAATGTCCGTATTCATCACAAAATCAAAATCAAAAATGTTTTATTTCGTAAGTTATAAGAATAATATTTGAAATCGTCATGACATACAGTAATCGCTCATTCACTAGGCAGTCTCCCCAGAGAAGAACGAGCAAGAAACTCCGGGGTTGCTCTTTTTAAATAAGTTAATACAAATACAATTTGAAGTAATTGTTAAATTTATGATTATCCTATGATTATGATGATGATGAGAATATGATTATGATTGAGGATTCAGTTATCTTTTCTTTTTTTTTATTTGTTTTATTATTCGTTATAGGATTTTTTCTTTTGCACACAATTTACTGCTAAACCCCAAATTTACTAAGTTTCCTATTTCAATGCTCAGGTTGGCTGGAAGAGATCTCTTAAAGAGATAAGTCCACCTTTGTACGTGACCTATTGTTTGTACTCTGTTATTGTAATATTTTGGTGCAATAAAGAATATATATGATTCGACAAAGATAAATAAGAATAAAATATACTGGATATTGCCGAGCGGTTCATGTCCACGCATTCTTATCATCCAGATAGTCAGAAATTTCATAATAGCCTTTGGCACATAGTTTCTGTTTGTATGATGAATACGGACATGTGTACCCGAGTTATGGATGTTTTCATTTACAATAAGTATTTATTTACAAAAAAAATGTATTTATGTAGCATATCAACCATCTGGTATCTACAACACTAGCCTATAGTTGCTTGTTGTGGAACTAGATGGCGCTGTGTGTAAGTCTAAGGATATTTTATTATTTATTTATTTTGATTTATAGGTATTTAGTTACTATTTTTAGTAATGGGGCGGCCAGAGATATCCCAAACATTAGTGTTTGCTCCCAAAAATTATAAAATTGTACTAGCTACCTATATACAATTATACAAAAAAATAAATAACTCATTAAAAAAATCATGTGGTTTCTTGCGCAGCTTCTCTTTACATAGCTGATTAGTGACAACGCTTGGTGTCCTTCGACCATATCTCAATAAATATTAAACTGTATTAATTGTTGTGTACTTTTTATTTAAAAAAGAAGAACAATGATCCTGTGGGTTTCTTGCGCAGCTTCTTTTTACATAGTTGGTATAATCTAAGTAAGTGTATCATGTGTCTTCAGTGAATAAAGCTATTCTATTCTATTCTATTCAAATTCAATTCAAGTGACAAAGCTTGGTGTACTTCGACCATATCTCAAAAAATATTAAATTGTATAAAGTGTTGTGTACTTTTTATTTAAAAATGAAAAACAATAATCCTGTGGGTTTCTTGCGCAGCTTATTTTTACATGTCGATTAGTGACAAAGCTTGGTGTACTTCGACCATATCTCAAAAAATATTAAATTGTATTAATTGTTGTGTACTTTTTATTTAAAGAAGAAAAACAATGATCCTGTACGTTTCTTGCGCCACTTTATTTCCCATAAATGATTTTACTTTCGGACGCGGTACTAGCTTGGACATACTGACTGACAGACAAATGAAATGAGCTCAATAATTATTATCTCCAGCTGATTTAAATTTACATTCAACAAATGGTACCATCTGTCTTACGTTATGTACGTTTTAATAGATGATGATGATGATTACATTACTAATTCATTTATAGCATCACCGTCGCAACTAAAAATACATCGCTCTCGGTGTGCTAACACCTTAAGGTTTCAGATTATATTGTACGAAAGTGTCTGAAAATATGCCGCGAGCCTTATTTATTCATTGTTATCTTTATTTTCTACTATGGCAGAAGAATAACCACAATATACACATGTTGAAATTATAGTGAGATTAAACGTGAGCTCTTCTGTCGTGCAAAATCATCAATTTTAAGTGACGTAAAAATTTTATGATTTCCGTGGCCGAATGTGAACAATAACATCATACCAGCGCAAGGACGTCCACTGCTGAACATGGACATTAGAACATAGATCCAGAGTGACCGATAACCATTATGTTTTTATTTTTGTTACTGTAAAATAAGGCTACATTTAGATTAAGAACAATTTATTATGACCGATACAAAAACAAAAAAGTAGTAAATTATAGTTAAAAAAGAAGAACTAATTATAAATAAAATGCCCACAATGCTATCACGTGTGTGCGTGCACAAATGGTTTAGCAATCAGCGTATACTGCGACGAATCATAGCGCTGGTTTTCAGTGCTCCTAAATGCCCAGTAACGCACGGACGATGCGTTTTATAAAACCATAACACCAAGCAGAATGACTGTGCGATCGAATATTTTTGTATGAAATCAAAATCAAAAATATTTTATTCAATGAAGGATAAAAAAATATCCCGTATTGAAAGTCAACATGTTATTTTTTTAAATTACTTCGCTTCACAAGATGCTATGGTTAGGGAGAACAAGCGACAAGAAACTCCGTAACAGCACATCTTTTAAATTGGTTTCCATCTTTACAATAATATTACATATTACAAAACAAAAGCAATTAACATAACGACCAGCTAATATCAGACCTCCTTATCGCCTAAATAATCATCTATCCTGTAATAACCCTTCTTACACAGAGTTTCCTTAATGTGGCGTTAAAATTTCTGCTCAACAGAGCAATTGAGTTTAACAAAACTCAATAGTACATGTTCTGGTATTTTATTGTAAAAGCGTAGCTGTGTCCCACAAAAGATGTGCTAACCTTGCTAAGTCTAAATTGTGGAATTTCAATTTTATTTTTGTTTCTAGTATTCAAATTAATGTTTACGAAATAGGCATATATTTTTGCGTACATACATTATACTGTCATATATATATTGGGATGCAACAGTTAAAATACTTATTTCTTTAAACAGATCTCTTAGAGAGTCACGGCAGCATAAATTATATATTGCTCTAATTGCTCTTTTTTGTAGAACCAATATTGTTTGAATATCTGCAACTCTAACACACACCCAATCACATTTTTACAAAAGATCCTGAAGATTTTTCCAGATTTACTTGAACTTTTTGAATTCTATTCTCTAAATAAGAAGTTAATAAGTCGAGGGCTTTGCCGTGCACCCCATAATGTTCTAGATAAATCAAAGCGTTTTGTGATCCACACAATCGATATGTCTTTCTATATACTGAAAATAAACATTTTATCCATTTAAAATGAAGGTCGTATATGATCTATTCCAAGGGTATAACATTTTCAATGCCCGCTCACCACTATCTTATCTAAATTGCAAGCAGTAATGTTGTGCTCGAGCCATTTTAAGATTTAGATTGTCTTAGACCTTCAAACTTCTTGGAGTTTCCGCGAGAGCGCGTGAAGCCTTCAATGATCTGCCTACGACAATTATGTAGGTAATAAATACATTACCGACATGTGTCGTAGGCAGATCATTGAATTTGACATTTTTTGAAGGCCTCGGCGAATCGAGTTATGTGGCTCTCCGCATTAACAGAAAACTGTGCCGCTCAGAGCGGGTTGGTTCACTTAACTTTCCTAATCTATAACATACATCTAATCTGCACAAACTACCTGTTCTATAAAGTGATTGAGGTCAAGTACCAACCCGTTGTGCATAAAAAAAAATACTCCTACACTCAAAAGTTGCCTGGAAGAGATCGTTCTTAGTGATAAGATAATAATTGTACTCTTTTCAGTATGGTGCTTTGTAAAATGTATATTCTCCTTTTGTGCAATAAAGTGTATTTGTATTGTACTGTATTGTAATCTATAGTGAAAAGCGAATGAGAGTACTCCACTATGCTACATAAGTACAGTCAACTGCAATTCATGCGTAACAGACATTACGCAACCCGCATTCAAACTGAAATGTTACGATTGAGCTGCACACGGTTGAAATACTCGCACCTGCGACTACGAAGCTTGAAGCAAACGACATCTAAGTTTACTTAGCTAACGTTTACCACATTGTGAGCGAGCTGTGAGCGTCGCTTAGCATAATGCTGTTATTCCAAGTCTAGCAGTTACGAGTTGCATATACCGACAGCGAGGAATACCTACTTTACGTACTCGTACGTATGTTCAGAAGCGACACCCGCCTTACGTCGCCAGTTTACATCTCCCGCTATTAAGGGGTACGACCAAGGGTGCCTATTCCTCGTTTGCCAGAGAAAAAGACACAGCACCATTTTAAAATTTTTGTTTATATATGGCTATGTCTATGGCTATGCGGGCGATGAGTTTGAGACTTGTAGAATTTGGAATAATAAAACAGAAACTTATTAAGAAAGCGATATTATAAAATATATTATGCTGAAATAACTGACACTGTATATTGATATAACTGGCCATAATAAAGGTGCTACTCGCTGTTCCGTCTGTGACGGTGTGTGGACGTGTGTGTTCGAGGTAATCTCGAGATAAAAAAAAAATGTTATACGACAAAACGTTGTTGCTTTATTGTTAAATTTTATATTATTTTTATGACATCGGATATATTTAAATTCTGAATTATTGTGACATTACACTAAATTAACTGACATTTTATTATTATCACAAATAACCTAGCATTATTATTGATGGATTATTATTATGATTTTTTATTTGATTGTAATTGTTTAGGTATCCTCTCTTTCCTTTTTTCTTTTCCGCGGGTCAAGTATCTCGGCGCGCCTGTCAAATTTTCGAAAATACCTGCGGTGTTAAAAACGTTTATATACTCTTCTACTGGATGTATTTGTAATCTGTGAAAAGCAATAGCTACGGGAATATATTATCTATGGATATAATGAATGAACACTACTACAGCTATAATACAAAAAATCAGAAAAATGTTACGAGTTATAATATGTAGGTATACCTATATCCACGATATAATTGGTATTTTTACGGAAAGTACAGATTTATTTCATGTTTTTCTTAAAAAAACGGGTAATTCAATAAATTGTTATGAGAATTGGAAGCTCTATGGCCAGGTTCCTAAGCCTGTTCTAATAAAAAACAGTAGTTGGAATTCTATGCCTACACTCCCACCCAAAGAGAAAAAAAATATTTTCGCAAATACAGACTAAATATCATAGCTAACATGACATGGCGCACATTATTGGATGCGGAATTTAATAGAGAACAAGTTCAAACACAGTCCAAAGGAATTGGAACTCTATAATCATTACAATTGAGAGTTGAAAGTCGGGTGTACCGCCGACACCGATCGGTGTTCGCGTCCGCCTAAAGGTTAAATCTTTTATTTTATTATGAATTCTATTCTGCATGCCAGTTCCTGGTAAAATGTGTGATACTTTATTTTATAATTAACAACCTTGTGTACCACATCTTTAGCAAATAAAGATTATTCTATTCTATTCTTTGACTATTTAGATGATCAACATCAATTCACCTGCAACAAGTTCGCATGCCATTTCACAATTAATAATGAAATATAATAACAATATGAGTCTAACAACCAAAAAACACGACGGCATATTTTGCATTTGGCAGTCGCCATGTTGGATTATTTACCATAAAATGGATCCCATAACACTCGAGGTTAAGAGGAATCTAGCCGCACCATGCGCTTTGAAATCTGTCGAGCTGTTTAGGCTACCGAAGGTAACATATAAATCTACATACATTCCTTGGGCAGTCGGGTAAGAAAGGCCAAATCACGAGTACCCTAAATCGTCGACGAGCATGTATAAACATTAAATGTTAATGAAGCAAAAGAGTTGTGTATAGCTCAATACTTTTATCACCGATATTGTTTGACACTCTGGCGGCTCAAGACGAATCTGTCCAAGTGCAATGTCAACGCTTAGGCTGCAAGAGATACTCGTAACATAGAAAAGACATCCGCATTTTTGGGCCAGTGTTTTGTCACCTAATAAAAGGTACACCTAAAAAAAGCCGGTACTAAAGACTATCAACTTAGCTATTCAAAAGAATTTTTGGAACCTTAGTATAGTTATAAGAAATATTTGAAAATATCGCTCTCAGAAAACATTTTGGCTCACAAACTATACAAAAACTAAATTCTTTCCAAAAAAAAAAAAAAATAGACAAGTGACAACTGACATTTTTGACTGTGAGGTTATAATTTAAGTAGGGATAACCATGGACGTAACAATCAAACTGTTACGTCCATGGGGATACCAGCAACAGCGAGCGAGCGACGGACGACTCTGAAAAGAAAAAACAATTTTTCTTTTGCCTAGCATCTTGTTTCCATGCGTGAGAATGCATGTGGTTAATGTTGCCAGTATATAATTTCAAAGTTCCCCAAACCATATTTCAAACCTCTTTTGTTCTTTTCTAAAGTCCTTTAAAAATATATGTGTTAGGTTTTTAGCACGTCTGATACTAAGAGTTCAAGACTATATTTATTAATTGAAGTGACAACAAACTGGCCCAAAGATGTATGGATCTGTGCTGTTGTCCTTTACATACAGATACTCTCGAAAAACACATCCTGGAGTATAGCTCAATACTTTTATCACCGATATTGTGACCGATTTTTTGTAGGGCGTGGGCGTTGAAACATTGCAATCGGTACGTCAAATTTTTCTCCAACAAAAAATCGGTCACCGATTGTGGGCAGACAGCCCTACACATCGTTTTTTTACGGTAAGAAAAAATATAGGGCATATTAGGTAAGTGAAATAGAAGGCATAGGTAGTTTTTTTTTTTTTTTCATAATCATCATCGACGCACGCGCTTGCCGGAGATTTATATGCGACTGTCGGGATTCGTAGGGTTCCTACCATGCGAAATTTATTTGGAACTCATATTCTCTCTAAGTTTTTTTTATAAATTTAATATAAAGTAAATGACACAACGCTTTATTGAATAAAAAAAAAACTACCGATGCCAATACCTTCCATCTGACCTAATATGCCCTATTTTTTCCTTAAGGAAAAACTCATCCGGTATATTTACTGATCTACTGGTGTAACTACTAAGGCACTTGTTTGATTCAATAGAAATATCTTACCCTGATATTTATTTTAAAAATGCTAAAAATTTTCATTTTATATCTATTTATTTTTAATTAATAAACAAATATATATCTACCCAGTGACGTACTATGAACGTAAAAAAATCTCTAAGTAACTGGCTAAACACTAAAACCTATGACGAAGTTGAAACACTCTGATGGCACATTAAATAAATAAATACACACTTCAAAGAAACCACTCATTTCCCTATCATCAGGCTGCAGATGCACTTTAAATATATACACACTCATACACACATACACACTCATACACACAAACACATACTCGCACACACACATACATAACAAATTAGTTTTTACATTTTTATTTCATTCTTATTTTATAAGTAGCATAATAACCTATTTCACTTTCACCTTAATTGGACAAATATTTGACATTTAGTTATGGAAGAGCGGAGCCACCCAACACAGGTATTTTATACTTAAAAGGAGACCCCCATACCTCCTTGATTGTTATATTAATGTACTGAAATAAACATTTTTCAACATTTTTTCATTTTTTATTTTTATAAAATCTATCGTTTGACACTCTGGCGGCTCAACACGAATCTGCCCAAGTGCAATGTCAACGCTTAGGCTGCAAGAGATACTCGTAACATAGAAATTTACATACAGATACTCTCGAAAAACACATCCTGGAGTAGTTGGATAAAAACATCACGTCACCAACCTCGCAAGCAACGTCAGAATTTATGCAATATGCACCAACTAGATGTTAATGCGTTAACTTCGCCGTGTTTTTGTCCGTACGTCCGTTCAACACTTTGATTAAAACTTGCCACGAAACTAATTTAATATTCTGTTTTGTTGCTTCGCTGCATTTTGAATTTGATACACAAAGTAAATTGTGGATTCCTCATCACTATTTATACAGGAATCTGTGGAACTGAAACTAGTTCTGCTTACGGATAAATCCTTCTTTTCATTGACTTAATGGCCAGTTTGTCCAAATTTCTTATGGAGCAACAGATTACCAGTTGGTGTTTTTCTTATGCACAGCGGGTTAGCACTTGACCTCAATCACACCTGATGTTAAATGAAGATGAGGCCGAAGGTGGAAGCTTACTGACTCGGAAACTCCATCCTTTTTGGGACACTGGCTACCTTATCTCTGGCAACCGGAACACAACAATGCTATTAACATTGCTGGTTGCTGGTTGGCTACCAGTTGCGAGTATCTAAGCGTTAGCGTTTGTCGTTATAGAAACGCCAGCGATTTGTCTATAGGGGGCTGTTCGAACTTTCGCGCGGAATATAAGATACATTGATCCATTTGGACATCTCGCGAACTATAGATAGATACAAGCGATGCAGTTCGTTCTTATCTTTCGCTCGCGAACTACACAGCACTAGTATCATGTTAGGCACCGTCTACCTTACGTAGACTTCGTAGAGAGTACCACTGTTGATTCTAGGTTACCTAAGTATTACAGGGGGAGGACCACAATCCTTGGTATTTGTTTGTCAGCTTTAAAGTACTTTTTCTTGTCCAGTGATAGCCACGGCCCACAACATAACACATGTGGAGGTCCCTCAGTACGGTGACCCCAGGCAGGACGCCAGGTTGGAGTGCCACTACGTGAACGATAAGGGAGACCCTCCCCTGCATTCTGTGAAGTGGTACAGGGATAACAACGAGATCTTTCGATTCACTCCTGGACAACAGGTGAGGTGTTTGAATTACTTAGTCTGATTTCACGTTCCTCCTCCATCCTTTTCGTTGAAGCACGTTTCTCCGAATGCCGAGTACGTTGCAGGGATTTATTTTTATTGAAAATTTCGGTCACTGACAAATTCCGCAATGTACCTGCTCCTGATCCATATGGTCACAATTGTGTCGTATTTATAAATACAATTTGCTCAAGTTTAAAATATAAATATTAGGTCCTTACCTATGAAATTGGCGTGTATGAAGAATTTCATTAAGACTGTTTTCTCCATACAAACATTTTTGTTTTTTTTTTTGGGAACGGCAAATCCAAATTTACCTAAACTTTGTGTGTATTATCGGATAACATTAAGTTAAGTATTGGCAGCGTTAATTTTTAAAAGGAACCGCTTTATAAAAGTTTCTGCGAATTTAAGAAATGATTATGGGAAGCACATGAAATGAGCTCTGTTCAAATTTTTTTTATTATGTGATTTAGCCCAGAAATTAAAAAATATTTCATGTGAAATCTTGAAATAATCTTCCATTTTCTAAATAAAAAACAAATTTGGATGTAGCTTTGAAAATCGCAGGAATTGGTACATATGATTAACGAAGAAAAAAACTCCAATTTCATAGGTAAAGACCCAATATTAACTTGTCATAGATATTGTTTTTTCTGTTCTGTATTATTATAGAACTATGATACATTGGTAACATTGAATTATAGCTAAATAAGCATCTTTTCACAATTAACCTTTGATGTCGTATCCATTTTGTTTGCCAGATAAATGAAAGAAATAAACGGTGGAATATCTTAGTAGACTGTGATTAACATTTCAATTCTTTAAATGTGGAATGGTACATCAAAGGAGCAATTATTTTTATTTTATTTATTTACATATCATCAACAGCATTACTACAAATTCTTATACAGAAAACTAATACCAAACTTAAGCCAATAAAGATTCTTATTATGTTACTGACAACTGGTTACCGTTAAAATTAAATAAATATCTTTGCACATATACACAGCGCCATCTAGGTCCACAGTAAGCATCTAAGCTTGTGTTATGGATCCCAGATGGTTGATAAACTACACAAATACATTTTTTGTAAATAAATACATATATAAATGAAAAACATCTATAACCCGGGAAAAGATGTCTGTATTGTAAATGAAACAGAACGCATTGGCATAGGCAGTTTAATTTTTTTTCAAAACCATCATTGTCTCATATAACGTATTTGAAGTATTATTATTATAGTCTTTTTGATTTTAAGCTGATTATGAACACATTTTTCTCAGTGCACGTATATATGTCTATCCTATCGAACATGTTTTCCTTCACATTTGCAGGGTCTTGCTGGAAGAAATCTCTTTTTAGAGATAAGCTAGTGCCTTTTGTACATCCTATATCTAGTATGTATTTGACCTTTATGTGTACTCGTGTGCAATAAATTATAAATAAATAAAATAAAATTGTCGCATGCGCCTGTGTACTCGTGTGCAATAAATTATAAATAAATAAATAAAATAAAATTGTCGCATGCGCCTGCCGGAGACTGATCGTTCCTATCATGCGAAATTTATTGCGAACTCATATTTTTACCAAATTTTTTTTTACTAATTTAATTTAATGATGTAATTATGTGGAATAGGCCACAAACGCGACTGTCAAATGACACAACGCTTTATTCGATGATGGTTTAACTTGGAGAAAAAAAAAAAAACTATCTATGCCAATACTTCGTATTTCACTTACCTAATATGCCCATTTTTTTTTCCTTACGGTAAAAAAAAGGCTTCCGGTATATGATGATTATGAAAAACAAATAAAAGTCTCAAACAGTTCACTATAATTTTTTTTTTTTTTTTTTTTTTTAATTAGAATGTGATCGCTCTTGACCTTAATCTGGACTAATGTCGAGATAAGGTCTACGATGGAACGAGCTTTCCCAGAAGATGCCTATTTAACCTGACTTTAAAGAGCTGCGGGTTATATGCGATTGGATAATAAATTAAATGAGCATTAAAGAAGAAGTAACGTTGTGGGCGTTGGGAAAATTTCCGGGAATTCAACAGCCATACTGATAATTAAATGAAATTAATTTCAAGACGCCTTTAAAACAGATCTGAAGGGCAATTCTCGTAATATCTCGTATTACAATTACAGTCAAAATTCAGTTCGGATCCAGTCTCGATCTCCTAAATGTCAAATGCGACATTAAATATAAAAATTCGTAATGTAATTATATCGAAATGTGATCGAAAGTTGAACAAAGCTCTCACTATTAATTGTTCAGTATTGCCCAGCTGAAGTGATATAAGTAGTTTTTTGACAAATGTGAAATAGAATATATATAGAAGGAAGCAAATTTGGCGAACTGTAAATTTTTTTAATCTCGAACTTGATGTTAAAAGCTTTGTTCAACTTTCGATCACATTTCGATATAATCACATTACAAACCTTTATATTGTAGTACGAGAATGACGTATTTGACATTTGGAGACCGAGACTAGATCCGAACTGAATTTTGACTGTAATTGTAATAAGAGATATTACGAGAATTGCCCTTCTGGTGTCGGGAATTTTTCAACTTTTCAACTAGATAAAACAATACGAAGGTTAAACAATGATACTGCTTGATAATCGTATTAATAGCTTTTTTGAAACAATATTCCTCATAAGTTTTGAGAAAGCAATTCTGACATTATTATGGCTATCGAATATTTATTTATATTCAGAGTATTAAATGCTAGGCTCCCATTTCCTAATATAGCAAACAGTTGCGGGTTCGAATCCCGCTAAGGGTAATTATTTGTGTGATGAATACTAACATTTATTCCCGAGTCAGGGATATTTATCCGATATCCAGTGTCCATAGTACAGGCTTTGCTTTGTTGGAATTAGATGATTGGTGTAAGTGTCCGAAATATTTATTTATTATTTATTTATTAACATAACGACTCGTATATCACTGATGATTTGATTTGTTTTTATTGATATTCATAATAATAATATTATTAATTAATAATGTAATGGTACCAATTTTATTTTAATTGTATTGTAATTTAATTAAAACATTACCCATTCAATTATAAGACGACCTGTTTGGTGTAGTGGTTAAAAACTCTGACTGCTACACCAAAAGGTCGCGGGTTCGAATCCCGCAAGGGGCATAGGTTTGTGTGATGAATGCAGACATGTGTTCCCGAGTTACGGATGCTTTTCATTTATATACATATTTATTTTGTATAGTTTATCAACCATCTGGCATCCATAATGCAAGCCTAGTTGCTTAGTGTGAAACTAGATGGCGGTCTGTGTATGTGCAAAGATATTTATTTTATTTATTTATTCGTTGAGCGAGAGAACATTAGCACCGTACAATTTTTCCATATGCCATCTTTTTTTTTTTTTTTTTTTTTTTTAACCAGGAGAAACGCTCATGCTTATCCGCCCTCCTCGGGGGAGGGGGGCGGATTATGTCGGACTCCGGCACAGAAGGTGCCGGCCTACCGACTAAAAACTCCTGGGTGTTCCCTCGCGCGCGCCGGTGACGGCGTGGCCGCGGGTACCATCTGGTATTCGTCCGCAGCCACGCCAGCGCGGTGCCCGCCGCCAGGACAAAGCGGCGGCAGGCCCACCTCTGGGCTGGAGCAGGGAGGAATCGCCTGGTCCAGCCACCTCTAGAAGGCGCGCGGAAAACACCGCGCGCGCCTTCTCGCGGGGCCTATGTGTGGGCGGTGATCCCCCCGGATCGCCACCCACGGCCCCGCAGGGTAGGGGGGCAGAGGATCGCCTATCATTAAAGATAAGCTCTCCTCCGGGCCCCCCATGCGGCTGCATCTCCCCTCGCTCTGCGAGGCCTCTGCGAGTGACCACGCAGAGGGAGAGGACCGCTTTCCACGGCCTCCCCTTGGCGTCCGCAGCTCAAACCTGGCTGCGGGCGTCAAAGGGTGGCCGTCCCGCACGGCTACGACCTCTCCACAACAGAGAGGCCGTCCCCCACCACACCACACGGTAAGGAGCGCATTTCCCACCGTATGCTGTGGCAGGGGACGGCCCCTCAACAGAGAGGTCGTCCCCTACCATAGCGGCCTACAACAGCGGGAGACCCGGAGGGGCGGCGTTAGATGCCACCGCCCCTCCGCCCGCCCGCCGTCTCCCCCCCTGCGAGCAGAGGGAGAGGGCCGCTTCCCACGACCTCTCGTCGACGGCCGCAGCCTTAGCTGCAGTCGTAGAGGAGAGGTCGCCCACGTGCTGCAGACGATTCCGCGGCGTCCCCTGCCCATATGGACATATGGGCATTCCTCAGGGAGCGCCGCTTCCTCGCCGCAGCCCGCTGTGGTGGACTTCGCCCTCCACCATCCAGGCGGCGGGCCTCGGAGCCGAGACTTGGGCTGGTTTTTTATAGAGGTTTTCCTTCCTCGCGGTCCGGGCGGTTAGGCCAAGACCCTCGGTCCCGGACTGCAGCTGAAAGCCGCGGTCCCGGATTACGAGCCCGGCGGTGGCAAGGGGTAGGAGGTCCCCCCTAACCTCCTCCCCAGGTCTGCTCGGCGGCAGTGCGAGTGCACACCGAGCCCACCCTTACTCCCCCACTAGGAGTGGAGCGTCTCCTGCTCCATCCGCAGTGCCCTCTGCTAAACCAGAGGGACACGCGGAGCAGCCCCCCGGTGTCAGACTATTCGCCATCGGTCAACAAGAACCCTTAAAAGGGAAGTTGTTGACCGATGCCCAGGGTGCACCGGCCCAACGACTACCGTTCCCCCCAGACGTATCCAGGGGGACAAGTAGCCATCAGGCACTCGAGGAGGTTGTCTGACATCGCACCCCTCCATATGCCATCTGGAACAGCCTCCACTGGACATGAGATGGCACCCATAAACGACAACACACAAAACAGTAAGCGTTAAAAAAATAGGAAATAATAAACATAAAATTTCCAGATAAGTAGAATACAATATAATATAGGCTGTCAATCAATAGTAAATGCAGAAATTGTACGTGAAGGGCTACTACCTACTAAGCGTATAAGTAATAGAACGAAATAACTTGGAAAATTTGTACTGCTCGGAAAATACCCTTCAATACCTGTGAATAGCCTCTAATATAGCAATTGACATTCCCAGCCACCAACCAGGACGTTCAACACGACAGTGGGCGGAGTCACACGTGGCGCCTGCAACATGCATAATTGCACAGTATTCGTTGTGCTGCCCTCTCGATACAACACGAGGATATCTTACACCTGCGAGGTCTCCACCGAAGGGCCAAGGTTCGCTGTTGTTAAGCAGACGAAGAACTTGACTGTTGCAGGTTGGTATTTATTTACTCTTTCCTTTTTAATTTTGTTCAGCTAATTTTTAAGCATTCTGCTTGGGTGTCTCGTATTATTGAAGTTTCCAAGAAGTTACATTTTGCACCATTAAAAGTACTTGTTCTAAATTTATATAGGGATTTAGTCACATTTAGACAAGTCAGTTATCAGTTTGGGACTAGATAATTAGTGTGTCTGAATTATTCTTTATTTTTGCTTGTTTTGTAATTAAGCGCAACATGTGAATAAGATTATCATATCAGCCACATGACGTCCACTGCTAGACATGGGTCTTCCATATAGATTTCTAGAGCAACTGGTTGGCAATACATGACTATAACACAAATTGTCTTCTTTTATTTTTTATCAAAAAAAAACCCATGCAAAACTAATCTATATTAGAAAAGTTCAATAGAATAGGAGAAAATTTATTCAAATATTTGTCACTGTGTAAAGAAGAAGGTTATTTAGATGGCATTAGTGATTCGGCTATGAAAGACTTATATATTTATACTAAACAACACATTAAAAGTTATAAAATATGCTTAACTTTATCAGACAAATATCTTAAGTATACCTACTGTTCTCACAGTGGCACAGAAGCAAGATCCAGTTATAGTCGGAGCGCCAACCTACGTGCCACTTGGTGAAGACGTTCTGCTGAATTGCTCTACTTCTTACGCCATGCCTCCAGCGAATATCATATGGTACATTGATGGGAAGCCAGAAAAGGTTTGTAGGACGGTAGTATATATCAAAAGTGTAAAAATATTAACATGTTTTTGAACCGCCTCTAATGTTTGACACGTTCTACTTCGTTTTCCTGAACATCAAGTTGCTTTTTTATAAAGCTCTTCTCCAGAGCACATAAGAATTCTTGCATAAAGACGACTAACTTCATTATCTGAATTTTATAGCCTCTCAGATGTCGGAATTCATGATCATCATATCAGCCACAAGACGTTTCCACATAGCTTTACAGAGCAACTATTAGAAACAGCCGTACTAAGCGACTTACCGCGATCTTTGTCAAGTCACACGTCTATCTTGTCTATGGACGTCAATGCAACGCTTGTCGGATTTTATGTCGACTTTGAAATATCAAGAAAGTTATCAATTGGCCTATATTTTTTTAATCATTCTTTTTTTTGTGTTTGATAGAGTATACCGCCATCGCCATTATTATAAATGATACAATTTATAATAATGACGATGGCGGTATACTAATAATAATACTAATAATAAGGAGATAGAAAACAGAACCTTACTGAAGTCTTTTTGCCAATTCTTGGCAACCAGAAATGTCAATAAAAACATCGAAATTGTAATTAATAGGAAAACGTACCAAAAACCAATTTGTGGAGATGGTAAATTAGATGCAGATAAAATTCTCATAATAGAACAATTTAAAACGTTGCAAAACTTCTAAAGCAAATGAACTGGAAACGACAACCGCATTGTCCGTGAAACTTTTCCCATCAGTTACATGGAGATAGCGAATCGTATTCAACTGTCTTTTAACCATGAAGGCTGCTTTGAGATTTGAAATATTCTACAATTTGAAAACCGTTCAACGAATATATAAATTTTTAAATTGACGAAGCCATTGTATCTTATACGTTGCAGCCTTGTAGGCATGTTGAAATTTTTGTATCTTTCTTTTGTATCATATCTGGGAAAGCCAATTTCGCAAAACTTAGTCATAAAAAGGGAAAGCCTCTAAATAAACATTGAATTATATAAAATCAATATTTAGCCAATTACATTTCTCGGAAGTTTGCAATAACCAGACTTTTCATCACAGATAGAACCATGGATGTCGGACAACACTGAAGTGTCGATCCCTGACAAGGATTCTCTCCGCGCGAGCTGGAGAGCTCTCCGCATCAAGATAACGACCGCCCGGGGATACGTG
Source organism: Oegoconia quadripuncta (assembly GCA_949316235.1). Classification (NCBI taxonomy): domain Eukaryota; kingdom Metazoa; phylum Arthropoda; class Insecta; order Lepidoptera; family Autostichidae; genus Oegoconia; species Oegoconia quadripuncta. The sequence continues at coordinate 2,458,627 of OX438749.1, forward strand.
GCCATCAGGTGCGAAGCCACACAGCCGACGAGACCACCTTACGTGAGATCCAAAAGTGTGAACCTCATTGTGGCGCGGTCTCCTCATTTATCTATGTTCACTGCTTCTGGTGAGTATCATCAATATGTCAAGGTACAATTTTCCTAGGGCAATTTATATTTTGTGATTGCTACTGCAGATCCCATATATAAGAAGCTGATGATCCTATTTTCTAAACGTCCATTTGTGGAGCATCTTATAGGAAAAAGTATCAGAATCAGAGCAAGACCAAAAACCTTCTAGAGCTTGAACAATGTTCATTAATAAAAAACCATAATTATTTAATATATTTTCGATACAGTTCCTGATAAGGTGTAACTTAAGATACATGATTTAATTTTGTTGAATATCAATTTAAATCTACCAGAAATAATAATAGATCTTATTGCATTTATCTGATAGTCAGTCAGTACAAGTATTGAAACAATATTCCTTCCGTGAAAGCAATACAAATTAGTGGCTTTGTCCAGCAGTAGATATGTTCAGTCTGTTCTTGTCAAGCCCGTTATTTAACATTTAGATGAGTGCATTCACTACATCGTACCCGGTTTATATGTACAAAGCTTCGTTAAGTAAAGTTTGTAAGAGATCGGTTGGAATATCCCCTTCTAATGCTCGATTGTAGACATTGTTAGCATATAAATAGTACTAGTAAGCAATCAAGCAGAACCTTTGGGAATATTTAGACATTATTTCGAATTTCTTTAGTAGTCATGGGGTTTTCTTTTCTGGTAACAATTGTATTCATTTATAATATTGTTACTACACTCACAACAGATGTTTGAACAACTAATTAAATGGCCAATTTGGATTATTTTGTGCACACTAGATTTATACAGTCTGATTTTGGAAGAAAATAAGCATCGGCAGTAGATTATTCAAAATAAATTTAGATTTGAAAATGATTGATTGAAAATGCTGACTTTATAGAAGTTAATAATATATTTCCAAAACTAGTAAAATAAAAATTGTTTGCTTTCTTGAGACTTGTTAAGTTCCAACCTGATAATTAGAATCAAAATAGTCACAGCAATAATGTTATATCATGTCGATTTCTTTCCAACGAACAAGGAAAACATTTTGAAGAAACTGCTTATTTAACTGAAATAATCGGATGTGTGGAACTTTACCGGCAATGGCAAACTTTCAACCATTAATTTTGCTAAGAAATGCGTTCCGTGTTTTATGCGATCGCTATGGTAACTCTGCCTGTGTTACATATGGTTTGCCATGGAGGTGTTGATTTATAAACTCATGTCATTCTGCCTCCATTCAGACGTACAGAATTATATAACAGTTTCATTACCAAACATCGATAAGGCGGACTTTTTGTTGACCAGGGTCATTTGTAAGTTCCACTGACAACCAACAATAACAATAACTAAAAGCTGCAAAGTTGATGAACTTTTGGCTCTAATTTGTGATACTGACAATTAACCAGCAAATTGTTTTTAATACATTTTTCTTAACTTAATTTTTTGTATTGTGAAATGGGTAAAATGAATCCTCTATCTATTAGAGTGGGTTTATGAAATATGTGATCTGCTCAAAGCTAAACTGTATTGTTTGTTTCAGGCTCAAGTCCACCCATCGAAGCGACAGTTCTGATTCTAGCGACATGCGTGTCATTACATAATATATTTTCTAAATACAGTGCCTTGTGTGAAGTCTAGTCGACTTGGTCAGTTAGGTAAAGTGATGTGTGAACGGTGCATGTAGCTATAGATAATCTTCGAATTCCTTCCTAAGTACTTGCATACTCAGGTGAGCTATTGCATTTGAGTGTCACGACAATTCCGATGTAGGAGCTAGTATAGAGTAATAGGTCGAAAATTCTGATGATGTGTCATCGATTTCTATATGGCCTAGAACAATATTTCTAATGATGTTCTGGGGTCTGTCAAGATTACCATCAGCCCAGCAGCTGATGGTTATTGGACCCTCGTATCAAGCATTGAATCTAAATAGAAGAGAAGCTTGTAAATTATCATTCCAAGCATTAGTATTGCCGAATACCATAAGGAAATTATCATCGTTTGCAAATTACTTATTTTGGGCGACTGTAATCAATTACTTTGCTGTTAGCATACAATTAAAGAAACATTATTATTCAACATTTAGCAACTACGAATTTGATATTTTAAGTGAAGCAATATTATATGTGTAGAAACTGAGTGTGCAAGTACAAAGTAAAATACATTGCTATATTTCAAGTACAGTCGTTTAAAGAGTCTGGTATCAAAATTGTTATACAATTTTGGAAGCAGGATCTTATATAAAATAAGCAAGATGGAAACCTCATTTGAACTTGATATTTAAATGATCATTGGTGAAATAATTCTCTTTTACCAGGCACAATGTTCTGATAAGGATTTTGATTTGTAATGACGCATGTTTCCTCTCAGAACAATACCATAGCTCACCAGCCCACTGGCACGTCGTACTAACGAGCAGATTTAATTACCTGCACTACTTCATGCGCATCAGCAAGCACGTATACATTTGTATGTTTGCGTAAATCAATTGTTGTCTTGTTGTATATACACCAAAGCAACTTTATTCTCATTTGCTCTAATATCAATAGCAGTGTAAATATATACGTAATATGGATTAATTTATTTCGTTATAATTGTTTTAGGAAAACTTACACCTATTTTTACAATTTGTGATTGGTGAATATTGTTACGAACATAAGCCATTTACAAGTTTCCCGTTTGCACTTTCTTCAAAATTTAGGTGGTAATTTTAAATATCATCTGATAGACTCGGGAAAGTTTGTGCGGTAACCGTGATATACATTTTATCAAATTCCAAAAAAGGTGGCTACCTTGAAATCTTTATGATATCTGTTCTTCAATTTAGCTGCAGAACTGTTTACGCGTCTCTTTATCATTTGATTTCTCACGGTGACTTACCTTCAGTCTTTAACTTGTTAGTCACATAGCTTCATTAATTTCATAAATTTTTGATAATGGCGTTAATTCTTTGCCATATTTTTATAATTTAATTATAGATAGTCTTATCTTTTTCTAAGCATACAGGGAAGACAACATGACATTTTAGTCAATATTTCTTTCGCATTATTGTTAGTTAAATTAAATTTAGTGCCATGTCTGGAACTTAAAAAAATTAAGTGTGGTGCTGATTTGACATCGTTATTACTTATTGAAGGACAATTTAAGTCTATTGGATATAATATTGAAGCATGAGCCTGTCAGTCAGTATATCTAAACTACTATCGCTTCGGAAAGGGAAATCATTTGAAATGAAGCGACGCTTGAAACCCTCGGGGTCTTTGAGACAAGACAATACCTATCCAGCTATGGCCTCCGGAATTTACCAACGTCGCAATTCCCAATAAATTTACTGTATTTAATGATTACTGTTGTAGCAACCTAAATAAATACAGAATTTAAACCGTACTTATTCGAAATTGACCGTTGTTCTACTAAAACTATTAACAGCCGAACGAATTATTGCGATCGGATGGATATTATTTCCATAAAGAGATACATTCGGATATAGAATAACTGCGCAACATTCTGTAATAAATATTCTCTATTGCAGAGACATAAAGTCTATTGTCATTCGCTAACTCGATGCATTTTGTGGCCAAATTGTACATTTTGTTGTGATGTTAAGTACGTTCTATGAAATTTTCGATGTGAAGTGTTAAGTGAAACGGTTATTTGGTTGGACATTGGTCCAAATTGTTGTGCGAAACGTTTTAGAATCTATCTGAATGGTATTCTGATTACGAATTATGTACTCGTGGCACAATTGTACTCGCTGTTCATTTTCGATTCGCTAAATAAATGAGTCTTGCGCGATTGGTCGGTCAGTCCTTGGATAGGTGACCATTCTCATGCAAGTGTATTTCCTTGCTTCGAAGGGCACGTTATAGTCATTTTCATCGTACGACTTTAGTATGCAGTAACTTAAGAAAATTTATTATGTTCTGCACATTTTGTTTTTAACTGTACGACATTGCGAGATATAAATTGCCATTCTGAAAATGTGTTCGACGTTCCAATTATAAAATAACACAACGTACTTTGCTTATTATTTTTAGCTTTAGGCTTTGTTGTTAATAACACATAATGCCTATTTCAGTTTGTAATAAAACAGAGTTCATTACGTAGTTTATTACTATAAGTAAATTATACTGTAAATAAATAGGATTACGTTCCGTATTTGCAAGGCACAAAGAAAATTTTCGGCTACTCCAAGTAAACATTTTACTTACCTATATGTTTTCTTCGCTTGCGCCTCATTAACTCTTGTGAACAGTTTTTGCTTTAATATCTTCAACATCTTATCCTCTTTTAACGGAAGTCTTATACCTGGGCCGTAGTTAATGGACCCTGATACAAGGACCGCCATTTTGTCAGTTCAATATGCGAGTAAAATGAAATGATTAAATACAGATACCTAATTTTGATCAAGAATCCACCATGTAAATATTTATCCGAAAAGCGATTTCTGGGTCTTGCGCTTTTGAATTGGGAGTAACGATCCACAATAGCGTGTTGGTGTCCACGCTAATGTATGGGAGCGAATGTTGAGTAAGGTTGACGAAGCGTGGGAATAGAATGAACGCAAGAGAAATGCGTCCACTGCGTAGTATATGTGGAGTGACTTTGAATGAAAGAGAACTTTAACCACCTCCGTGGCTCAATGTAAACAACATTGAGCGGGGATTTAAGTACTCTGTTTGGTTGGTGGTAGGTCATTTTGAATGTCCGCCTGGCTAGCTACCACCATCTTATCTAAATCTGCCGTCAAGCAGCAATAGCATTGTTGTGTTCCGGTTGTCAGAGATAAGATAGCCAGTCCCCCAAATTTGTTGGGGTTTCCGGGTCAGTACGCTTCCACCTTCGATCTCGTCTTCACTTCACATCAGGTGTGATTGAGGTCAAGTACGAACCCGTCGAAAAAATAGATTAAAGAAGTGTAATTAGAGAAAGTTGTGGCATGCAAGACGACGTAGTAATACAGAAAGAGGTATGTTAAGGTGGTTTGGGCATATAGAACGAATGAGTGAAAGGAGATAGAGGAAAGCATTATATAACGAAAGCGAGAATGGAAGGGTCGGTAAAGGTCGTACTTATAAAAGGTCAGGTGCGGTCAACCACTAACCGACGAGCGTGTATGAAGCATTTGATGAAAATGGAAGAATCAAAAGTAGTATGTCAGGATCGTTGCAAATGTAAATCAATAGTCTTGTTGTCTTGTAGTCTTGGGAAACAGGCGTGAGTATATATATATATATATATATATATATATATATATATATAAATATATAACGGGATAATAATGGGAAATTAACGATTCATGGTCGCTTTTCTAAATAGTTACATCGTTCATATTCCCTTCGAGTACCTACCCAGTCGTTTTAGTATCCGAATAATTGTAAGCATGGTGACATGATTGATATTGGTTCACTAATTATGGGAATCCGTTCTCCTGGTTAAGGTCGCGGTAAGTTACTGAATGCAGCTCGCTGCCAACAGGTCGCTATGGATATCTATGGTAGCCAGTAAATGTAAGTGCACAGAAGGGGAAAGGAACCATATTATAAATTTTTACATGACCAATCAAGTGTGGCACTGCTATTGGATTTTTTTTTATGCACAGACTCACAGAATTTCACAGATCCTTCATTGCTGTCATTAATTTTATTAATCATTGGAATATAGCAATGTATGGGAGGAATAAGGATGACATTATGAATAAGAGCGTCAAACTAATTATAAATATATAATAATTCTATGAAATATAGCAAGCACTGAACTTCGATGTTTTATGTCACGTAAATTTGTAATTTATATATTTACATGTTGGTACGGGAGCTGAAGAATGACAAATTGAATATTGTACTATGTATAAAGTCGAAATATATTGTAAAGTCGTTGTTAACAGGTTAAGAACTTTTTTGTTAATTATTGTGTAAATCTTATTTGGTATAAGCAACGAATTCTGTTTTTTCTATATTATGCTCTATGTTTACTGATCAGTTGACGTCGCACAAAATGAAAAGAAAAAAAATATGAAGGAAAAAAATATTACAGTATTGTCATATTTTTTTTTAATTTGTAGCGGGCATGATAAAGATCTGGGTTTTGTAACTTTATAGTACATTACAGTAGCAGCCGGCAAAGAGGCATTGATGGACGTACAGGTAAATGTGGGCGGAGACGAAGGCCTCCGTGCTTTGGTCGATCCCCAGCGGGGTACATGTTTAGTACTCAGTTAGTGAGGTCAAGTGCTAACCCGTTGTGCATAAAAAAAAACCAAGGCACATATAGGTACGTAAGTTCACAATGCCTGGTTGCGACCTAGGCTTGTACCTATAGTACTTTTCTCAAATGCGCACAAATTCAAGCTAAGTAGTACCCATGTAGAACATTTTATTTGCTAATACAGTTGATGAATGTACAATTTTAAATAACGAACAACAATAAGTTTTCATGAGTCAAAATATTCATTTGTCTTTTTTATCAAACAAACTTCTATCGCAAGCTAGTTCGAAATTTAAATTAAGACTTCGATAAAGGAGGCCGTGGTCACGTTTTGGAGTAAACTATATGGTTCCATTTTTAAAACACACGGTATATAGTTTTTGTAGTAATTTATTCGGCCGCTAAACACTATAGATAAGGATTTCTATACAACTTTGCCGGCCGCTGCTCGCATGTATTTGACCAGTACAGCATTCTCGATTATGTCTCGAAGAAGGTTGCCAAAATAATGCTCAAATTTCCAAGCATGTTTGAGATAAACCATTTTTCATAATTATCATTGAAAATAAAATTTAAATTATTTTTAAACTACAAGGTGAATCAAAAACATTGCAAGTATGTAAAACTAGGTCTTCATCACGTATGAAACATATAAAAAAATTGTGCCAAAAATTTAATTATTAAGCGTGGAAAATCTATTTATGTTTTACGTGTGAAAACCCGTTGGTATACACTGTGTGCGAAGTGCGAGTTTTGTCACGTTTTTAACTTTACCATCGCGTTCGCGTTTACGCAAAAAGTATCTATGAAAAAAATCGTTTTGCAAGCTATCCGTTAGAGGCGCTGCACATTTCTTCATACAAATCGTCACGTAAACGTGAACGCGGCAGTAAAGTTAAGTCGAAACAAAACTCACACTCCGCCCTCAGTTCTCTGGACAAACATAGGACCAACGAAAACTACATAAAGTTCAGAAATCCAAGGAAGAGTTAGTGCTCGTACGCGAGTTGAGCTACCGAAAATTATGCTCCATGTCGAATACTCAATCAATACGCATTTTTTTTATATTACAGAAGGTACTGAATTCGGCTATGGTTGCTAGTGAAAAGTTGCTCGTAATCAGGAGTGGATTCACCAGTAAACAGAGATCTTAATAATCTTATTCCACCCTTCCATCTTCGGACCACTAGGCGTGGGACGGGATTCCACCCGTATATAGTTAATATACCGAACATTCGCACTAAGAAGTTCGATTCTTCATTCATCATCCGAACAGCGAAGGCATGGAATTCCCTTCTGGCGTCAGTCTTTCCTGAATCCTACAACCTTGAGATCTTCAAGAGCAAAGTGAATAGGCATTTACTTGGATCGCGTGCTTCATCTTCGACTACATCGTCACTTTCCATCAGGTGAGATTGTGGTCAAAAGCAAATCCAGTCAATCATAAAAAAAAAAAATGTGAATTAAGTTTCACCCTATAATCCATTTGCATGAGCCATCTACTAATCAGATTCTAAAATAGAAAGTAAACGGATAGAATGCTGACGGGTTAGACGGAACATCCTGTATGTCGTAGGCAGATCCCACCTCCGCTCTCCTCCTACTGTAACTCCTGTAAGCCAGGATCAACAGTGGTACTCTGCACGGAGCCTACTGAAGGTAGACGGTGCCCTTCGTGACTCTATTGCTACCTTGGACCCCAGACTAATTAAAGAAAGAATTTAAGGGTGAAAAAGTAGGAAAGAAAGAAAGTCACACCTCCCCCCCCCAATGGGAGTGTAGCTAATGTGACGCAAAAACCCTATGGGGGAGAGAGTCAAGTGAAGGTCGAGTCCCCAATTTAATACACCACGGACAGCGCCAGACCGCATATGTCGTAGGCAAATAATTATATTAGCCCGTCAATTTAGCCTAGGTCGATAGTAATATATGGCTGACGTTTTCTTTTTTTATACATACCACACAGCTCCACGGGGTTTATGTGCAACCCCCAGGCAACTACCCGATGTATCTACTAAAAACTGCCTCTATGGGTGGTGCAGAATCCCTTACAGATTCCACCACCGCCGTTCTGACGCTAAGTACGCGTTGGTTAATTTCCCGGCTCCCGTAAGATGCCCCTGTTCATCAGAGGCACCCCGAGGATCTTACCCATCAGTGGTAGAGGGTGTTTTCTATAGGGTAGAAGCTAGTGCATTCTCCTCCCATGTGACACATATTATCTTAACAGAACCTAAAGTAAAGAAATAGCTAGAAAATAATAGGTCAGAGTAGGCAGGCTCCCACCTGCAAAAGAAAGAATAATGAAGAATGACAGGATGACAAGTATGAGGAATAGAACGCAAAGACGTAGTTACACCGTTCAGACTACGTTCTGGACACATCCCATTAAACAAATTCGCACACCTGATGGGTAAAGCTCCATCACCAAATTGCACCGAGTGTGAAGTAGTGGAAGACGTATACCACATTTCGATGGAATGTGTCCGGAACGAGTCTTATAGACTGCAGTTACGTCAAAGCGGAGTAAATTTTGACGTAAGTTATTGCAACACTGTTTTGGCCTTTCCATTATCCGATTCGGCAAAACTCTATATAAATTATATAAGATTGGTATTTACCGCCGTAGTTAAGTTATTGCTGTTGGTCTACACGGAGCGGCATAGTCGATTCTCGACAAAGCTCCTTAAAAAAGATTAAAAAAAAAAAAGTATGAGGAATGAAAGTGCGAGAGGAAAGAGGCGAGAAATAGTATGAAAGATTAGCCCAGGTTAAAATAGGCTCGAAAGTAGTAATTCGCACTGAGAAGTTCGATTCTTCATTCATCATCCGAACAGCCAAGGCATGGAACTCCCTCCGGCGTCATTCTTTCCTAAATCCTACAACCTTGGGATTTCAAGAGCAGAGTGAATAGGCATTTACTGGGATCGCGTGCTTCACCTTCTACCACATCGTCACTTTCCATCAGGTGACATTGTGGTCAAAGGCGAATTCAGTCAATCATAAAAAAGAAAATTATATTGGAGGCACATAGTATAAAAAAAAACAGAACCTAATCAACACTCTCTTAGCGGCAGTTTTCTGTAAATGCGGTAACAATCGGCCGTCTATTACGATCCGTCTAGGCATTCTATTGGATGGATAATTCAACGATCTGCCTACAACATAGTATATTGCCCCATACTCTGTATACTCGTACTATTTAAGCAACCATACGTTCCAGTTACTATATAATACGCATCTATTTCCGTATATAGCTTAAGACATTTTTTTCAATCTTTTGTATGTATTTAGATAAAGGTTTCTTACTGTATTTAGTGAAGGTTTAATTTATGTATTACCGTGTGCTAGTCAACTGTAATTCACTTGTATTCTTTTTAATTGTATAACTATTTCTAAAAGCACGTAAATATTCGTATCTAATTAGATTGTGCAGTCCATGCTCTGTAAAACTTCAACTCTTTCGGAATTTAATTACGAAAAAATAATCAGTGTCTTTTATGGGAAACATGACCACCAAAACTTTTACATGTGCTTATGTCTAGAAAGACAATCTCGACTTCGCTTGTTCATTCCGCGACGAATGACCGTTGAATGATGTGCTTGCTAAAATATTTTCTATTGCTAGAGGTTTACTTGTCACTAGTGAGAGTAAGTTTTATTTACTAAAAAGCAGCGCGTGTTTTGTTTACGCTCATAACTCCATTTGGGAAAAAATCACAGATTTCGTGCCTCACACGGCTATCGAGCACATTGAGCAATCTATGGAATTCTAAAAAATATTGTCGCTGAGCGACGAGAAAGTCGGGATGAGGAAAAGGTTTCAACACAAAACAACAACGTTCTGACTTTTTGACTTTTTTCAAAAACGTTAGGTTACAGGGCAAACCCTTAACTCGATCGTCTTTGTTGTAGGCTCAAATTGTAGCCGACTAAATTGTCCAGAGGATTTTTTCCCAAATTTTTGATATCATTCTTCGTTTCCAAAATATAGAGAGCCAAAATCAAAAATTCGGAAGAGTTTAATTATAAATAAATAAATTAATATTTTTTTTGATAAGGTATAATGTAAATTTGGCCTTTTTTACGTCAAGGTTTGATATTGGAGATGAAGGGTGGTTGAAGCATTTCTTTAGTTTTTTTTTAACTATAACAGTATCTACAAAATCTGACACATATCTATTCAGATGATCAGTTGATTTTCTAAATGAAAAAGTTTCGTTTAGGTATAACAGGGATGAGAATCTGGAAGAGAGCCAACTCTATGATATGTGGCAACTATGTGAGTAAAATACGTGTTAGCCACCGCTACCATATGTACCTATGGAAAAGTAATATTCTGATTATTTAGAGAGAGAAAAATTGAGAATAAACAGATTTTCTTGGATCTCGATACACAGCGCCATCTATTTAAAGCAACGAGGCTTGTATCACGTATCTTGTATTATGAAACTACACTCGTTTTGATAAATTCAAAATTTAGAAAGTCCCCGAATTACTATGATGTTATCCAAATCAAGCAACTGTGTTAAAAGCTAAATATTTTCGAAACGGCTTATCCGATTTTCATTAAACATGGCTAAAAGTATGTCCCCTCCTCTAATCTTTAATATAAAAATAACCGCACCCAAATCGGGCCACGCATTATTGCGGTATATCTGGACAAAGACTGGACTCACACACACACGATGACAAACGCATAAAAACACTCGACGTTTTTCGTCGTAAAAAGTGTGTTCGTGCCTAAGACTGGCACCATTACCCTATTGCCAAAGCTATTTTGTACCTGATATAGCTACCAGTTATTTTGTATTTTTAACCCCAGATGGAAGTTTGCATCCCGTATCTATCAGGATATACAACACACATATACATAATAACACTCGACTCAGAAAAAGTGTGTTCGTATCCAAAACACTGGCAGCATTACCCTATTCAATGGCGAGGCTATTTGGTACCCGATGTAGCTGCTAGGAGGTCTACTATCTAACGAAAATGGCTTTTAAGAGGGGCCTAACTTCGGACTTTTTCTTTAGCAGTTTGCTGTGTCAAAATCGTCATTATTTTAGTTTTGTTGTATGTTGTTTGACATCACAAGTTAGTACGGGAAGCAAGAAACATATAAAGTTATGCAAATAAAGGATTCTTAGCAAAAGAAAAACTCCGAAGTTAGAGCTGCCCGAAGTTGTGTTCCTTAAAGAGTTTCTTTTGCATTTTTAACCCCAGATGAAAAGTGTGTATCCCGTATTTATTAGGATATACAACACAAATATAAATAATAACATTTGACGTTTTTCGTCGGAAAAAGGGGGGTTTGTGCCCTAAGGACTGGCAGCATTACCCTATTCAACAGCTAAGCTATTTGTTACCCGGTGTAGCAGCCAGTTCTTTTATATTTTTAACCCCAGATGAAAAGTGTGTGTCCCGTGTTTATCAAGATATACACCACACATATTCATATAACACTCGACATTTTTCGTCGGAAAAAGTGTGTTCGTGCCCAAAAGACTGGCAACTTTACCCTATTCAATGGCAAGGCTATTTAGTACCCGATAAAGCTGCCACTTCTTTTGTATTTTTAACCCCAGGAGAAAACTGTTTGTCCATATACATAATAACACTCGACATTTTTCGTGGGAAAAAGTTGTGTTCATGCCCAAAAGACTGGCAGTTTTACCCTATTCAATGACAAGGACATTTAGTACCCGATGTTGCTGCAGTTCTTTTGTATTTTTAACCCCAGGAGAAAACTGTTTGTCCATATACATAATAACACTCGACATTTTTCGTGGGAAAAGTTGTGTTCATGCCCAAAAGACTGGCAGTTTTACCCTATTCAATGACAAGGACATTTAGTACCCGATGTTGCTGCAGTTCTTTTGTATTTTTAACCCCAGGAGAAAACTGTTTGTCCATATACATAATAACACTCGACATTTTTCGTGGGAAAAAGTTGTGTTCATGCCCAAAAGACTGGCAGTATTACCCTATTCAATGGCAAGGCTATTTAGTACCCGATGTAGCTGCCTGTTCTTTTGTATTTTTAATCCCAGATGAAATCTGTGTGTCCCGTGTTTATCAGGATGTATTTCAGTAATACGTGGTTCAATTTAAGTACAGTTTTCATTACATTAAAGGACAGGTTATTAGCCATTAATGGATGGATTGGATGGATTAAGCCGTATTGAAGGTAGCTAGCTAGCTAGATTAGCTTTTAGCATAGTTGGTTTGGTTTATCTGCATGGTTCGTTTTCTCTGGGATTTTATATATTTCCTATTTAGTTTTACGCAATAATTTATATTATTTTATAATAGTGGATATATAAAAAATATATAAAAAAACAGATTAAAAAAGAAAAACAGGGCCTTTGTAAAACTTTTCATTTGTGGTAAGTGCAATAATTATTTTACATTCCCAACTGCATGGATTGCATTTTCTCTTCTAACCCCTGTCGTGTCAAGCTCTATATTTGTAAACTAAACTATTGTGTAATATGTATATAAACTAAAACTAGGTAGATAAAGATGTCTAAATTATTATTAATTAATATAGAAATCTATCACGTTGTATGCATTTAATTTAACACGGTTTTAGGGAGATTGGTTATGACATGATCGCGCGGAACGCGACGCGAGAGTGGGATAGTAGCATATTTTGTACAAACGAATCAGGACAAATATCGCACGACATAAAACTTTACTGCGCCTGTCCAGCTCCTAGTGCAGTTATTGTTCTAGATAGTTGTCTCTCTCATTATTACTTATACTAGCGATCCGCCCCGGCTTCACACGAGTTCAATTACTTTCTAAATTCAATTTGTAAATACAAATTTACAAACACACACTGTCCTGAAGAAATTAACAACAGTGAAAACTGTATCAATATGTTTAGAAAGGACAAATTAGAAAGAACCGCCTCCGAGGCTCAATGTAAACAACATTGGGTTTACGATTCGGAGGTCGCGGGTTCGTCCCCAGCGAGGTACATGTTTAAGTACTCGGTTTGCTTAGTGGTAGGGCATTTTAAAATGTCCGCCTGGTTAGCTACCACCATCTTATCTAAATCTGCCGCCAAGCAGCAATGTTAATAGCATTGTTGTGTTCGGGTTGTCAGAGATAAGATAGCTAGCCCCCCAAATGTGTTGGGGTTTCCGGGTCAGTACGCTTCCACCTTCGACCTCATCTTCACTGGTCAAGTAGGAACCCGTCGTGCAAAAAAAAAAAAGAAAGAAAGAAAATAGTTTATTCGCCACAAGTAGGCACGCACTAAATGTACAAAACAAACTTGACATTTAAAATATTAAAAAGAAGAAACTATAAGACATATAACGATAAACAGAACAATATTATGTGCCAAAATGGCGGGATATCGCTGATTACATAAAATACACCACTTGAGGACTTACACTTACTGTCGTAAATATATAATTTATTTTAAATAGTTTCCTTTTTAAATATGATTACTATTTTGATATTTTCTTTCAATCTTTTTACTTATTCATAGCCCTTACAATTTGATATACAAATCATTTTTGGAAAAATAGCATCCAAGGAAGATTTTGCTTTACGGTAGATTTTGGCGGTTTCTTGTGGGTACCCGAAAACTTCGTTACGCACTTTAATTTACACTTCCGTTCAAATGAACGGATGGTGTACAAATGTACACCATCACTGACTTTTGCCGTACTGTGTTCTGTCGTTATTAACTTCAAAGTCAGAATGCGCAAATATCACCTAATTAAAACAGTAATACAACATCACTCGCTGAATTCCCACGAAAAAGCCGTTCCCATAGACAATGTTATTGAGTGGGACTAGTGCCCTTGTGAACTAGATAGAAAGTTATAATATAATTAAATTTTACTCATCTCCCTAATTCCGTGAATGTAAGTTATATGTGCTCTAGCATTTAATTTCGTTTGGATCGTCCACATTGTAATGAATTATGGTCAATTTTGAGCACTATCAAAATGTTCTGTGATACATGTGTTTATTAGTTTAAATTATGTAAAATATAATGATTAATGAGAAATGTCACTGGGTGTCACGTTCTTAATGGCGATAAATAAATGTAATATAATATTAAATAATGTTGTTTCTTTTACAACCCGATTGTACTTAACGTGTATAAAGCTGAATCTTTAATCAAATATCTCTCTAACAAAATTAACCCGACAAACTTTGTCAGTTGCACGTACATGACAATAAAATAATATATTCATTAAAACAACTAGCCTTAAAAATTTTGTTTCCGAGTAAAAAAATTAAATGTAAGTGCAAATGAAAATACAGATTAACAGACTTACTTCATTTCGATTGTACCTTATTTATCAATGAGAAAATAGGCAACGTTCATATGGAAGACGCCAAAGGGAGTGGCGGGTGGCGGGGCACAGGGCGCAACCAATCACAGCAAGTAAGCCATTAAGGTTCAACTCACAAAATTTACATTTTGTAAATTTTATTTTTTGAATAGAATCTGTTACCTTTAATGTGTTATTTTTTATTTTTTCCGTAATAGGTCCATCCTATACATACACTTTGCAACGTTTGTCGGGTTAATTTTGTTAGACCTTATAGGTATATCATATACTGGATGAGTTTTTTTAGCGTAAGGTAAAAATAGGGTAATTATTAGATAAGTGAAATAGGAGGTATTGGCATAGGTAGTTTAATTTATTTTTTCTTCAAAACCATAAAATATTATAAAACGTTGTGGTATTTGAAAGTCGCGCACGTTGCGTATTGCACATAATTACATTATTAAATTAAATAAATTAAAAAACCTTGGAGAATGAGTTTTTTTTTTATTTATTTATTTGGGATAACAACAGCTAACATTACATTAATTTACAACAAATAGTTACTACTCAGCCAAAACTGTTATCCACTACTTAAATAATACACACATTGTTGTTGAGAGAAACATCTGATACATACACAAAGCTACAAAAGAAAGTAGACTGCAATTATACAAATCAAGATGAGTATTAAAATTCGCATATCCATCTCCGGCATTTTTAATGATGTTTTTGAAAAAAATTAGAAGTTATTGGAACTTCTATTTCACTTACCTAATATGCCCTGTTTTTTTCTTTACGGTAAAAAATTTCATCCGATACAATCAAAATTGCAGTCATAATGCAAGTTCAAACAATTTTCCGGGTCAGTACGTTTCCACCTTCGACCTCATCTTCACTTAACATCAGATGTGATTGAGGCCAAGTTTCAACCCTTTGTGCATAAAAAAAATATTATTAGTAATAAATTAGTAATAAAAGTATAAATTATTAATAAAAGTATAAATTATAACAATAAAATTTAACCGATACACTTCTCGCCGAAAATTAAATTTCCATCCACATCACCTGGATGAGTGGAAGTCTACCACTGTCCGTTTCTCAAGAAACTTCTTACCACGTACGACCACCCTGTTCCTTCAGCGGTATTCCCGAACGAGTACGACATTGGAACCTTCAAGAAACGAGCCTACACCTTCCTCAAAGGCCGGCAAAGCATCTGTGACCCTTGTGGTGTTGCGGGTGTCCATGGGCGGCGGTGATTGCTTTCCATCAGGTGACCCGCATGCTCGTTTGCCGCCCTCTCATATATAAAAAAAATATTATATATATTTTATTATTCATAAAAATGCCTTTAATTCTTGTGCTATGTGTATTCCTTAATGACGATCATGGTTGACTGAAAGAAATTCCGCTGTGGGATAAGTCCGCCTTTGTGCAAAGTTTTAAGTAAATCTGTTTTGTATTTATTTTCTTTGTAAAGTGTTTACAAACAAATACAACTTCGAAAAAATACAATTGTACGTACTTGGACTATGACTTGGTCTCTTATAAATTTGTTAATAATTGTTATATACATGTCATGTACTACAAGGATTGACGAAATGAAAACATTTTGTGCAATTTTGCTTGAATCATTTATTTTAGAGATGCATTAAAACTATAATTTATACAAATAGAGATACAGTAAAAGATATACCTGTCACCAAAAAGAAACTAAAATTTTCAAAATAAAACGTAAAATACTAAGTCGTAACAACCCGGTAGCGTTTATAAATATTTACTTACTAGCTTTCCGCCCGCGACTTCGTCCGCGTGGAAGATTTTGTCAAAATCGGTTCAGCAAAAAAATTGCCTATATATTAATGCAGGTTCTAATCTGTCTACCCACCAAATTTCATCCAAATCCGTCCAGCCGTATAGGCCTGTCGAGGTAACAAACATATAACATACATACAATCAGACATACACACAAACTTTTGCATTTATAATATTAGTTAGGATATTATAACTTAATATAAAGGAATGTATACGCTTTTATAATAAGGTTCCAGTGGACATTCAAAATTTACCTTTAAATAAATTCAAAACCATCATAAAACAGACATTATTTACCAAAGGCTATTATAAAATTTCTGACTATCTGGATGATAAGCAAGCATGGACATAGGCCGCTCGGCGATATTCAGCCTAATTATACAATATAATATAATTGTAACCCAAACTTATTTAAAAGAGCAACCCTTGAGTTTCTTGCTCGTTCTTCTCTGGGGAATCTGCTTTGCGAATGAGCAAAAATGTCAATAATTTTAATATTAAGATAAAAAATGTGACGTTTTCAAGTGATAATCTTTATCCTACGAAATAAATATTTTTTGACTTTGACTTTGACTTTGACTTATGACAACAATATAATTTTATTCCTTTTGGATCCTAAGGTCTCCCTAGGTCCTTGGGACTCGGAGTTCTATCACTTTATAATGAGCTGACGACCAGACTAGTCGACGTCACAGGCGACCAGCAGCGAGGTAATGCAGCCAGCATCTTCCTTTTTTTTTTAATTTTTATTTCGGACACTTACACCAATCATCTAGTCCCAAACTAATCAAATTCTGTGCTATGGATGCTAGATAACGGATTAACATACATAAATATTTTATATAAACATCCATGACTCGGGAATAAAATGTATTCATCACACAAACATTTACCCCCGTGTAAAAATGATATGTATATACATATACTATGAAATAAAAATCTGTTGACTATTGGCGGAAGTAATATAAATTATGTTTTTTTTTTATGCACAACGGGTTAGCACTTGTCCTCAATCACACCTGATGTTAAGTGAAGATGAGGTCGAAGGTGGAAGCGTACTGACCCGGAAACCCAAATATTTGGGGAACTGGCTATCTTATCTCTTACAACCGGAACACAACAATGCTATTAACATTGCTGCTTGACGGCAGATTTAGATAAGATGGTGGTAGCTAGCCAGGCGGACATTTAAAATGCCCTACCACCAACCAAACCGAGTACGAACCCACAACCTCCGAATTGTAAATGTAAATGAAAATGACTTTTGATTTTCTACAAAGTTACGTTATGTTCCAATTTAATAGTCATCACTTGCAGTGGCGTTGATATCAATATTATATGACCATTTCTAATTTCCACCACCTCTATACCATTTATAGTTTGACCAATCACATACTGTTTTGCTGGACAATTAGGATCAAAACTATCGGAATCCACGAAATGTATCTTTAGTACACCGAACTTGTCACCAACAAGTAGCATGTTACCGTTAACTACTTTAATATTGGTTGTGTTTAAAATTGATGAGTATATATCTATGGGAGGATTGAAATCGTAAGCCTTTGCTATACATCGCCTTAAATAATGTCTGAAGCAATATAGGTAATCCAAGTAGTTGTATTTGACTAATTCATTTAAGTAACTATTGCTATGTCGCATATTGTAATACTGGGTACAAACTAATTCAGAACCATTAAGTTCGTATACACCAAAGTGTTTGGTTAACACTTCAAACTTATTACCATGGTCACGGAAACCCCAAACATCCTCGTGGATTCTGAGTATAAAGGAGCTATTATAATCATTATCACGTTTGCACACATATATTTCACAGTCATCGTCCTTCGCTTTAACATAATACACATCTTGTCCGACAATTTTGAAGTTCGTTACATTGGATACTTTCACAACGCTGCTGAATATAGGACGGTCATCGACTTTCCTAATGATTCTCAGGTAATCATCTCTCTCCATATCATTTTTAGATAAGTGATGCATCAATGCCAACACATCATCATTCTCCTCATATTGTCTATAGTCTCCTTTTAAATAATCTATTAGTTCAAAGCTCTCTAGATCATAATATTGGATCGATTTTGCTCTGTGAACGGCAGCGATTCCATTTCTTACATTTACACCTCTAATTTCTAGGTCAGTTTCATTATGAATAGTTAAATTGCGCTGCGTCTCTTTTGCCAAATTCAATTGCGGCCACAGGCTTAGGGATTTGTACAAACTTCTCCACGACCAAAAACGACATTTTAGAATTGCATCTTCAAATGCATTTCTGTGTTCTCGCTTGCAGAATTCTCGCCAAATATCCTCGCTCTCAGCTATCTGCTTCCAAAATACGGAGACTTGTCTGCATTTAATAAGTTCAGTCGCTGGTAAGTATTGGAATATATGGTGCAGTATTTCAGTCGGCAAGATCGGGACCGAGGGGCAATTCTCCTGAATCTCCATATTTTGATTTACCTTAATACTGAGATGTCCGTCGCATAATCACCTCAAGAACGATGCTTCCATCCTGGCTTTTTGTCACGCATAAGGCATCGGGAATGTTATTAAATTTGGGTTGATTCTGTCGATCTGATTCAGGCTACATTCCCTGCTTCAGTTTTAGGTTTCCCATCAACTTCTGTAAATATCACTGCTGTTTGTGGAACGAATATTCAACTATACTGTTGATCTTAGACACTTTAGTTTTTTTTTAAGTTATATTAACAATTTCTTTTTTTAACGTCGACACTTTAAGGTGAAATTATTGTACGAAATATGCAGAACTCTTGTCATGTTGGCACAAAAAAAGTGTTAGCACTTCTTACGTCTAAGTTTATTTTCTAAATCACTCCTTATGTAGACGTATCGTCTCCGATTGAGCCGTTCATGTCAGCGATTTCTGTAACTTTGAAATTATTGAATTAGGTAAATTTTATTTTAATGTTAGATCATAAGGTTTATTTAATAAATTAGTGCACACCATCACTGCTCGCTATACTTTATCTAACTGATAGCCACATGCCCACATAAAGTAATTTAAGTGATAAGCCGGTAAATCGTGTATGATAAATAAATATAGATCAAGATAATGTTTAGGAATTCTGTTATGATATATGGTTATGTTATGTCGTTTATAATTAAGTCTATTGTTTATGTCAACAGTTTCCAGTGGGTATGCTACAACACTGTGCTGTAGATCACTAACTTTTCTTCAAGTTCATCAGCATTACGTTATCATGGCCACTATGTATCGTAATATATCTGTGATGTCTCCTATACGAGATTCATGTCATGTAAATTTTTCTCCGCGTTCCAATTATTGTAGAAATCAAATGATTTGGAATTGATTTTGAAATGTTCAGATCTAAAAACCTAGAAAAGATAATTTTTTCGATATGTTTTGTTATATTTCCATCAAAGTTGGCTTAACGTCTGTTCTCAATTGAAACCTCCGAAGCATGAAAACACTGTATAAACTTAAATGTTACTAGTAATCACCCGTCGAAAGACTAACCGCGCCAGACATTGCTTTACTTCACTATTCGAAAGCGAATAGCGAATGCGACTGCGCCATGAGTGCTTCGTGTGTGTAGGTATAACCTCTATTTATCAATTCAGCCGGTGATATCCGCTTGTTGCCTCCCGACAGTAGATTTGCTATCGCAATTGCTAACACACTGACATCAAACTCGAATGACCGTTATAATTTTACAATACACTACATACCGCACTAAGTGCAGAAAACGTAATAACCAGAATTTGAAAATCTAGAAATCCCCGAGGAACTAATGATCTGATAAGATTTTTTTTGTAGACTGGAACTCGCTGACAGTCACGTGACTTTTTCAGCTTATCTCTTGCATGCAGTAATGGTGCGCGAAGATCACCCTGACTGCATGCAACAAGACGGAATAGGCAGTTGCAACCGACGCCTAAGGGAGCCCACGCAGGGCTTGAACCCCGGCTTATGGGGTTGCATGGGGGAATTTAGAGACTTGATTACCATCGCTTCGTAATGTGTATAGTCAGAGAGAAGAAACGACGCAAGAAACTCTTTGACACACAATTTTGAAATCCAAAAAAGAACTAATTGTCAAGGAGCATTTCCTGGTGCTTTAATCTGTGTTCTCTTCTTAGCTTCTCTCTATACCTTAGCACAATCCTGTTGTCGCTTATTATTATTATTTTATATATCAATAAATATTTATTTAGTACACCTATATATTTACGTTTGTATTTTGTTGCTATTTTATAAATGTTATGTTTAAGTAGGTATATTTGTCTATTGATCTATGTATGTATGTGTATGTAAATATATGAAATGTATTCACGTAGTTTGTATCTGCATCCCTATTTAACACCGCACAACCCACCTATTTCAAATGTACTGTCCTTATACCCAAAGGTTGCCTGGAAGAGATCGCTTTTAGTGATAAGGTCGCCAAATTGTACATTCTATTCTTACCACTTTTCTGAAACTGTATTTTCTTATCTGTTGTGCAATAAAGTGTATTTGTATTGTATTGTATTGTAATTGTAGTGTGCTCTACATAGGTATGTTTAGTGACGGTCATAGTGATAGGCTTAGACGACCTTAGTCGTACTAAAATCGACTAAAATCGACTAAAATCGACTAAAATTGACTCTAGGTTATGACAAAGACGCGAATCTACACTAAGCGGCGAGTATAGAGTGTCGTTTGTAGTTGTTAGTATAGAGTGTCGTTTGACGTGTTAGGGTGAGTGAACACCTATAGTGGCGTTCGCATTAAATTTCGAGATTGAAGAGATCAATCGTGCAGCGACGACCTGATGAAGGTCGCCGGGGGTCGCTGGATGCAGACTTCCAATCGATTGCTCTGGAATTCCATGGGAGGCCTATGTCCAGCTGTGGATGTGGATATAATGATGATGATAAATAATCCATAATAGACTTCACACTTTCCATAATCTACATTTACAATATTTACAATAAAGACATTTTTGAGATTTTGTTAGTGAGATTGACTTTCTAATTGTATATAGGAATTGTAGGTGTCTTTCGCCAATTATTATTATTTCAAATTTTTTTTTCTCCTAAATTTTCGTCATATAATGCTTGCTTGCATGTAGCTTGTAGCCAATAGTATTGTAGTCTGCAACAACTTCTGACGTGTTATGCGTTCTGTTATCAGCTATTTTGCTGAGGCTCCAACCTATTCGTCCACTACGTATCCGAATGTTTCTTTTTCTTTTTATGTACATCGGATTAGCACTTGACTTCAATACACGTTATGTTAAGCGAAGATTAGGCTAAAAGTGGAAGCTCGGTCACCCGGTATCCCCAACTCATTTGAGATACTGGCTCTCCTATATCTAACAGCCGAAAGACAACAATGCAATCAACATTGCTGCTTGGTGCTGGACTTAGACAAGATTGTGGTCAAACCGAATCCTAAACATGTGCCTCGCTGGGTATCGAATAGTAAGTTATGTTACTTGCAGTGAGACACATAGGCTTTTAACAAATTTAAACACAATGGCGTTGCTGGACTAGGTTCCTTCAACAAAAGTAGTGCAACAGACTGTAACTGAAGCATCGGTTCACGAAACCGCATACATACTAATGGTCGACCCGGGTTACGGTTCGCGGCGTACGAATAGGCCAACGCTGACTTTTCCTCGTATAAATTTATGTTATTCGCTCCTTTTGATTCAAAAATAAATATTTATTATTTATTTTTATGTTGGTAATTAAGTCAGTCGATAATTAAGTTTTTTTTTATGCACGACGGGTTCTTACTTGACCTCAATCACACCGGATGTTAAGTGAAGATGAGGTCGAAGGTGAAAACGTACTGACCCGGAAACCCTAACACATTTGGGGGACTGGCTATCTTATCTGACAACCGGAACACAACAATGCTATTAATATTGCTGTTTGGCGGCAGATTTAGATAGGATGGTGGTAGCTAGCCAGGCGGACATTTTATCGCAAACAACAAGTATCGCAAAGAAATTTGCCGTAAAGACAAAATTTTATGATTAGGCATGGATGGGCAAATCTATACAAAAATACAGAGATTATCTATAAATACTGAAACGATAGAGGGACAATAAAGTAACCCTATAAGTGTTCCGCTTTTCCAAAAGGTGTTAGCACCTTGTATCGGAAATGGGGGTAGCCAATAGGTTCAGTTAAAGGAACTTCAATATTGTATTCCGAAGGTAGTTGAGGACAAGAAAACGCAAGAAAAGATAATGTGCAGTTACCCGTTCCAACAAACTCTATATAAGGTGCCGTGCCTTATTATGCAAAAACGAAACAGTTGTAGGAGCACTTTATCGTCCTAATGATTGGTGCAATGTTAAACAATGACCATCATAAATATTCTAGAATAACCATGACAGAATAATATTTTAATATAAAGAATATTAATAAAGTTTACGAAGAAAATTTTATGCTCCATCAACAATATTACTGAAGGTAAAGGTAATAAAGAGTAACAACTTCTCGCGTTTCGTCTCTCCTGGTCAATTTGTTTAAATTATATTCATTTTGCGTTCGTAAATAATGGTTTTCAATTTGTTTCTAAGTAAATTTGTAAGTTACACTACACATTCATTACGTCATTCACTACCTTTATCCCAAATGGGTGGTCAGAGGCATCCCAAGCGTTTGTATGTTCAAAATGTTATAGTAAATATTGAAACATCCACATTTCACCTTTCGAAATACAGGGTGTGAGTCCATCGTTGAATTCCAGCGATCTACATCATATTCTAATTATATTTTACAATGGAGTGAAGTAAGTATGGAGCCAAGTGCAGGTATTTTCGGTCGCTCGGTATTAGTCGAATGTTTATGTATGTATAATACATAAATAATATGTACGATAGGTACAATAAAAATTAAAAAAATACTATGTGACAGAAAAAGTTCTGGTTGTCCACGTAGCATTCATACTAAAAAGGCGATCAAAATATGGAGAAATGCTGTCCGGTAACAAAAGATGTTCGATAGAGAAATGAGTATAGTAACCAGAACCATGTCGATTATATTAAAAGATGACTTAGAACTTGCAGAATTTATCAGACGTACAGGAGCCGCTGCAGGAATTTATTTGGGGTCGATCTCTAAAAATTATTCGTTTAGCTCGCTTGCATTCGATCGGTAAATTTGGCACTACGTAAGCGCCCTAGAAGTAAATTATGGTTACCCAATACGTCTATCCATTAGACGTTCCCATTGCCTTTACTGCTAGGGAGCTAAATGGCAAATTATTAGCGATTGACCTCAAGGTTTTTTTAAAAAAAGAATGTTTGTTCATGTTCTGAAAATGTCACCCTCATAGGAATACAAAATATCTACAAATTTGATTTAAAGTTCGGCAATGATACTTCAAGACAGATCCTTAACATTGTCTAAAACAATTTCGCCTCGTCCGAAGCCTGTTACAAATACCAGCCTTTTTACCGACTACTTACTATGGTTTTTTACCGTTTTAGAAAACCGGAATACTTCTTTAAAGCCAAACTCCCGCAGTGCAGCCTACACCTTCCTCAAAGGCCGGCAACGCATCTGTGACCCTTTTGGTGTCGCGGGTGTCCATGGGCGGCGGTGATTGCTTTCCATCATCATCATCAGGTGACCCGCATGCTCGTTTGCCGCCCTCTCATATAAAAAAAAAAAAAAGTGCCTGAAGATGAAGGTGTATAACTATGCAGTGTGCCTTGTCGATTCTCACCAATGGAGACGAAACGTGGACGCTCACTAAGCACAATATGCACAAAGGTGGGACAAAGAGCAATGGAGCATTCCATGTTAAGCATCTCTCTTGTTGACCCAGTACAAAACGTCGAAATCGGACAAAAAACTAATATATAATAATAACTTTTTAAAGTGCGTTGCTCCCGTACAAGGTGTGGCTTCGGAGCCTGTGGCGGCAAAGATACTCTCTTGCGTCGTTCCTCCCGCTTGAGGAGTCTCTTCCTCCTGGACACGATTTGCCATGGCCAATTTCCTCCTTAAATCGGCTTCGGATTCAGGTTGGCCGCAGCAAAGATAATCTGTGCAGGTGGGGCTTCTCCAACGGCGGGAGTAACCGATGCGAGTGCGGAGTCTCCCCACAGACAATGGATCACGTATTGTCTTGCTCCGCGTGTCCTGACAGCTGCACATTTGACGACCTCCTTAACGCGACAGAGAGTGCTGTTAGAGTGGCTAAGTTTTGGTCCAAGCAAATTTGAAATTGCCTCGATTCAAAAAGAAGAAGTTCGTGGATGTGGGCTGAGATTGATGATAATTATAATGATGACCTGACCATGGTTTATTATCTTTAATGGCGACATATGCATACGTCGCTATTTCGACAATTTTTCCATACATTACACACATATTTAATCACGTTGAGTCGCATTACTACGAAACCTTACATCAAATATGCTATTGATTTTACCTTTTGTGTTAAATTGGAAAATAACCAAGTCCTTCAAGGCTGCGAGGGTTCTTGGAATATTTTTGTTCTTATAAGCTCTTAACCGTTCGTTTCGTGAGTTATATTGTTCCCTGTAATTTGTAGGTACAGTCAGTATCCAAACTGTATATTCGCTGATAATGCGGCATTCAGGGTGAAATTTAAATCATGTCATTCCAGTTGACTGATAACTCCACTCCTGACTACGAACAAGTTTCCACTAGGAACTACAACCGAATATGCTCAAAAAATTATCGAGTACCCGCTTCAATTTAAGAGCTATGCTCTTGTCGGTGGAGTAATGACCAGTATGTAAACTGTGACCGCAGGTAGTACAGTTAACTATAACGGCAATAGAGTAGTGACAAATGACAACTCATAATGCCATTTTAGTTCAGTGTAGTAACCGCTAGAGGCGCTGTACATAATTTCATACTTAAATGACTTACTATAGTCGCTAGCGAGTATCGTTCCAAAACTCATAATAGAGGTACTTTTTTCAAAGTCAAAGTCAAAGTCAAAAAATATTTATTTCGTAGGATAAAGATTATCACTTGAAAACGTCACATTTTTTATCTTAATATTAAAATTATTGACATTTTTGCTCATTCGCAAAGCAGATTCCCCAGAGAAGAACGAGCAAGAAACTCAAGGGTTGCTCTTTTAAATAAGTTTGGGTTACAATTATATTATATTGTATAATTAGGCTGAATATCGCCGAGCGGTCTATGTCCATGCTTGCTTATCATCCAGATAGTCAGAAATTTTATAATAGCCTTTGGTAAATAATGTCTGTTTTATGATGGTTTTCAATTTATTTAAAGGTAAATTTTGAATGTCCACTGGAACCTTATTATAAAATTTTTACTTTCCGCCCTCGTTTTAACGTCTTGGTGCGACACGACTTTCACCTTTTCTTTCACTTGGTCAAAGTAATTACTCCTAGGTCTTCCCCTTCCTCTCTTTCCTTCAATATTTCCCTCAATTATGTTCTTCAAAAAAATATCGTGTCGTATCAAAATATGACCTATCATCGAGTACCCATACAACGTAGAACATTCTGAAACCACCTTTAGTTTAGAAGTCCAACAATTTTCCGGCTGAATTCAGATATCAGAGTCCCCAGCCTTCCATACATCATTCACCACTTTTTTTAATTTTAATGCTTGCTCCCGCGCGGCTCCTGGGTGATAGCTAAAAATCAGTGCTTGCTCGTTCATTGAGCATTTTTAATGCACTGAGCTATTGCACCTTGTTGCATGACTGTTACACACATGCCCACGTAAAATGAGCCGGCAGTAAGTCTTGAAGGTTTTGGGAAAATTTTATTTGTTTACATCTATTTGTATTTGTTAGAAATTGTATCTCTTTTCATGAATGTTTGTTTCTTATTTGTTAATGTGGTATTTATGTTTCTCTTTTGTATGTGTGCCAGTTTATGCAATAAACTTTTTATCTATCTATCTATCATACTAAAGGTGGTTTCAGAATGGTTTACTTTGTATGGGTACTCGATTTTTTTTTTTATCGAATTCGAGTATGCTACCTTGGGGAAAGTTGTTCGTAATCAAGAGTGGCGTCACCTGTTAATGGAAATTACACGAATTCAAATTCACCATTTACCATCATCATCATCGTTATATCAGCCGAAAGACGTTTTCAGCCATTATCAGCCGATTAGCGTTTCTGTCGCGTGGTATCTCTCATAGACAAACTTACGATAAAAGACTTCTCTTTTTCGAAATGAATACCCTTCACATTCGCAGAAACCTGCTCGATCAGACTTTCCTGTATAAACTTATCAATAGTTTGGTTACCTCATTTAAAATCGTAGAGCACATAAGTCTAAGTGTCCCTTACCGTATTCCCAGATATCCCCTCACTAAAGTCTTTTCCTGCCCCTCTTCCAGCACAAATATTGGCTACAATGCGCCTATTACTGGAATATGTAGCGAATATATTTCCATTTGTAATGTTCATACTGATATAGACATAGGTGTCGATTCGGATGTACAACGAACTAACTAAATTTAAAGCAGATACATCCTTTTCTAACACTATTAACATGAAAGGGACGACTATAAATTAAGTCCTGTCAAATTAAGTTAAGAGCTGTCAAAACAAGTCGCTCCATAGTATTTTAATCGTGACGTCGCTAGGTGTACACCTAATATTGATAAAGAAGTGCTTGTTTTGATCCTTTTACTTAATTTGACAGGACTTAATTATATGTCGTTCTTTTCATGTATTAGTGGTTAGAAAAGGATACATATAATTTAAATTTAGTTTAGTTCGTTGTACATCCGAATCGACACCATATTCCACGACTCGCTCCCCATATTTAGTCGAAAGATAATGAAGATTCCATCGACTGACGATTGATTTCGCCTACTGTATCTGCTTTTTGTTATTGTTATTTTATTTTAGTGTTCAGTGTAAATGTACCTATCACCTTTACACATACTTAGTTATAAGTGGTTAGTAGTAAAATTTTGATAATACTTTATTTATCTTACACAAACCTATTTAAGATACTTTCAAAATTCTTTTTTTATAGTTTAAAATTCTTTGCCTACAGTTTTATAGTGTTATCGTACTACATGCATTAGAGTGTTGATGCTCGTCTGTAATTGGGGTTCATACCAGATAATTTTAGTTTAAATGATTTTGTAAGATGTATTGTACTCTGTTGGTGAGCCTAAATAAATAAAATAAAGACGTCCACTGCTGGACAAAGGCCTCCGCCTAAAGATCTCTACAACGATCAGTCCTACTCTGCCCGCATCCAGCGGCTTCCCGCGATCTATACCAAATAGTCAGTCCACCTCGTGCGTCTGGCACCATGTTTATCTTATAATAATTTTGAAAACGACTGTATATTTTCATTTTATACGAGCTCTAGACTTTGTACATTCTGAACAACCTTGATCATCTCACTGTATTCTCGACACGGCGAATCTCATTTATATTATCAACTTGAATCGTTAACCGACGCTTAACTCTGTTTGCTAATTGTTCTTTTCTCTTGTTATTTGTATCAGAAACGGCTGGAGAATACTAATTTAAGCTGTGTTTATAAAGGAACAAATAAAAGCGTAAACATATTGATCCTATTTGGGGTTTTGTCGTCTCAAAATGTATCATCATCTCAGCCCGTAAACATCCCACTGCAGGGATATAGGCCTTCCCTCGTATATGAGGGAGTATGGGCCATAGTCCACCACGCTGGTCCAATGCGAGTTGAGGGCTGCACATGTCTTCGAATTTTTGAATTTCACAGATATGTAGGTTTCCTCATGATGTTTTCCTTCGCCTTTTAATAGCAGTCGGATAAATGCACAATTAAATTAAATTTAAAAACTCATGGTACATGACCTGTCTGGGAATTGAACATTTACCTCCGAAATTGAGAGACTGTGTCTGCTCCACTGAGCCACCGACGCTCTTGTTACCGACTTGGCTAGTTACCGCCATCTCATCTTAGTCTGCCGCCAAATAGCATTGTTGTGTTACGGTTGTCAGAGATAAGATGGATAGCCAGTCCCCCATAATAAGATCGGGTTTCCGTGGCAGTGCGCTTCCAACTTCGGCCTCATCTTCACTTAGCATAAATTGTGATTGAGGTCAAGTATAATCTAAAACGAAGAAATAATAAGTATTAAAATTAATAATATTTTTTTTTTCAGCTCAGGTAGGTACCAGCAAACAGCCGAGCCATGTCGAATGTTTTATCAATAAATTGTTCTAGCTGCCACCGATCTCATAAACTTATTATCATTATTAATACTTATTATTTCTTCCTTTTAAGAGGGTTCATTCCTTCCAGTGGCGCCCTTACTAGATAACTGCCTCCGTGGCTCAATGTAAACAACATTGGGTTTACGATTCGGAGGTAGCTAGTTCGATCCCCAGACAATTAACAAAAGCTACATAAGGAATACAGCGTACATCATTAATCGCACAAAAAGGCGGCCTAACAGCGATCTCTTCCAGGCAAACCTTAGGGTAAAGATACAAGCTACCAGTAGATGAAGTTTGCACTAATAGTAGCAATACGGGTGTATTTTATAGTTATTACTTATAGTTATTACTTAAATAGTTATTACTGGACTCTTGGTAATCTAATTGTGCTATTCGTGCCATATTTAAATTAGGACCTAGAGTGTCTCTTAGAGATAAGTTTAAGGAAATTAATATCTTAACAATGGTTTCTCAATACATTTATGAGAATTTGTTATATAAAAATAATATTGTAAAAAAAAAATCAACCTTATTCGCTAAAAATAGTGATAGGCACAATGTTAATACAAGGAATAAGAACCAGTTATCTTTTTATGTTAGCCGACTTCACAAAGTTTAGTAATCCTTCAAAGGGAAATGTATACGCTTTTATAATAAGGTTCCAGTAGACATTCAAAATTTGCCTTTAAATAAATTTAAAACAATCATAAAACAGAAATTATTAACAAAATTCTATTATAAAATCACTGACTATTTCAATGATGAGCAAGCATAGACATAGCTGTCTTATTATTCATATAATTATCAAATCGCAACCTATAATCTGTTTAAAAGAGCAACCCCAGAGTTTGTAGTGGTAGAGCCACGCTGTAGGCTATTAGCTTGCAGCATGAATGGGCCGGCTCGACCGGGGAAGTACCTACCACCCTCTCGCAGAAGACCGACGTCTGAGTAGTGGCATTTTGCCACTGCGCTTCGTCCGGTGAGCGAGGGCGCCGGAGGCCCACCTTCCAGTCTCTCTCCAGAATGGTAGCGGTATTTAAAGAGTTAGTACCCCAGGAGGGTACCAGCACTATCAGTGCTGGAGAATCCCTCATCGCTCAGGCTGGACCCTACTTATTCTGGGATGGACACCTTCCTCAAAGGCCGGCAACGCATCTGTGACCCTTTTGGTGTTGCGGGTGTCCATGGGCGGCGGTGATTGCTTTCCATCAGGTGACCCGCATGCTCGTTTGCCGCCCTCTCATATAAAAAAAAAAAAAAAAAAGTTTCTTGCTCGTTCTTCTCTGGGGAGTCAGCTTTGTGAATGAGCAGTAAACTTAAAATTTAAATGTAATATTAATATTAATAGTGACGTTTTCAAGTCAAAGTCAAAGTCAAAAAATATTTATTTCGTAGGATAAAGATTATCACTTGAAAACGTCACGTTTTTTATCTTAATATTAAAATTATTGACATTATTGCTCATTAGCAAAGCAGAAGCAAATGAGCAAGAAACTCAAGGGTTGCTCTTTTAAATAAGTTTGGGTTACAATTATATTATATTGTATAATTAGACTGAATATCGCCGAGCGGTCTATGTCCATGCTTGCTTATCATACAGATAGAAATTTTATAATAGCCTTTGGTAAATAATGTCTGTTTTATGATGGTTTTGAATTTATTTAAAGGTAAATTTTGAATGTCCACTGGAACCTTATTATAAAAGCGTATACATTGCCCCTTAAATGACTTAGTGACTTTGTGTAAACGGCTGGCATGAACAGCAAGTTTATTGTATGAGTGACAATCTTATCCTATGAAATAAAATATTTTGATTTGATTTGATTTACTTTTAACACTCACGAGGCACACCTGATGATTGTATGTAGTAAGTATGTAAATTAGTACTACAAAACCCGAATCCGGGTTCGCACTCCGCTGACTTTCGTATTCCATTTGCATTGAAACTCGGCACAGTTTCGGGATTACTTTTACCTTTCCCTCCCCAATCTATCTCTGTCACCCGTCATATTATTTGAATAGCGTGAAAATATTGCTCATTGAACTGCCGTTTCATTTCGTTTGTGTGAAATAGCTTTATGGTTTGTGTACGTAGGTATCTTTGTAGGATCCAGTAGAATTAACCGCCTCCGTGGCTCAATGTAAACAACGTTGGGTTTACGATTTGGAGGTCGCGGTTCGATCCCCAGCGGGGTACATGTTAAAGTACTCGGTTTGGTTGGTGGCAGGGCATTTTAAATGTCCGCCTGGCTAGCTACCACCATCTTATCTAAATCTGCCGCCAAGCAGCAATGTTAATAGCGTTGTTGTGTTCCAGTTGTCAGAAATAAGATAGCCAGTCCCCCAAATGTGTTGGGGTTCCGGGTCAGTACGCTTCCACCTTCGACTTCATTTTTAATTAACATCAGGTGTGATTGAGGTCAAGTACAAACCCGTTGTGCATAAAAAAAAATTATAACACCACATTCATGCCCTGTCAGTGGCGGTACCCTCAATTATAAGCCGAGAAGCCAGGCTTTCATTATCAAACACATCTTATCTCTGACAACCGGAACACAACGATGCTATTAAATGTGAAATTCTCTAGTGCAGCAAACAGCTGTCTGTTACTGCCGACAGGCGCACTCACCCATCCGATGCACTGGTTCACGGTCGGCATGAGCCTAAACAGCGAATAATTCGTATCGCTATGAGAGTAGGTTAAAAAGTGTTGTATTGTAAACGTGTTTTGTTTAACGTTGTGTGTGTGTGTCCTGTCTTTATCCGGATGTATCTGAGAAATTCGTGTTCCGATTTGAATGCGGTTTGTTTTCTGTTTTAGCCATGTTTGATGAAAGTCGGGTAAGCCATTTCGAAGATAGGGTTTAATCCGTCCAGTTGCGCCCTCATTAGATAAAATAAGACTTGTTTTTAAATACAGAATAAATCAAAATGATATCTTAATATCTTTTTTGTACACAAAATTGTTACAGAAATATGCATTGTATAAATTTTTATGCACAACGGGTTGGTACTTGACCTCAATTACACCTGATGTTAAGTGAAGATGAGGTCGAAGGTGGAAGCGTACTGACCCGGAAACCCCAACACATTTGGAGGACTGGCTATCTTATCTCTAACAACCGGAACACAACAATGCTATTAACATTGCTGCTTGGCGGCAGATTTAGATAAGATGGTGGTAGCTAGCCAGGCGGACATTTAAAATGCCCTACCACCAACCAAACCGAGTACTTAAACATGCACCCCGCTGGGGATCGAGTCCGCGACCTCCGAATCGTAAACCCAATGTTGTTTTCATTGAGCCACGGAGAATATAAAATGTACAAAGGCGAGTTTAACTCCCATAGTTTTCTATCAGTAAACCTTAGAGATACATAGTCATAATCGCTCTGACCTGCTCTCGAGAAACGTAAAAGCTCATTATAAGTAATACCTAAATAACTTTCATCACAGTTATTTTCCAGAATACACGATTATAAAAAAAAGTTATTTGAAATTCTCAAAAATAACCGTAATTAAAGCTATATAGGTATTATTTCTAATTAGCTTTTAAACATTAGCGTACTCGTTCAGTTATGATAACAATATATTAGGTCCTTACCTATGAAATTGGCGTTTTGTATGAAGAATTTCATCAAGACTGTTTTCTCCATACAAACATTTTTGATTTATTTTTGGGAACGGCAAATCCAAATTTAGCTAAACTTTGTGTGTATTATCGGATAACATTAAGTTAAGTATAGGCAGTGTTAATTTTTAAAAGTAACGGCTTCATAAAACTTTCAGCGAATCTAAGAAATGATTATGGGAAGCACATGAAAAGAGCTCTGTTCAAATTCTTTTTATTATGTGATTTAGCCTAGAAATTAGAAAATATTTCACGTGAAACCTTACAATAATATTCTATTTTCCAAATAAAAAACAAATTTGGATATAGCTTTGAAAATCGCAGGAATTGGTACATATGATTAACGAAGAAATAAAAACTCCAATTTCATAGGTAAAGACCCAATATTTGTGTATAGATTTGATTAAAACCCCCATTTACATACTTACATACATACACCCGAAAAACTTTACCCTCCTTCCTGGGGCAATCGGGTAAAAACTTGTCAGAAACAGAAAAACGAAAGAGAAAAGAGGGCATCTTTTTTAAAATTTCAGGCATGCCCCTAGATATAAAAATCTAAGTAAATCCACAGAACCAAAATTGTAAGAGGGTACATAGGACGGGACTACATACATTTTTAAATTTATTGCTAACGCGCCGGCCTTCTCCCAGTACCTTCATATGTGGAAATGCGGCAGAGTATTCTGGTTTCCATTACGATGCCGTTACGATAGAAGTGTGAATGTGACCTGGTG
Source organism: Oegoconia quadripuncta (assembly GCA_949316235.1). Taxonomy (NCBI): domain Eukaryota; kingdom Metazoa; phylum Arthropoda; class Insecta; order Lepidoptera; family Autostichidae; genus Oegoconia; species Oegoconia quadripuncta. The sequence goes on from OX438749.1 coordinate 2,491,593, forward strand.
GTATTCAACGCAGTGTCCAACTGTGTGGTCACCTCTTGCACCCCGAATGAGATGCAAACGATCGTAGCCAGAATAGTGCTGCAATTTCTTGAAGCCGCAAACCTCAGCAGCGAACTGTAGGTCAGTGGCGATCAGGTGGCTCCACCTCCGTGGCTCAATGTAAACAACATTGGGTTTACGATTGGGAGGTCGCGGGTTCGATCCCGAGCGGGGTACATGTTTAAGTACTCGGTTTGATTGGTGGTAGGGCATTTTAAATGTCCGCCTGGCTAGCTACCACCATCGTATCTAAATCTGCCGCCAAGCAGCAATGTTAATAGCATTGTTGTATTCCGGTTGTCAGAGATAAGATAGCCAGTCTCCCAAATGTGTTGGGGTTTCCGGGTCAGCACGCTTCCACCTTCGACCTCATCTTCACTTAACATCAGGTGTGATTGAGGTCAAGTACGAACCCGTCCTACATAAAAAAAAAGGTAGATCAACAGCGGTCGCAGATCAATAAATATGCAAAAACAGATATAAGTAAATAAATTTAAAAAAAAATCTCCACAAGAACACAAGTAGTTCTAGTGCGGTATACCGTAAGGTTAGACCAATACAAAAATGTAATAATCCACTATTACGGAGAATAGTGCCTGTACTAAGAGGGTCCTGTACTCCAGGACACCAAGCCCATATACGAACAGTAAATAATAATATTTTTTTTTATGCCCGACTGGTTCGTACTTGACCTCAATCACACCTGATGTTAAGTGAAGATGAGGTCGAAGGTGGATGCGTACTGACCCGGAAACCCCAGCACATTTGGGGGACTGGCTATCTTATCTCTGAAAACCGGAACACAACAATGTTATTAACATTGCTGCTTGGCGGCAGATTTAGGTAAGGTGGTGGTAGCTAGTCAGGCGGACATTTTAAAATGCCCTACCGCCAACCAAATCGAGTACTTAAACATGTACCTCGCTGGGGATCAAACCCGCGACCTCCTAGTCGTAAACCCAATGTTGTTTACATTGAGCTACGGAGGCTGTTAAAATAAATAATAAATATCATTGCACGTACACACAATGCCATTTAGTTAAACTATATTCTTGTGTTGTGGATACCACATGGTTGATATACTACATAATTATTATTTTTTTGTAAATAAATAGCGATTCGAACCTGCGACCTTTTGGTATAGTGGTCAGAGTTTTTAACCACTACACCAAACAGGTCGTTGATCCTATGAACAGTGGTCCTATGAATATCGTAGCAAATTAACTAAAATTTTTATATAAAAAACTCTGTATAATGTTACATTGAATGTGCGTGTAGTGTATACGGAACGGAGATGTAAATCAAACGAGAGCTCACGTTGAACAACCCAATTTATTATAATAATTATCAATATATTGGCACAGGATTAGGCTGGTTACATAGTTGCTTAATATTAGGGCGTCCACATACCACATCTCCCCCGATTACAAAAAATAAAATAAAGTAGAATACAATAAAACTTTATTTTATTTAATTATATTTAATAATCTAAGAATATTATTTAGAATGATACAACTTGGTCCTATTTTTATGGACAACAGTTACCTTACCATTTTTTAATATTTCAACATTTGGCTCTAAATCTCTGATAACTAAATATGGTCCATTAAATATGTTATCTAACTTATTACCAACCTCATTTTTCACGAGAACTTGGTCGTTTGGCTTATATACGACTGGATTAATATATGTATCATATTTATTTTTTCTAACTAATTTACTTCTAATTAAATTATCTTTAGCCTGCCTTTAGTGTGTGTGTGTGGGTGTGTAGACGAGTGTATGTAGTCTTAGGCAGCGGAAACGTGTGTGTATGGTTGTATTCAACCAGGTGTGATAGGGGTCAAGTACTAACCCGTTGTGCATAAAAAAAAACGTAAACCTCAGAATATTTTTTAAAGTCTTAAAATCGTTCAGTGTGCGGAGGGAATAGTGCTCGAAGTTTCTCTGAGAGATCGAATCTCGAATGAGGTGATCCATCAAGCTGGATAAACTGGCAAATGTACTGTCGGATGCTCTCCGCCAAGAGACTGGGTGGCGTGTCCTATATCCTATGTCCAGCTGGGGACTATTTATATATTTATTTGGTTCAGGCAATAATCATCGTTCTTCCAGATATTTTCCCTGAAATAATTATTGTACGTATACCGGTATGTGACTATTACCACAGCTCTTATGACCATGTGGCACAGGGCATTACCTAGTTCAGGTACATACTCGTATCTCTATCAAAGATTATTGTTTGGTTTTTTCTTTTTTGTTATAACAATGCTAAGACTTGTTGTACAAATCTTTGTGGAGAAAATATCTTTATTTTAATCCACATTTATATTATATGTCGGGGAAACGCGGGCGTTGCTAGCGACTGGGACGATGCCAGCCTCTAGTGGTATAGGGTAACTCGGGAAATTGGGATATTATGTCAAGCTACTACATGGCGAATAGAATATTAGAATTACACTATGATTTAATAGAACGAGGTAATGGTTTACCATAAATCTTTAAAGTGACAATTGCAGACAACTTACCCACGCACTAATTAGAACCATTTAATTATGATCATAGAACCTGAGATGCTTACTAGTTAAGGGTAAATATTTGCATGCCCCTCATGCCATTTCCCTTGGCCCTCGCATGCAGTTTGTGAGATTCAACCGGGGTAGTGTACAATGCTCTTTGCTTCTTGCTCAAATTCCATGATCAACTCCTTAATAAGTAACGACTTTTGCAGCGACACCAGCGCCACCAGGTTCACTTCTTGTAGCAAACTGCGTATTATAATGGTCGTGCGACATCCTAAATTATAAATTCCGTCGCTAATTTATCCGTATCTGCGACATATATTTATATTCATTATTCGATTAGTCATCTTATGATGAATGTAACATCCAATCGCAACAGTCTATTTTCTCTCCAACATAATACAACTTCAGCATTAATATAACATGACACCGCGTCTACATAGAGAGGTTACGGGCGACTTGGCACGTTTTCGATTCTATTTAAAGCCAGTGAATTGTTAATGGTTTGATCCTTTGGCGGTATTCGTTCGCGATATTCAAACGCGTTGGTTGCTATTAAAATATTTATGGGATTATACGGTAGAAGATTTCAAAGAAAATCAAGCAGGTACGAGTGTGCTTTATTGGATTTGTTGGAGAAATACCGAGGTTCGAAAGTTAGATTAGATATTCCAACGTTCCCAATGACGAGAATTGAGAGGTGTAAGATGTAGGATATTTTTTGTAATTAGTAATTATATTTGCCATAAATTAATCCATGTATCAAACTTCCAAATAAACAACATGTTATATTTAAGACTAGTTTCCTGCCCGCGACTTCGCTTACGTGAAATAATTTTATCACGGATATGTTTTCGTTTATCACGCGGGAACTACTCACTTTATCGGAATAAAAAATATCTTATGTTTTCATATATATTTGGTTTTCTTATTCTTTCCTATATTCTGAATTTCGGTGTATATGAGTAGTTTAATTTGTTTTATTACTAAATAATATTATTTCATGTATGCTTGTCGAACTAAATTGTAAGCGTCAGTTTTTCCTGAATCCACAGACCAAATTGAATCCTAGAACCTTGGGATTTTTAAGAGCAGCTGCTGCTCTGCTGAGGTCACGCGCTTCATCTACGTTCACATCGTAACTTTCCATCAGGTGAGATTATTGCGTATCCAGTTAAAGACAGAATGAAATAAGAAAAATTGGGGAAAAGCAATAAACCCAAAGAGAAAAAAATACGAGAAAACGATTTCTGTCCCAAAAGCTATCAAAACTTCTAGCATTTATTTCAACGTAAGATACATGATATCATTTGTTGAATGTCAATTTAAATCTACTGGAAATAAAAATAAGTCTTAAGCATTCTTCTGTCAGTCAGTATAACCTAGCTACTCATTTAAGGGGTCATACATAGTCATTTAAGGGGCAATGTATACGCTTTTATAATTAAGTTCCAGTGACATTCAAAATTTACCTTTAAATAATTCAAAACCATCATAAAACAGACATTATTTACCAAAGCCTATTATAAAATTTCTGACTATCTGGATGATAAGCAAGCATGGACATAGACCGCTCGGCGATATTCAGTCTAATTATACAATCTAATACAATTGTAACCCAACTCGTTCTTCTCTGGGGAATCAGCGTTGTGAATGAGCAATAATGTCAAAATTTTAATAATAAGATAAAAAATGTGACGTTTTCAAGTGATAATTTTTATCTTACGAAATATATATATATATTTTTGATTTTTGATTTGACTACTATCGCTTCGGAAAGGGAAATCATCTGTGGGAAAAGAAGCGGCGAAAGAAACCCACAGGATCATTGTTCTTTTTTTATGTAAGAGTTTCTTCTAAGCAAAGATTCTATGCAACATAGAAATCATATTCAAGACAGCTATCATACAGAAGCACCCACAATGCCGGCTAAATTTCCTCACTGAATGACAACTCTACGATCCATGGCGGAAAAATTGTGATAATGAATAAATAAATATCCTTAGACATACACACAGCGCCACCTAGTTCCACAGTAAGCAATTATAAGCTTGTGTTGTGGATACCAGATAAACACAGTTTTTTTTTTGTAAATAAATAAATTAGCTTCTTTAACTGAGGTTGTCTGGAAGAAATCGCTATCAGCGATAAGACCGCCTTTGTGAAGTGTACAAAGGCGGTCTTATCATGTATGTTAAATGTTCTTTGTATTTTATTTTTGTGTGCAATAAAGAATTTAATAATAATAATAATAAATACTTATTATAAATGAAAACATCCATAACTCAGGTACACATGTCCGTATTCCTATGTCCTACCACCAACCAAACCGAGTACATGCACCCCGCTGGGGATTGAACTCGCGACTTCTGAATCGTAAACCCAATGTTGTTTACATTGAGCCACGGAGGCGGTTAATGTCTTTTGAAGATTTATTGTTTGTTTGTAACGGCGGCTAACATAAACAGAAAACTTTTGTTTCTTGCCTAAAACAGTCCATGTATCTAATTCAACCGTACTACACAAGTAATAGTATACATTTAAGTTAGGTACGAAGGTCGTCATTGAAGTCTGCAATCAATCCGAACCCGACGCCATCTCCCAAATTGAAATACCCGACGTCCATTGATCATAAATATTATTTCGTCGGATGTCCCGAACATTGCTTCAATATATTCCGTCTTCACAAAGAATCGGCCGTGCCTTCTCTGTATAATATATAGGACGCCCATTGGCCTTTTGTGACCTACGACATATTTTCGCTTTTATTGCACTTGTGGGGACGGATGGGTAGTGACAATATTGTGCCTAAAAAGGATTTCTAATGTTTCTTATAATATGTATTATAAGGTATAATATGTAGTATAAGTAGGTAATCAAATTATTATTTGTGGGTAATCAAACATATTCATGCTTGTTACGAGTGCAACTACCCGGAACCCAGTATCTTTACCTATGAAATTGCCGTTCTGCAGTACTGGCCATTTCAAATCAAATAATTTTTGTTTGGCTAAGAATTCTAATTTCAAATTAATTTTATTTTAAAAACATGGAATTCTTTTTCCAAAAGTAGTCATTTGTTTATTGATTAGTGTTACATTTTCATCGCATTTCAATTTTTTCGTCATCATGGATACGTTAAAAATTGGAGTAATTATGGAATATGAGTACCGTCGTGGCAGCAACGCGGCACAAGCGGCACGCAACATCAACGACGTTTACGGAGCTGACACTACAAACCAACGCACCACCTGTTATTGGTTTGCACGATAACGCGCGACCTCATACTGCATAGCAGACGGTCTCCAAGTTGCAAGAACTGGGGTTGGAAGCTCTCGGTCATCCGCCCTACTCACCAGACCTTGCGCCTACAGACTACTACTGTTTTCAGAATTTGGATAACTTCTTGGCAGGAAAAAAATTCAATACCCGAGAGGCAGTACAAAATTCTTTAAGAAGGGCATCAATAAACTGCCACTGCGTTGGCAAAGATGCATTGATTGTATGGGTGATTACTTCGATTAATACAAATAAAAAATACATGAAAAAAATTCGTTTCAATTTTTTCATACAAAACGGCATTTTCATAGGTAACCTAATATTACTTCGCTAGAATCAGCGGTGGACTGTAAAAATATCACTTTCTTGTAGAAAAAACTATGAAGGAAGCTAGGTACGTCGTGGTCCTGTGTCTGTTACCTCAGAAGGATCTTCTCGGGAGCTCCCTGGTCTTCCAGGTCTTCGACACTAGGACGGGGCCTTATACAGAGGCTAATCCGTAAAGCAACCTTCACTTTGTAATTTATTGAATTTTGGAGTAAATTAGTAATAAAAAACGCGCGGCTACGTTAGAGTCGACAAGTAAGATAAGACAAAATGGGTAAGCAAGTGACGTCACAAACATGGCAGACGGATGCGAGTGCGTTCCTTTATACTTATGAATTTTATATAAACCTACTAAATTTTACAATTAAAAACTATTCTTTAAAACTAAGCTTAATATCCTACACCCAGTGTTAACAGTGTATCAATACATTGACTTTAGCAACTAATATCGGGAATCATTTTTGTGAGTGCAGACAAGACAGTTACGGTGACTGTGGGACATTTTCGGGTGGTCGGAGTGCGTTTTGTTCTCCGATCGTGGTAGAGAAAGGACATCAGTTTAAGTTATATCAAATAATTTCTGTAATACTGAAATAAATATATATTTCATGTAAAAGTTTAGTTTTTAAAAATCCTATCCGACGCCTGCATCTCGTAATTTGCTGCAATCTGTGTTTGTTTTTAATTTTTAATAAGTATATATAATAACAAAACCACTACAGACTAGTAAGCACAATTTTACATATGTCTGTACCCGCACACATAGTCACACTCACTCACACTCACTCACACACCCTTTTTTTTTTTTTTTTTTTTCGAGGGGAAATACTTTTACGCATTCGACCCGCCGCTGTGGGGCAGCGACGGGGATATGTGGGACTCCCCGCTCCAATGACAGGAGCGGGACTACCCACTAAAACCCCCCGGCGACCTTCCTCGGCAGTAAGGAGGACCTATGGGAACGCATAAGCGGCTCCAGGTCGTCCCCCGCCCCGCCTCCCCTCACAAGGGGAGGCCCGTTCCCGGAGGGCGGCTAGCGCGCCCTCCGCGGGAGCACTGTCGAGCCCCACACCGCGATCAGCGAGCGGTATGAGGCGCGACAGGGCCCGATGCGACGACACCCCCCCGGTCGCTCCGGGGGGTGTCATCCTCTCCCGGGTCGCGTCCGGCGGCTACATCGCCCCGAGATGTAGCCGCCCGCGACCCCGGGCGACGTGCAGGGGGGCTAGCGAGCGTTGCCGCCCCCCCGGCGTCGCCTCCTGCGAGCGGGATCGGCCCTCTCCCGATCGCGCTCTGCGGCCTCCTTCTGGAGCATGACTGCCTCGCAGAAGGAGGCCGCTGCCCTCCAACCCTCCTCGCTCGCCAGCATAGCCGCGACTAATGCTGGCGGGGACAGATCTCGTCCGATCCGGTCGACCAGGTCTCGACGCTCGGACTGCCACGCCGGGCAGTCCTCCAGCGTGTGCTGGGCGGAGTCCTGGTCGGACGCGCAGTGGTGGCATCGTGCCGTCTCCTCCCGTCCGATTCGACTCAGATAATCACCGAAGCACCCGTGCCCGGTGAGTATCTGAGTCAACCTGTAGGTGACGCAGCCTTTCCTCCCCATCCATGCTTCGAAGTTCGGCAGAACGGCTCCGACGGCGCGTTGGCGGGCGCAGCCTTGTAGCACAAGGCGCTCCCGCCACACTCACACACCCTGACACACACTCACACACACATATGTTAGTGGAAGCTGCCCAAGCAGCTTCCGATCCCAAGATAAGGTCGTAGGGCTAATATACATGAACAGATACACATAATCACACATAATCATATATAATCACACACACTCATACACACACATACTCACACCAAAACATAACATCCACATTTACTCAAAAGCGCTTATTATCATCTTATTAAATTATGCCTTTTGATTATTGTTATTGCTATATATATATATATATAATATATATGTTACTTTAAGCAGTCAATGTAAGCTAGCGATAAGGATGAGCGGGGTCACCTGCCACAAGCATACTTATTATGCTTACTAGGTTGACTCCATCCACTGTTCATAGTCACTATTATTTTAGACTGAAATAAAGATGTTTGTATTTTTTTTAGTATTTGTATATTGTTAACACTGATTTATAACATGCTCGCTCAATTTTATTAATTTTAATTCCACACATTAATTTTTATTTATATACAGTGTTGGTGAAACGTCCGTACATCACGCGAGGCTCCACAGAAAATCAGCGTTGTAATTATTGATACAACTGCAACTCATGCTGAGTGGAGACCTTTTTGGCACTACTTTACGACACCGATTTCTAATCGATCTTAGGATTGAGATCGAGTTTATCTTATAATATAATTTTTTGCTGTGTATTAAGTATGTTATTGTTATCTTTTTTTTCCGTTTTTGTATGTGTGTCGTCCAGTGTGTCAATTAAACGTTTTCTATTCTATTCTATTTCTACTAACACTGGGATAATGTTTTTGCGGATCATTTTCTTAGACAATAACTATAAATAAATAAATAAATATCATTAGACATACACACAGCGCCATCTAGTTCCACAGTAAGCAACTATAGGCTTGTGTTGTGGATACCAGATGGTTGATATACACATAAATACATTTTTTTGTAAATATATCCTTATTATAAATTAAAACATCCATAACTCGGGTACACATGTCCGTATTCATCACATAAACATATGCCCCTGGAGGGATTCGAAACCGCAACCTTTTGGTATAGTGGTCAGAGTTGCTAACCACTACATCAAACAGGTCGTCAAACTGTAAATTGAAATAATTTAGAAACCGTTGAGAAAACCAATATATTCCAGATAAACTTAACCAGCACTTGGGGCCGTAATTAATCAATCTTGAGATTGAGATCGCGTCTCAGTCTCAATACAATTTTTCTTTATGCTGTATTAATATGCAACAGACTCTCAAGCGTCAACTTGAGGTCATGTCAATCTTTTATAATAGAGGACATACAAAAGGATATTAACAAAAACATAGGTACTAAAAAGAGAAACAAAAGAAGGCCCTGGAACATAAGTTCACGTCATAAGTAGAACACATGTACTCAGAAGGCTCTCTAGCCTTCCACGTGCGTTGCCACGTTGTATGATCAGACTTATCCGCTGGCCCAGGTACTGCTTGCCCTTTGATCACCTGAAACTTCTACCTGACGGGACGCTAGCTCCTGAAAAAAAAAGCAAAACTATTATTGGACTTCATTGAAAAAACGTAGGTATGCATAGCACTCTGATTGGGTTACTGATTTTGCGGAGTCTGCTTACATGACCTGCAAGTTTATCTTTATTTCTTGTATTTATATTATGTTTACATGGCCGCACTTATTGAGGACTTTCTTCTATTCTTGTATTACATATATTCTTTTATTTGTATTTTAGTAAATATTCAAATATAAATGTGAAATGTGATCTAATAACGAAAGCAAAAAATATTGTGCTGCAAAAGTCAAACAATAATACATTTACATATTCACTCGTACCAATCAGCTTCTTAGGATGAATTCTATGAATAAATTACGCCCGTCTGATTGGTTGGTAATCAACCAATCTAATCTGGTTTTATTTTTACAAACGGAATGAGTAAATGTAGACAAATGAAAACTCAGTACATAACTTGTAATCCAATTCTATAGATTAATGATTTTGTACCATCAATTGCTATGTAACGGGATCGGTTCCCAGTTAGGACAATTTAAAAACCGGACAAGAGTAAGTTACAATTGAGTGTAAATGTTACGGGTCACTAGCCTTTACTTCAATACCTTGAAAACGAATTAGCGTATTACGACATTGGGTTTACGATTCGGAGGTCGAGGGTTCGATCCCCAGCGGGGTGCATGTTTAAGTACTCGGTTTGGTTGGTGGTAGGACATTTTAAATGTCCGCCTGGCTAGCTACCACCATCTTATCTAAATCTGCCGCCAAGCAGCAATGTTATGCATTGTTGTGTTCCGGTTGTCAGAGATAAGATAGCCAGTCCCCCAAATGTGTTGGGGTTTCCGGGTCAGTACGCTTCCACCTTCGACCTCATCTTCACTTAACATCAGGTGTGATTGAGGTTAAGTATCAACCCGTTGTGCATAAAAAAAATTCAACGAGGTCGCCACAGAACGAATTAAGCCTTTAACTTTTTTTTTACTTTACTTAAACTTTTTAACCGACTTCATAAAAGGAGGAGGGTATCGACTCGGTTGTATTTTTTTATGTTTGTTACCTCAGCTCAGTCATTTATAAACCGATTCGGAAAATTCTTTTTTAATTGAATAGGTGATACTTCCAGGGTGGTCCCATGTTCATCATAGTCCCGTTCTAATGATGGGGTCTAATATTTTTCTTGATATTTTTAATTAAACGCAAAATGTCAAAGTGCCGTTGCAGATTCTTGCCAGAACAAAAGTCACTGACATAATCCAAGGGATAAGTGAGTTGAAGTGAAAGTCGAAAGGCATATAGCAAAGGGAATAAATGTTCGTATTCATCACGCAAACATTCACCCCTCGCTGGATTCGAACCCGCAACCGTTGGTTTCGCTGACAGGGTCACTATCCACTGGTGTAGACCAATCGGTCGCCATAGCAAAGCAAAGCATAGGGGTCATTGAACACGATACTGACGGACTAAGCATCTGAATTGGGCTGTCATACGCAGAATAGACGACGTTGGGAGAACGGACCACTATACATTATATTAGAACCGGTTGGGTTAGAGTACATCGAGATGTATATTAGGTCCCTACCTATGAAATTGGCGTTTTGTATGAAGAATTTCATTAAGACTTTTTTCTCCATACAAACATTTTTGTTTTTTTTTTGGGAACGGCAAATCCAAATTTAGCTAAACTTTGTGTGTATTATTGGATAACATTAAGTTAAGTATGGGCAACGTTAATTTTTAAATGTAACCGCTTTATAAAAGTTTCAGCGAATCTAAGACACGATTATGGGAAGCACGTGAAAAGAGCTCTGTTCAAATTTTTTTTTATTATGTGAATATATTATATGCCCAGAAATTAAAAAATATTTAATGTGTAACCTTGAAATAATATTCCATTTTCTAAATAAAAAACAAATTTGGATATAGCTTTGAAAATTAACGAAGAAAAAAAACTCAAATTTCATAGGTATATTACAGATATACATCTCGATGCAATCGTGATTCTTATCATTCACTCAAAAAATAGCGAATATAAACATATTATTTACTTAGAAAATCAATCAATAATTGCAACTGTTTACATTCCGTGATTATTGATCAAAATCAAAAAAAAAAATAACAAAATCGAAAATATTTTATTCAATGTAGGATACAAAAATATCACTTATTGAGAGTTAAAATGTTATTTTTTTTTAAACTACATCGCTTCACAAGTTGTTATGGTTAGGGAGAAGAAGCGACAAGAAACTCCGCAACAACACATCTTTTCAATTGGCTTCCATCTTTACAATAACACGACATTATGTGTGTGTGACTAATCTTTGTCCGGACGTATCTCAGTAATTCTTGGTCTGAGTTCAGTGCTGTTTCTTTATATTTAAGAATAAACGAGGATAAAGGTTCTTAGCCATGTTTGAGGAAAATCGGTTAAGCCGTTTCGAAGATATAACTCGTTAAGCCAAGTCCGTGGCCTACAGGGCCACTAGTCTGACACAAAGTGGTGGATTATGGTCATATCCTCTCCCAGTGAGTAAGAGGCTGTGCGCCAGCAGTGGGAACATATTATCAACAGCCTTACCTGTTGATAATTACTATTAAAATATAATATAAATCATTATTTGAATTAGTTATTAAGCCTTCTAAGATGTTAATATCGTTTTGATATAGTTAAGTCAACATGATTGGTTTCACGAACCTTACTGTATATATACTTAGCTTCACATCGGAGCAGGAACGAGATTCAATTAGTACAGGCATTAACAACGTCGGATTATCTTTGAAAACCGGCTTTTGAACTACGATATTAATATCGCTGTAAACGGATTTGGTCCCGATTCGTATAAGTGAGTATGGCCTGCCATATAGCGTAATTGGATGACGGCTGTTAGGTGAACATACATTATAATAAATAATAATATATAATAAATAAATATTTCGGACACTTACACCAATCATCTAGTCCCAAACTAAGCAAAGTGTGCTATGGATACTAGATAACGGATAAACATACATAAATATTTATATAAACATCCATGAGTCATGGATGTTTATATAAATTTATGTAAGTTTATCGGTTATCTAGTATTTTGAGAGTAGTTTGAGACTATATAGATAGCTAGCGTGGTATAACTTTATCGCGGAAATTTGTTTATCCCGCGGGAACTACTCACTTTATCGAGATAAAAAGTATCCTATGTCTCAATCCAGGGTATATACTAATTTTTATGCAAATCCGTCCATCCATTTTGTTGTGATTGAGCAACAAACAAACATCCAAACTTTTTCATTTATAAATGGGGCACACTAAAAGTTTTGCACTTCTAGCTAATTGGAACTATTTGAATTTCGAATGTTATATTTTTTGAAACGACTTGCAACCTTCTTAGTAATAAAAACAAATTGGCGGGAAATCATTTTGTCAATTGTTTTTTATCACACATCAAAGTTCCACGTACGCAACGAAAATGGAATTAAGTCGAAAAGTTTTAGAGCGATGATTTTTATGATTTTAAAAGTTCTCTCTCTCCGCAAGACTGTGCCGCTCGTCTTCAAAATGCTTTTGGGAGAGAAGCACCTTGTTTGAGCACCGTGAAGCGATGGTTTGCTGCATTTGATGGAGGTCGAGTTTCTTTACATGACGAATTTCGTGAAGGACGGCCTTCAACTGCCGTCAACGAAAATAATGTGGCTATAATGTGGCTTGGAGAAAACCCGCGGATTACCCATGAGACAATTCGAGGACTATTGGGGATTGGTATGAGCCAAATACAGAAAATTTTACACGAAGAATTAAAAATTCGGAAACTTTGTGGTCGTTGGATCCCTCATGAACTGACAGCGGAGCAGAAGCGGGCTCGCGTGGAATGGTGCTCACAGATGCTACTGAAGTACGACCACGGACATTCGTAGGAGACGAAACGTGGATTTATTGTTTTGAACCCGAAAATAAACAGCAATCTTGTGAATGAGTATTTGAAAATGAGAGTAGGCCAACAAAAGTGAGGCAGGCGAGAAACGTTTAAAAAAAATTAGAGGTTTTACTTTTACCAACTCCGAAGAGGCAGCGTTCAATCAGCACTTAGAAAACATGCCTGCAGATCTGTGGTCCTCCTGTTTTAAAAAATGGTTCGATCGCATGAAAAAATGTTTAAAATGTAAATGAGAGTATTTTGAAAAGCAATAAACATAATATTTTGGTTGTAACATGTTGTTTTTTTAAGTTACGCAAAACTTTTAGTGTGACGTACGTAATATTAAAGGTTAAACAAACTTACCTAAGTGAAGTTTGACCATAATTATATGAGTCGTTACATCCGAAGGCATTTAAGTTCACCAGGTAGTCCACTCTTCCTTAATTTGATTGGTGTAAGTGTCCGAAATAAAAAAGAAAAGAACAGTTGAAGAACCGGCCGGAAGCATCATCATCATCAAGTAAGTTAAATAAATGACGATTAACGATTCTAAGTCTACTCAGCATTATATTAAGAAAGTTCAACTTAAAACACTGTGAAATACATCCGATCGTCTCACCAACAGTTTCATTATGGTTGCCCGCCGTTCCAGTAATTCCGTTTAATTTAATTAAGGCAGTTATTAAATCTACAAGCTGGCCGGGATTACGGGTATTAAATCCGGTGATGTCCGGGATAAGTTAAAACATGTTAATTTGCTCAGGAAGCCCTTTCAGGTAACGGATAATCCAAGGTAAGACAAGACACACATGTTCTTGGGCTTAGGGTATGTTAGACACAGTAGACTTCGCATAAAGTTAGTAAATCGTTCAAAGGGTAATGTATACGCTTTTATAATAAGGTTCCAGTAGACATTCAAAATTTGCCTTTAAATAAATTTAAAGCAATCATAAAACAGAAATTATTAGCAAAAGGCTATTATAAAATCACTGACTATTTGAATGATAAGCAAGCATGGACATAGCTGTCTTATTATTCATATAATTACGAAATCACAAATTGTAACCCATAAGCTTTTTAAAAGAGCAAACCTAGAGTTTCTTGCTCGTTCTTCTCTGGGGAGTCAGCTTTGTGAATGAGCCGTAAATTTAATTGTAATATAATAGTGACGGTTTCAAGTGATAATTTTATCTTATGAAATAAAATATTTTGATTTGATTTGAGTTTAGGAGTTGTACAAGATATTATTTATTTAGAGACGACCGGTTGGTGTAGTGGATATTACCCTGTCAGCCATCCCGCGAGGGGTAAATGTTTGTGTAAATAACAAGGTTACGGTAGACATTCAAAATTTGCCTTTAAATAAATATAAAACAACCATTAAACGGAAACTATGTGCCAAAGGCTATTATAAAATTTCTGACTATCTGGATGATAAGAATGCGTGGACATGAACTGCTCGGCAATATCCAGTATACTTTATTCTTATTTTTCTTTGACGAATCACAAATTTAAGAATTATCCCAAATTGCATTTGTATTGACTTATTTAAAAAGAGCAATCCCTGAGTTTCTTGCTCGTTCTTCTCTGGGGAGACTGCCTAGTGAATGAGCGATAACTGTATGTCATGACGATTTCAAATGTTATTCTTATAAATTACGAAATAAAACATTTTTGATTGATTGATTGATTGTGATGAATACGAACATTTATTCCCGAGTCATGGAGGTTTATATAAATATTTATGTATTTATTTATTTATTTATTTATTTATTTATTATGTATGTGTTTATCCGTTATCTAGTATCCATAGCACAAGCTTTGCTTAGTTTGGGATTAGATGATTGCTGTAAGTTCGAAATATTTATTTATTTATATTACTACGTTAAGTAGATTTGTTAAGTGTCTGACTCTGCTTTCGATAGGTAGGTTGGTCGTTCGATTCCCGCTAGAGGGTAAAAGTTTCTTTAATGAATATTAAGACAAGATCTATATTAATAATTTGGTTTTAGGCAGAATGCGAACTTGGCAGAATGCGAACTTGGCAGGATGCGCACTTTGGCATAATGCGCACTTCGCAAAATGTCATGGCATTCCATTGATACCTGAAGTAGTCATGCGATACATTTTATGGCAAAAAAATCAACATGGCGTCCGCAAAATACAAAATATGCTTTCTTAATGATTACATCCTGGACGTTACCAAAGTAAAACCCAATGCAAAACGTTTAGAGCTTACCACGGAGTATAAAAAAATACTTGGCTAGTTTCCGTTCAAATAATTACCACGATACGAATTTGGTTATGCCTTAGATTTGGTGTTATCGTTCAAATTTAGGGCGATTGGCTACTTCTTGGAAGTGTCACCAAGTACATCAGTTACACAATCAATTGATTCCCTCATGTCTGCTAAGAGCACAAAACAAACACAGTTAATGTCTGTAATAGGATCCCACGTGTGTTTGTCGCGGCGACATGAAAGGGAAACTCTATCCGTGCTGTCTGTGCCGTGATTAATTCCTCCTTTGACGCATTAGGCAGGGCCGGGCTAAGGCGATACCTATTGTATTTTATTTTATTTTATTTTATTTTATTTTATTTATTTTTGGAAAACTTACAGCTACAATAATGCTATGGATAACAATACTCTAACTTGAGAACTGAACTAAGAGTGTTCTTTAGTTTGAAAGTAAAGGAAATATATATATATATATATATATATACCTATATATATATTGATAACAACGCAAACTCGTAATTCCACAGTAAAATCATAATATTGAAGAAACTAAGTTAAATTAAATTAAGTCAATGCATGATTATTGAACAAAAATAAAATTCCAAATGAGTAGAGATGTAAAGATGTAAAGAAATTGCCATTATTTGTTATTGTCGCCAAAAAAGATACTGCATATAAAAGATTTAAGTCTGTTTTTGTTTGTATTGAATAGATCTATTAATTTAGAATAGTCTTCATTAAATTTTTTGCAAACTCGCCAGATAAAGGAATTTTGCCTATAGTTGGTAATTGTTAAGAAGTAATTTTTGCCCGACGAAAAAAGACGGGTGTTTTGTGTTTGACGGCGTTGTGTGTGTCCAGTCTTTGTCTGGACGTATCTTAGGACGATTTGAGTGCGATTTTTTTTTTATATTAAACACAAAACGACGGGATAGATGCTTAACCATGTTTGATAAATCTTGGATTATGTTTTTTTTTATTTTTTTTTTATGCACAACGGGTTAGCATTTGACCTCAATCACACCTAATGTTAAGTGAAGATGAGGGCGAAGGTCGTAGCGTACTGACTCGGAAACCCCATCTTATTTGGGGAACTGGCTATCTTGCTATCTTATTTCTGACAACCGGAACACAACAATGAATTTAACATTGCTGTTTGGCGGCAGATTTAGATACGATGGTGGTATCTAGCCAGGCGGACATTTTATATGCCTTATCACCAACTAAACCAAATACTAAACATGTACCCCGCTGGGGATCGAATCCGCGACCGAATCGTAAACCCAATGTTGTTTACATTGAGCCACGGAGGCGGTGTTTCAAGCGTATTTGGAAGATCCAAACGCTTACGTTTGTGATATTTCTGACCACCGTATTTGGGATAAAGATCGTGACATTATGTATGCCAGACATAAGTTCAAACTAAGCAAAGTTAATACATAATTTATGGGATACTGTATACGTTTTTATAACCTTGTACCTGAGAATATAATTAATCGAAATGAGATACAAGTTGAAGTTTGAAGTTTAATATCTTTTTGTTTCACAAAAGCAGCGATCGCTCTGTAAATCTGTTAGGTTATGTTAAATAATGAACGTTTTTGGCTAATATGATTTAGGATCATTTGGGGTAATTTCACTAATGGACTTCTTACTCAACAGCCCCAAAAAGGAGAGTAATGTTTTTGAGAGTATGTATGTAGATTTCTATGTAACCTCCTGTAGCCTAAATGGCTTGACAGATTTTGAGGTACAAGGTGTCGTTCGATTCGTCTTTATCTCTAGAGTGTCATAGTATACATTATATGGTAAAAATTCCAACATGGGTCCAACAAAATATGCTGTCGCGGTTTTTGAAAATCTAATGTATGTAAAAAAAAATATAGCATCATTTAGGAAATATAGTGATAAACATGATGTCAATACAAGAAATAAAGATAAACTTGCAAGTCACATGAGTCGCCTACGCAAAGTCAGTAATTCCTTCAAAGGGCTAGGTGTATACGCTTTTTAAATAAGGTTCCTGTTGATATACAAAATCTTCCTTTCAATAAATTTAAAGATACTAAAAAAACAGAAACATAATAATAAAGCATATTATAAAATATCAAACTATTTAGATGATAATCATCCCTGGACCTAATCAGATCGTTCGCATGCCAGGCTATTTCACAATTAATAATGAAATATAAAAACCTTTTTGTAATATAAAAACCTTTATGTAAAATCAAAACATGATTTTAAAAGAGCAACCCTTCGTGTTTCTTGATTGTTCTTCTCAGGGGAAAATTGCATTTTAAATAAGCAGTAGCTTAAAATATGTAAAATTGACTATGTTAATTGTACTCTGTGTACCTACAAAATAAAGCATTTTTGACTTTGACTTCGGTATTTTAAATACTTAAATAGTTATTATAGCATAAGTTAATATTGTCTCATTAAATGTGGCTACCTCAATCCGGCTCTGTAGCGATGACAAGCCGACGCAAATGATGCCTGCGATGGCTCTAGTGCCTTTATTAACGACTTACTCGTATACAGGATGAAACAAAACATCTTGCAGCATCATGATTGATGAACGATGGCGACAAAGCTTGATAATAACAACGTTCTAGCTGGAATTCCTGGTAAGTAACAGTCTTGTAAATTATAACCAATTTACCTGGTAAGCAGCATCGGGCGCAGTTATTTTTTATTTTTTTTATTTGAGAGGGCGGCAAGAGAGCATGCGGGTCACCTGATGGAAAGCAATAACCGCCGCCCATGGACACCCGCAACACCAAAAGGGTCACAGATGCGTTGCCGGCCTTTGATGAAGGTGTAGGCTCGTTTCTTGAAGGTTCCAATGTCGTACTCGTTCGGGAATACCGCTGCAGGAAGTCCGTTCCACAGGGTGGTCGTACGTGGTAGGAAGTTTCTTGAGAAACGTACAGTGGTAGACTTTCACTCATCCAGGTGATGTGGATGGAATTTTAATTTTCGGCGAGAAGTGTAATTGTTAAATACGGTTAAATAAAACGGTTCTTGGATGGGTGGAGAAAGAAAGAAAATAATTTGTTTACCACAAGTAGACACACACTGGATATTGCATATTTTATATTTTGCGGACGCCATGTTAGTTTTTTTGCTATAAAACGTATCCCATGACTTACGTACTTGACCTCAATCACACCTGATGTTAAATGAAGATGAGGCCGAAGGTGAAAGCGTACTGACCCAGAAACCCCAACACATTTGGGGGACTGGCTATCTTATCTCTGACAACCGGAACACAATAATGCTATTAACATTGCTGTTCGGCGGCAGATTTAGATAAGATGGTGGTAGCTTGTCGGACATTTAAAATGCCCTACCACTAACCAAACCGAGTACTTAAACATGTACCCCGCTGGGGATCGAACCCGCGACCTCCAAACCGTAAACCCAATGTTGTTTACATTGAGCCACGGAGGCGGTTAAAGGCGGCGGAGATCTTTTCTCCAAGAGACTTCGGAACAGGGAATGAAAGGGTTTTGAATTTGGAACATTATTAATGTTTCTTAAATAGACTTAATATGTACGCCGCAGTTTCTTGGTACGATTCTACCAAAGAGATCGAACTAAAATATTATATGAAAAAAGCACAGACTTAAACACTCCATATGTACTATCAACCAAAGAGATCGAATTGAAATATTGTATGGAAAAGTAATGGCTGCCGGCCGCCGTCCTTCGAACTACGCACGGAATTTGTTCACATTTTAAAATTACATTTGTAAAAATAATAACTAACATATTTACATAATTAGCGCTTCCTGTCTTTTTCTCATATTATGGAGTTGAAAAGTGGAATATATCACTCGAACACAAAATTATTTTTTACCTCGGGCGATGTACATTGAATTAATTGCTACTCATTCTACTCTAGAATCCTTCGTTCCACTCTAGTTTCAAAGTAGCGCCCTCGCCCTAACATATTATTTTGCTCCCTAGTTATACAATCTACTTTTATTGACTCTTTTAGTGCATGTAAACCACACGGCACAAAACAATTTTATACCTCAGTTATTTCTTAACACAAAAAGGAATACTTCCAAAATGGTAACCCCATTTCTCCCCAGAAACCTATATATTTTTATTGCACCGACGTTTAAAGAAGAAAACTATCCGTCTTCGTCAACCATTAGGGCAACACACCACTGGCTGCGTTCCAAATGCGAAGCCATAAACAGTCGACAGTCAACGACTGATATTGGAAAATTTGTGGCTTAAACCATAAAATTTCGGAGTTCGCTCCTGATTGAAAACCAGATATTTCTAGTTTACAGTTTCATATAGCGCCATTTGTGAGTGGCAATGAGTGGTTTACGGTTGAAAATTTTTAAAAAAAATATTATTTATGTAATGCAAAAACAGAGAATAAGTGTCCCTATTCAACGCGGGAACGCCGCTTGCCTGTTGGGTACAATGCCGCCTCGAGGAGATGCGCTACACGCAATTTTTTACCTGTAAATGTTTGTGTTTTTAAATGTCTGACATGTTCTAAAAAAAACAAAAGAATTAAAATAGTAATGGCATCTAATACAAAAATTCACGAATACAAAATCGTATTAAGCCGTGAAAAAAATTGCACTGATTATGTGATTTAATAATATTGGATAATAAAAAAGTACTACCAGTATAATGATCTTTATGGTGACCTCCTTCACCGCCTCCGTGGCTCAGTGTAAACAACACGGGGTTTACGAAACGGTGATCGCAGGTTCGATACCCAGCGGGGTACTCGGTTTGGTTAGTGGTAGGGCATTTTAAACATACGCTTGTTATTAATCAGTCAGTGCTTACAGACGAAAGTTTTTAATCAATGTGTGTTACCAGTGATGGCTTGCGGGACACGTGGTCTCTCACTATGGGCCTCATAGTCAAGGACATACAACGAGCTACGAAGAGAAGCGATGCTCGGTGTTTCATGAAGAGATATATGGAAGATCGAAAGTCACCGTAATAGCTAAGCGGATTACTAAAGATTAAATGGTAGTGTAGACGAATTAGAGCGCCTTCCTGGTGTCGCTCTGGTAAAGTCAGGCGCTTCCAGAGACACGACGAAGCGATCCAGCGGGAAAACACACTAACACACACTCAGCAGATCACTAAAACAATTGGATAGCTGTAATACTTTTCTTTTTAACGCTAATTCACAATTTTACCCTTTTTTTATGCACAACGGGTTAGCAATTGACCTCAATCACAGCTGATGCTAAGTGAAGATGAGGAGGTCGAAGGTGGAAGCGTACTGACTCGGAACCCCAAATATTTGGGGAATTGGCTATCTCATCTCTGACAACCGGAACACAACAATGCTATTAACATTGCTGTTTGGCGGCAGATTTAGATAAGATGGTGGTACATGGTACATTTAAAATACCCTACTACCAACCAAACCGAGTACTAAACATGTACCCCACTGGGGATCGAACTCGCGACCTCCGATTCGTAAACCCTATGTTGTTTACATTGAGCCACGGAGGCGGTTACCTTTCACATGAACCGACCGCAATGTTCGACGTCGTCCTCGCTACTCTGATCTCTCTCCGTGGGTATCACCCTTTTATGCCATAGAAACCGCCGGGCCCTGATCGGATATCCAGTTATTAGTATTAGCCTACTCTCGGATATCCAATACAATCACTGGAATTAAATATTTTTTACAGTCAGAACTCGCAGCAAATTAAATTCATGTACCCACATATTTTTCATTTTAATTAAAAAAGCTGATTGCTTCTACATACATTATTCAAGCAAACATAATACATTGGTCAAAAAATCAATAACAGAATACAAATTATAATTATAGCCTCGAACCATTATGCTCCTTAACAGGTAGTGGTTACAACGCGTCGGACTGATATTAACACCCTTAAAACTGTCTACTATGCCTTATGCGAATCCATAATTTCATACTGTATACTGGCCTGGGGTGGCGCAGCAAAGACCACTATTCTCAAACTGGAGAGGGCTCAAAGGGCAATCCTTAAAGTAATGACAAAAAAACCTTTTCGGTACCCTACAACTAAATTGTACTCCGACACTTCTGTCCTGACAGTTAGGCAGCTGTTTATTCTTCAGGTCATTTTACAAAGACATGCTACCCCTAAAGTTCGATCCCACCATCTACACACACGTAAGAGGAGATGCGACATTATTAGCTATAGAATGATTACTTACTAGAAAATGTATTTATATGTTTGTTTATATATAATGACGACCTGTTTGGTGTAGTGGTTAACAACTCTGACCATTATACCAAAAGGTTGCGGGTTCGAATCCCGCTAGGGGCATATGTTTGTGTGATGAATACGGACATGTGTACCCGAGTTATGGATGTTTTCATTTATAATATGTATTTATTTACAAAAAAAAAAATGTATTTATGTAGTATATCAATCATCTGGTATCCACAACACAAGCATATAGTTGCTTACTGTGGAACTAGATGGCGCTATGTGTATGTCTAAGGATATTTATTATTTATTATTATTTATTATTATGTTAAGTCCGTTCCGAGTGAACTTGTCAGCAGCTGTACTATCCGACTCACAGGTTCATTCCTAGCACGGGGTCCGGCTGGGGGCGGGTTTGCGTTGGAGCGGCTCGTAGAAAATGCCTTTGATATATGTATAGTGTAATCTTCTTTGGCTGGTCAATAAACTATTTTTATTTATTTATTATTTATAACGCGTCGTACTGATTGTCACAAGAGTGGACCACGCACTTGCAATCGTGAGATACAGGTTGCGGGAGTGCAGGCCGCATCGAAGCCGTGGTGGTCTAAAAATCTATGGAGCAGGCTTATATCTCATCATCATCATATCAGCCGAAAGGCCAAGATCTCCACAACGATCGGTCCTGCGCTGCCCGCATCCAGCGGCTTCCAGTGATCTTCACCTCCACCTCACCAGTGGTCCACCTCGTGGGAGGCCTACCTACGCTGCGCCTTCCGGTGCGTGGTCGCTACTCGAGAACCGCTACGCTCCAACGGCCGTCGATCCTACGAGCAATGTGTCCCGCCCACTGCCACTTAAGTTTGGCAATTCTTCGGGCTACATCGATCACCTTGGTTCTCCAGCGGATCTCCTCATTTCTGATCCGATCCCGTAGAGAGACTCAGAGCATAGCTCTCTCCATTGCCCTTTGGGTGGCCTTCTTATGAGGTCGATAGTGAGCCCTGTATTTTTTAAGAGATAAAATTTAGGCAATCAGTATTTTAACAATAGAAAAGAATCAGTTATCTATTTACGTTAGTAGGCCCTTCAAATCAAATCAAATCAAATCAAAAATGCTTTATTTTGTATGTACACAGGGTACACTTAAAATAGTCAGATTTAACATTTTTAAAGCTACTGCTTGTTCAAAAGGCAATTTCCCCTGATAAGAACAAGCAAGAAACTCGAGAGGTTTATCTTTTTTTTAAAAAAAAGGTGTTTATATTACAAAATTATTAATTATTGTTTTATATTATAATATTTCATTATTAATTGTGAAATAGCCTGGTTATGCGAACGGGCTGGTTATGTCCATGAATGTTTATCACCTATAAATAATCTGATATTTTATAACATGCTTTCTTAATAAGTTTCTGTTTTATAGTATCTTTAAATTTATTGAAAGGAAGATTTTGTATATCAACAGGAACAGGACTTTGCGAAGGCGACATTATGTGACCTGCAAGTTTATCTTTATTTCTTTTATTGGCATCATGTTTATCACAATTTTTCCTAAATGATGATATATTTTTTTTTACATATTATATTAGATTTTCAAAAATGTACTGTGACGAAAAGGTTAGATGGGATTGGGCAATGTATGCGCTTTTACAATAACGTTCCTGTTGAAATTTAATTCGTGTAATTCCTGTTTAATGTGACGTCACTCTTGACTACGAACAACTTTCCACTGGGAACCATAGTCGAATTCAGTCGAAAATTGTTCGACTTCCATACTAAAGGTAGTCTCAGAATGGTTTAGTTTGTGTGTGTAATAAAATTTTTTTTTGGACCGAATTCGACTACCCGTTCCTTGAGGAAAGTTGTTCGTAATCAAGAGTGACGTCACCAGTTTTTTTTTTTTTTTTTTTTGTACTCTTTCCTCCAATTTACGTTGGAGTCTTTTACGTGCTATCGCTATTCTAATCTATTGTTCTCTTTCATTCTAGTTCTATCATCTATGCCTCTCGCACTTTCTTTCTTCATACTTTTTCTTTCTTTTTTCCATCATATCTTTCGTACTTTATGCAAGTGGGATTCTTGCCTATTCTATTTCTATTCTTTATTTTCAAGTAAGTGGTGAACAGGGTGTTATCTTTATTTGTTATATCTATTACATTGGTATTTTTACATTTGTCTTATCTATTACATTTCTTTGTTTTACATTTATCTTATCTATTACATTTTCAGTTTTCATTTATTTTATCTATTACAGTTTACTATTACATCACCAGTTAATGGGCATTAAGCGAATTCAAATTCACCTAGTTACATTCGTGTAGTATATCCTCACTGGGTCAGCGTGGTGGACTAAGGTCATAGCTCATTAGCACGTTGTAGCATTGAGGTAAAGTTAACTCTGTTTAAAGCCTTTTGCCAAAATTTATACACGTGCAATCTATGTGTCAACTATTCGCAGCGGGCCTACAACGCTCTCCGAGTACAATACAATAATGCCTTCAGCGATGTTTGCGCACGCGCACACAGACGGGTTCCACACGGTGGTGCGGCGGCGCGTGGCCTCGCTTATGGGCAGGGTGCGGGGGAGCACGAACACCATCTTGAAGACCATCAGCTATAAGCTTGACTGCCCTATCTGGCGACACTGGGTAAGAGCACATGTGTCCCAGATAGTGGCAGATATATGAACTAGATATTTATGTGGGTATTACTAACATAGTTTTAAGTCATTTATGTACTAACATCACTATGGACTCCGGTCCGAAATAAACAAATTTTATTTTATTTATTTTTATTAGACCCACCCGGCATCCACTCCGCACCGCCTCGTCGCACGGCGTCCACTCGTTGTATACAGGTGATCCACGGGTGGACGCCGCGTTATCACCAATAAACGTCGCGCGGTCAACCAGCGGACTTAGTGTCGTCAACCAGTGGACCCTGCGTGGTCAACGAGTGGACGTCGCTTGGTCTACGAATTTTCGAGTAGTCTGTTAAAAATTGGCACTAGGTCCTCGCGAGAATAATTCGAGTTAGCAATGCGCAGTCAACGCAAGGTAAGCATGCGAGCAACGAGTTGTCACCGAGTGGTACACTCGCCGTTCGCGCGTGGAGGGCTTACGACTAAGGCGATCCGGTGACGCTACGGAGTTGATGTAGTGAGCGTATACCCATTTAAGTCCATGTAAAGAATACTAACCGCACGAGGCGAGGCGGTGCGGAGTGAATGCCGGGTGGCTCTAATGAGCTATGACCTTTATGGCCCATAACCTCTCCCAGTGACAGAAGGCCGTGCCCCCGTTGTGGGGACAAGTAAAGCTGTTGATGGTGATGATATCAACCATCGGTATCCATAACATAAATCTTGATGTTTAATGTTCAACTGGATATGTACATCCAAAGATATTTATTCGTTTTAAATAATTTCCATTTAGAATAAAGGTCCTGACGTTATGTTTGCATGTTATCTTCTGTTATCTTATACAACATTATCATGACAATGTCTCTACAGTTACCTTAACAAAATTTAATTTTGAACAAAAACTTGATACCTTCGCTATGATATCATAATAAGCACCGACGGCAAAAGGAACACGCTTTGTTGGCTCCAACGAATGAATAATGCGGGAAAAATGTAAATAAAGTGGATGCATCGTGTTTGTGTTGAATTATTTACGGTGAAGTTTACAAAAATATGAAAGTATCTTCACTGGCTTGGATGGCTGGATAGGTGGCTTTTTGTTATTGGTTAGCAATGACATTAATATACACCGTGTAACGGTTAAGTGTAGTCATATTTTAAGGGCTTGTTCTACCCATCAATACGAACAACTTTTACTATGGGGGCAACTTCGAAATCGCGAAAAAAAAATGAGCAGTTCCATAGAAAATTTCAATAACCTTCCGATGCAATGTATGAAACAGCTGATTTTTTTTTCGCGATTTCGAAGTTGCCCCCATAGTAAAAGTTGTTCGTATTGATGGGTAGAACAAGCCCTTAAAATATGACTACACTTAACCGTTACACCCTGTATAATAATATAATAAAATAAAATAATAAAAATTGTTTATTTTCTCACCGCAAATGACGCTTTACAAAGTGATTTTGGGACTAGGTTATACATAAAACACATTTGTGGGAAGACAGAACCAGAATTACAGGTTACTAGGCCCCCCAGCTATGGACATAGTGTATTAGAGCAGAGATATGGTGATTGAGGAAGGAACACTTAAGGAAAGGAACAAACGAGAAGGAAATCACGAAACATAAGACCTGGTTTTTGGAGTGGAGTTGTAGGTGTTGTGCACTGTTTTTAACCCCCGACGAAAAACTACGGGTGTTATGTGTTTGTTGGCGTTATGTGTTTATGTATGTCCAGTCTCTGTCCGCAAGCAATAAGCGGTCCACTTGGAGTGCTATTTCCAAAGTTTAAATTTATAGTTGTTATAATAAATAAATTTTGAAGCCAGTCAGTAACTATTTTTTACAGCGAAAACAATTTAGCGGGTAGAGTGTTAGTTTTTTTATGAATTTTATAATATAGGATAGCGCCAAGGAATGGATAGAATCGCTTAATGAAAGATGATCTGAAAGCACGGGATCTGATAATGAGGTTATTACGTCGTTGTGGTCGGGGGCAATAGTCAGATTTAGAATGTTGTCTGAGAGTCAGATGTAGGATAAAGAGTTGGCGCACTGTCAGCACTTTCGCCAATCTATAGAGATCCTTTGTATAGATTATAACTATTTAAATCATAATCATTTTTATATTTAAAGAGGGTACCCTATGAGATAACAGTCGACGGTGTTGCTACTCAATTAAATTAATATTACTCTTCGTCTGGCTGTTGCCCTCCGTCTTGGGTCCATGCACTCCTGAGAAATACCCCTGTAGGGCTGACGTCGGCAAAATTGGTCACCATGGGCGGTCTTGCCAGATAAGTGTCAGCTTTATCCCGCCACGCCGCGCTTAGTGACGTCTTACTCCTGTCATGATTTTTAACAATTTTTATAAAATTGTATTTAAAATAGTTGTGTTAGTGACACTGCTCGTTTGTGGTTGGTGGATGGCCCGCCAATCACAGACGATGGAGCCATTTTTGTTCACACGAGGCTAAGTAGAAATTGTAGATGGACTGACTAATCACTTCGGCACGAGCATTGGAAGCGAACAGCTGTCTTAACAGAAGTATTTATTTTATAAAACTCCGTTCTCTTGCCCCCATCAACGGCCTCGGAGCTCTGTAATTTTATAATGAGCTGGCGACCAGATTGGTCGACGTCTCTTGCGACCCAAGCCAGCATCTTGGGCACTCTCCCACATTGGCCAAACCTGTGCCATCTTCTAAACTAAGTGATGCGGTAGGTTTTTAGTTAATCTTGTTTTGTTAGATGTTATTTAATCTAAGTATTTGAGACAATAAGATCCTTAAAAAGAGCAATAAATAAAATTCAAGACAATTCTCACTATTATTTCCATTAAATTTCATAAACAAAGCCATAATTGGGAAAATCAAAACATCAAATCTGGTTTGGATTCCGATGTTTCGAAGTACTGCAGGTAGTTTTGTATTGCACAGATTATCCACAACAATTAAAACGTCTTACAGTGACCTCCGAAAATGTTTGCAGTACTTTTAGTAGTACTGCAAACATCCTAATCTGATTTTTTTATTGCTTTCCATGGTTACATAGGTCTTAATTGACTGTTAAGACACGTCAATATAAATTTCTGTTATAATAAGGTCGACTTAACTAAACATGTAATTAAATTTATTTTCTCTAAGTTAAGCGTGTGATAACTTGAGAACTTTCTCTAAGCGTGAGCGTGTGGGCGTGGACGTGGGCTTGGGCGTGGGCATGGGCGTGGGTGTGTGTGTGTATTGTATAGGAAGTGTCAGAAGTAAATGAGAACATTAAAGTATTTAAAAGACTTTACTAACGTTTCTACCGCTGGCAGTTTTCTTAAGATTGACCATAATTTCCTAATATTGTCGTACATTTTAAATAAAATTACTGTACTTTGTTTCATAATAAATCATTCCTGTTCTTATTCTAAAATGTCTTTATATTTCCAAAAGTTTTAACAGATTGTATAACTACTCACATATATTAACATATGCTTGATTTATGAATTTAAAAGCCATTACGCTGCAAGTGGCTCCTCTTTCAGATTTGCAGCCACGAAAGTGCATCTGAGGATTGATAACCTTGGACGCGGGAGGTGTCACAAGATAGATAAATGGCTCTATCTTAGTTACCGATCTCTCAGGAGACGCAAAGATAAAGTGTGAGGGCGGAATATTCAGATTGCATACTTGTGTACTTACCTGACACACCGCTACGTGAAACAACTTTTAACCGCCTTTGTGACTCAATGTAAACAACATAGAGTTTACGATTCGGAGGTCGCGAGTTCGATCCCCAGCGGGATAGTCATGTTTAGTATACCCGGTTTGGTTGGTGGTAGGGCATTTTAAATGTCCTGCCTAGCTACCACTATCTTATCTAAGTCTGTTGCCAAAACAGCAACGTTAATAGCATTGTTGTGTTCCGGTTGTCAGAGATAAGGTAGTCAGTCCCCCAAATAGATGGGGTTTCCGGGACAGTAGGCTTCCACCTCTGGCCTCATCTTTACTTAACATCAATTGAGATCAAGTGCTAACCTGTTGAGTATAAAAAAGCTTCAGTGGCCCAAAAAAAAAACGAAATTCATTGAAACACCTCTTATCTTCTCCGTGGTTGTCAATATGATTTCTAAGTTATTTCTGAGCTAACAAATGGCATGTATTTATTAAATTTACGTGTTAAATATCATATATTTAATATATATGTATATATGTATAAATGTATGTATGTTATGTAGTCAATAATATATTATATGTTTTAAGTGCAGTAAAATTATCTAGTTATAGTTTGTAGGCTTAGTTTATGTATTTTTGTCGTTATGTTATAATAATTACCAACTATAAAATACACCCGTATTGCTACTATTTAGTGCAAACCTCATCTACTGGTAGCTTGTATCGTTACCCTAAGGGTTGTCTGGAAGATAGCTGTTAGCGCCTTTTTGTGCGTTTAATGATGTACGCTGTATTCTTCATGTAGCTTTTGTTAATTAATTGTGCAATAAAGAGTATTTGATTTGATTTTTTTCTTTGGGGCACTATTAGGCACTATTTCATTACAGTTTTTTGACACTACCAAAATATCTGAATTCCACTTTGTGTATACTAGGATCACGTACGTGAATTATTTACAAGTTTAAAATTGCGTTCCGTATAGAATATAACTTTGTACAATTGTTAGGATCCCAGCTGCTGGGCGGTCGGTGCAACTTCCACAACTTCTGTATAGAACTTACAGCGATTTATTGTAATGAAATGTAGTGTGGCTCTGTGGTGCCGTTTTCGTGCAGTTGAAAATTCGATTAGAGACGCTCTTGAAAATAGCTATTTTCGTTATTACACTGTTACGAGGGTTCATTCAGTCCAATGGCGCCCCCATTGCATAAATTAAGAGTAAATCAAAATTATTGCTCTGCTCTTACATTATGTAACTTCATCTGTACCGTCATCGATTACGTTGACCAATGAAAAACCTTCAACTGCCGAGCGAGCGATGAACCAACCAATCACATGTCAGAGTGTAACCGATGACGATAACAATTAAATGATGTAATCGAACCCCTGATCTGCACTCGAGAAGCCTAGAAGCTAATTAAAAAAAAACCTCAAATAGCTTTAATTTTCTTTGTTTATGGAGTGAGTTTTCTCTGTCTAATGTATGAATGACGATATTGACTAAGTATAGGATACATTTCTTCTTCTTACGATACGATCTTATTCCACCGTCCCCTTTCCATCTTCGGACAACCAGACGCGGGGAGGGTTTCCATCCATATGTTGTCAACATACCGAACATCCGCACTAAGCTCTTTGCTTCATCATTTATAATGCGGACTGCTAAGGTATGGAACTCACTGCCCGCGTCGGTTTTTCACGACACTTACAACCTCGGGATCTTCAAGTCTAGAGTGAATAGGCATTTACTGGGTGCACGTGATACATCTTCGGCTACATCGATCTTTCCATCAGGTGAGATTGTAGTCAAACGCGAAACCAGTTTTTAATAAAAAAAAAGTATAAGTGTCTATCTCACGTTGTCTTTGTATGTACATTTGTTGACCAGTGTCCGTGCGTCATTTGGAGGCTCCACTGAAAACCAGCGTTGTAGGGAACGGCTACAACCCATGCTGAGTTGGAGACCTTTTTGACTCCACCTTGCGACACCGACAATTAGCTGGCAAACACAATGTTATTTTTTGCATGTGTCTCAACTGTGTAATATTTGTACCTGATTGTTTGTGTCATGAGATGGGTTTAAATAAATTTTTCTTTCTTTTTTAATTACAGTAATTTTGTAGAATTTTAAATTATTGATAAAATCAATGGGCTCACCCCCTGTCACGTGTGCATTTCTGTATATTTCGTAAGGTGAACCGTGGAACTTTTAATGTTTGGATCACCTAAACACTATTGTTTGGGATATCTCTGATCATCCCATTTGGGATAAAGATCGTGATGTTATTTATGTGTGTATTATACATAGATACATAAATAACGTCCACTTTTTTATAACCGTGCATGAATTCTGGAAAATATCCATTTTCAAAGCTATTTAGGTAGATATTTATAATTAGCTTTTAGGCTTTTCGTGTGTAAGTCATAGTGATATTTCTGATTTATTCTGTATTTAAAAAGATATCTTAATTTAACCAATGTGGACGCCACTGGACGGAATAAACCCTCTTATGTGTTTGACGGCGTTGGGTATGTGTTCAGTCTTTGTCTGGACGTGTCTAAGGCCAGTAATAATAAACCGTTCTAAAGATTGATGTGACCTTAAATTGACAGTTACATATCAAAACATTATTAAAATAATAGTATTGAGACTGAGACACGATCACAATCTCAAGATTCACATCAATGTGAATCAGCTGTCTTGGCATTGCGTTTTTTTTTTTTTATATATATGAGAGGGCGGCAAACAAGCATGCGGGTCACCTGATGGAAAGCAATCACCGCCGCCCATGGACACCCGCAACACCAAAAGGGTCACAGATGCGTTGCTGGCCTTTGAGGAAGGTGTAGGCTCGTTTCTTGAAGGTTCCAATGTCGTACTCGTTCGGGAATAGCGCTGCCGGAAGTGCGTTCCGCAGGGTGGTCGTACGTGGTAAGAAGTTTCTTGAGAAACGTACAGTGGTAGACTTCCACTCATCCAGGTGATGTGGATGGAAATATAATTTTCGGCGAGGTTAAATTGAGCATCTTTTCTTGTTTTTGATATTCTCGAATAATTCTTTTTGTACCTTACGCGTCTGTTGAGCGTTTTTTGAGTATCATATCTTTACAACTCTCCGATATATAAGTGGGATCGCACTTTTTCGTCAAATCGGAGCCAAAACAAAATCAAAAATATTTTATTCAATGTAGGATACAAAAATATCACTTATTGAAAGTCAACATGTTATTATTTCTTGCATCGCATTTATATTTTCTTTTATTAGCCTACACTTCACTTAACATCAGGTGTGATTGAGGTCAAATACGAACCCGTCGTGCATAAAAAAAAACACTGGAGCGAACGAAAAGATATTCCTATCCATACAAAGTAAACCATTTTGAAATCAATTTTCGGCTGAAGCGCTTTTTTTTTTTTTTTTTGTACAAAATTCTTTGTAATCAGGAGTGGATTCATCAGTAAACAGGGATTACGCTATTTAAATTTCACCCTGTATATCTAAATAGTTATTTAGACTTTTTCAACGATAAGCTTCTAGGTTATAGCGAAATGATTACAGTGTACTCGTTAACAAATAAACACGTAACATTAAAGAGCTTGTTGTATTCATACTGCTTCATAACCATATTCCTTGTCAGGCTTAAGTTGTTAGAAGTTAGTTCGTGCTTATCCTCTTGTTTAATATGTCTGTTAAATACCGTTTGCATATGCGAACAGTATTTGTGTAAGCACTAAACTTCTTACACATATAAGTAACAATACAAAGGGAATCGAATAGAAACAAATTTCAATTTTGGCTGAAACGGTTGGATGCATCAAATTGAATTACCAAACGCAATGGAAGATCGGCCTCTCAAGAGGCGTATTTTCATAGGTTAAAAGTCCCACATGACAAATCATCAATATCCACTGAGGTGTAGCTCGATAGCTCGAATGACAGCAGCGCGAAGGCGATATTGCGAAAGTACCATTGCTCGAAAGTTACTTTGCACGATGGTCCATTTGCGCGAAAACTTAATTTCGCGAAACACAAAAGCGCGAACGTTCATTTGCGCGATTATGAATCTTCTCCTATGACTATGAATGAGTACGAGCGAGCGATATGGGTCGAGGCACCCCGACACTGTTGGTTAGGTTCAGAAGGTTATGGCGGGAGCGAAGTTTGCTTCGCTCCCGCCTTAACCTTCGATGTTAGGTTGACATATTTGTAATAAAACAAAATATGTACCCATTGTATGTGTCTATCGCGCAATTAAGTTTTCGCGCAAAAGAACGTTCGCGCAATTAAACTTTCGAGCAATGGTACTTTCGCAATATCGTCTTCGCGCTGTTGTCATTCGAGCTATCGTCTTTCGCTATTGCGTAGTACACACTATCCAGTGACCAATAATATTGAAATTTCTTATCAAGGAAGATATCGTGGCACATGTGAAAATAAATATGAAAATCACAAATTTTTAATTGCATAAGAATTTACACGTTACAAGTTTTATTGTAGTGAGGTAGCATTAGATATAGTATGTAAGTAGAGTAAGTACCTTTATTATGTCATTCTCTTGATTTAAAACAGACAGTAATATACGGCATTTCAACTGAAGAAGACGTTTTAATTATATCCACCTACAAAACCCGCCACGCCGCATGGCGACCGTGACACCTCCCGCGTAGGCGCCGACGGGCGTCCGGGCGATTCAGCACATTCTCTCATGCAGGTGTGCAGACATTATGCGGTGCATCGAAATTACTCGTGCGTTATTAGACGTGTTGTGCGGACAAGTTGACAATTATTATAAAAAATCAATCAGTTTTACTTTTAGTAGTGAAAATGGGTACCACCAATTCTAAAGAGGAAATCATAATACCACAGAACGGCGGAGGACAACAAAATTACGTCAATGGCAGAGAGCTGAGTCACATAACAATCAACAATATAGTACTGTCAGTATTTCTGGTGGTTGCAGGAGCAATGCTTATTTTCTTCCTTTTTCGTGTGTACAAAAATTGCCACAAAAAATGGATATCAATTGAAATCAGGAGAGAGATGGTGAGACGAATTCAGGAAAGAATTTCAATACGCAAAGGTCGAGAACAGAATGAGGCACAAGGAGAGGTTTGAAGAAAATGTTCTACGTGTGTTATTTTTAAATTTTCAGTGAAATGCGTTAAAAAAAAAAAAAAAAAAAAATTATGTATCGTTTTAAACGTATAGTGAAAGTGCGTTAAAATATAAAAATAAGTTAAATAAAAATAATATGTGTGCGCGGAAAATTAAAATATAAATGGTGCAGATGAACTGACAAACTTTCTACATGATAAATTAGTATAGTAAGAACAATAATAGTAATTAATAGTAAGTAGTTACATAGAGATATTTCCTTTCTCTTATTACTAAGTAATAATAATGATTTCTTTTCTCGGAATAAGTTATATCTATAACTTTCAATAAATAGTGTTTTTAGAATCTATCCTTGACTGTAGATGGCGGAAACTTTAAATAAATTGTACGAAGAATTAGTTACTTTGAAAGTGTATTTAAGAAAACTTGGTAAGAAAAGGAGAGCAGAAAACTTAGGTAAGGAAAAGCTTTCTCAATCTAATGAGTTATATAATAAATATAAAACATATATTGCAAACTTTGATTTTAAATCAATATCTGAGAAAGAATATCGTACTATACAAAATATTTGCGAAAATATAGAAAAAGTTTTCAAAAATATAAATAATTATTTTATTGAAAGTTATAGTAGTGATAGTGACAGTAATTTTGAGGATTGTGATCCAAAAATGGCCGAGATATTTGACATCAAAACGGCAACCAGCCTGATTCCAGTAATGGATGGCAAAGAACAAACTATTGAGAAAATTATTGACGGCATCGAGATGATGAGCGGTATCCTGAAAACCAATGAAAATAAATCGTTGTTGATTTCTTTCGTATTAAAAACAAGATTAAATAAATGTGCAAAAATAAAATTGAAATCGACGTATACATCCGTTGATACTTTAATACAGGATATAAAAAAGTTTTTGTTGCCAAAGAAATCAGCAAATTCATTGTTAATTCAGTTAAACAACATGTCGCAAAATAATTTATCTATTAGGAATTATGGTGATAAGCTGGAGGAATTATTTTCTAATCTCACAATGGCGCAAGCGAATAATGATCAGGCCGCTTGCGAAATTCTGAGACCAATAAACGAAAATTTGGCTATTAAAAAATTTTCAGATGGCCTAAGGAACAGACGTTTAGGAACCATTATTGCAGCACGAAACTACAGTGACCTTAAGGAGGCCGTGCGTGCAGCGGAGGACGAGGAGCTGGCGCAGCCTTCGCAGTCAGGGGTACTAATGTATGCTAGAGGTAGGTACCCTAGATTTAGAGGTCAACAGACACACCAATACCGTGGAAGAGGAGTTTGGAACTCCAGTGGTAGAGGCCGAGGTAACAATTACAATACTTATTCACAAGGTTTCAATTATCAGAGAGGAGGACATATCCATCGTGATCATCGAGGTCGGTTCAACTATCGGGGTCGTCCTGGTAATTTGCGTGCATCAAATAATCAACACAGAGCATACGCAGCTGATTATCAACAAAATAAAGGTGACCTAGACGACGGTGACGACAACAAAACAAAAGAAGCAGACTTGTCACAGTTTTTTCGTTCATAAAATCTTAACATGTCAAGGTCTAGCATCTATTAATTTTTACATAAATAACACTCAAACTAAATTTTTATTAGATACGGGTGCAACTTTGTCTATTTTACATAAAAGCAAAGTCCCACAGTCTATTATATTACACAAAGATAACATAGTAATCCGAGGCATAGGTGGGAACATCGAATCAGCAAATGTAGCCTACGTTCCGCTGACAACACGAAACGGAACACAGTTGCAACATAAATTCCACGTATTAGATATCATGCCATGTAATGCAGATGGTATTATAGGACTGGACTTCTTGCAAATGTATTATGCAGATATCAACTTACATTCAAATGAACTTACATTGCTGCATGATAACAAAGAATGTGTAATAGATATTTATGAAGGTAATGAAAAGGAAAACTATTTAACGATTCCAGCTAGAAGCGAATCCATACATTTTATTCCATTAAATTCGTCATTTAATCAAAGCACGGATTATGTATTATTTGCGGACGAATTACAGAAAAATTTATTTTTGGCAGGTAGCATAGTAAAGCCTAGTAATGGTAAAATTCCTATAAAACTTCTCAATATCAGTGATAAGCCAATTCAATTACCAATGTTTACACCGCAGGTTGATGCATTACGAAATTATGATGTATGTAGTTTTGGGAGAGAAGAAATTAATTCTCAAAGAGTAAAAAATTTGTTATCACAAATAAAATTAGATCATTTAAATTTAGAGGAGCGAAATTCTATTGAGTCAATATGTGCTAAATACTCAGATGTATTTTACTTAGAAGGTGATACACTTAGTACAACAAATATCATGAAACAGTCAATTACTTTGAAACCATACACAAAAGCAGTGTATGTGAAACCATATAGATTACCTCAATCTCTTAAACCAGAAATTGATAAACAAATAAAAACAATGTTGGAAAATGATATTATAGAAAAAGCAACCAGTGATTGGAATAGCCCAATACTTTTAGTTCCAAAAAAATCAGTAAACAATGACAAAAAGAAATGGCGTTTAGTTGTTGATTTTAGGAAAGTCAATGAAGTCATTCAAGATGACAAATTTCCTCTCCCAAATATTGCAGACATTTTAGATTCGTTAACGGGTGCTATTTATTTCAGTCGTATAGATTTGAGTCAAGCATTTTTTCAGACTTTACTTGACGAAAACAGTAGAAAAATAACTGCATTCAGTACAAGCACGGGGCAGTATCAAATGAAACGCCTACCTATGGGACTTAAGATAAGTCCCAGTGCTTTTGCGCGAGTTATGTCTATTGCCATGTCAGGGCTTACATACGAAAAATCATTCTGCTACTGCGATGATTTATGCGTTTTTGGCAGGTCTCTGGATATACATAATAAAAATTTAATAGACGTCCTAGAAAGATTACGTAATGTTAACTTAAAAATTAACCCACAAAAGTGTGATTTCTTAAAGAAAGAACTTAATTATTTAGGGCACGTAGTCTCTGCTGAAGGCGTTCTGCCAGACCCAGAAAAAACAAAAACTCTACATAATTATCCTACTCCAAAAAGCGCTGACGACGTACGTCGATTTGTCGCATTTTGCAACTATTATAGAAAATTCATTAAGTCTTTTTCTGAAATTACAATACCATTAAATAAGCTATGCCGTAAAAATATAGAATTCGTTTGGACAAATGAATGTGAAAAGTCATTTCAATTTTTAAAAAACGCTTTAGTTTCTCCACCAGTTTTACAATATCCCGATTTTTCTGAGGAAAATGAATTTATTTTACAGTGTGACGCATCAGGTTTGGCTATAGGATCAGTTCTATGTAACAAAGATATGAGACCAGTTGCATATGCTAGCAGACCATTAAATAAAGCTGAATTGAACTATCCAATTATACAAAAAGAGTTACTTTCTATAGTGTGGAGTGTAAAACATTTTAGACCATATTTATTTGGCAAAAAATTCACTATCATGACTGACCACAAACCACTAATATATTTATTTGGCATGAAAGATCCATCCAGTCGACTCTTAAAATTTAGACTACAGTTAGAAGAATACGATTATAAAATTGTTCACATTAAAGGAAGTGATAACGTAGTGGCAGACGCACTCAGTAGGGTGTCCATAACATCCGATGACTTAAAATTAATGAATAATCAAATAATGATGGTTATGACACGTGCTCAAACAAAAAAATATGAAAATGAGTTATCTAGTGGTTCAAATAAAAACACATCGATTCCTAATATATCCACTAATCGTAGGCCTGATCAACCGAAGATTGTGGAAATATTACGAAAGCCGACTGATTTTATTGAAATTAAATTTATTGAAGAACAGGATTTAAATAAATTACGAAATAAAAATTTTGTAACAAAAGAATATAATTGCTTCGCATTCATAAGTAGTCAGCTGACATTGTATATAAATCTTAACTACATGCTACATTTCACGCGAGACGTATTTGTAGATGAGTTAAGCAAATTTTGTAAACAAATAAATATAGAAAACTTATGTATTATTAAATCAGAAAATAACGCGTTATTTATTAAAGATATTTGCGAAGAAATAAAAAATAGAGTAATATGGTCCGGACCGAATTTAAATATATTAAGAAATGTAAAAAGAATTACAGATCGTGACGAAATAAAACTAATTCTAAATGACTACCACTTATTACCCACTAGCGGACATGCCGGCATCCGTAGAATGGTAAACAACATTAAAGGTAAGTACTATTGGCCAGGACTGGAAACTGACGTCAGGAAATTTGTAAGTACATGTAAGAAATGTCAAACAATGAAATATTCAAGAAACACGAAGGAGCCTATGGAGATAACAACGACGGCTTCATCAGCCTTCGAAAAAATTTATTTAGACCTGGTGGGTCCATTAGATAGAGACGACGAGGGGTACTCCTACATCTTAACTATCCAATGTGAATTGAGTAAGTACGTAGAAGCCTATCCCTTATACAATAAAAATACAAATAGTGTAGCTACAGCCTTAGTTAATAATTTTATTTTAAGATATGGTGTACCAAACGCAATAGCAACGGACCGAGGATCAGAGTTCTTATCATCAACAATGACTGAGGTATGTAAACTACTGCACATTGATAAAATGCATTCAACGGCTTATCACCACCAGTCAATAGGTTCATTAGAAAATGTACACAAACATCTTGGTGTATTTTTACGAATACAATGTAACGAATATCCAGAGACTTGGAGTCACTGGTTACCGTTCTGGTGTTTCTCATATAATACATCAGTACATAGTGAAACTAAGTATACACCTTTTGAATTGGTATTTGGCAAAGAATGTAAATTGCCGAATAATTTGATAAATATTGTAGAACCAATCTATAACACAGATAATTATGCATTAGAACTAAAATACAGATTACAAGTGTCCCATAGAGATGCTAGAAAACATTTGTTAAACAGTAAAATAGCAAGAAAAACAATGTACGATAAAAATATCAATCCTGTTAATTACAAAGCAAATGATTTAATATTAGTTAAAAATGAAGCTAGAAGTAAATTAGATGAAATATATAATGGCCCGTTTAAAGTGGTCGAGGACTGTGGACCAAATGTTAAAATACAAAAAAATGATAGCAATTTAGATTTGGTACATAAAAATCGTACTAAATTGTTTGTTCAAAATTAGTATAGGTAAATAGAATAGATAAACTGTAGCATTAGCATAGCGTGTAAGTTAATACATAAGATATAACTCGTTATGATTTAGTAGACAAGTACTAGTACTATGATAAGAAGCGGGTTCGAATCGCGCACGATTAACTTTTATTATAAGTATAATTTTACATTTTATTAAATTTGTCGTATTTCCTTGTACCATTTTATATTGTTTAGCTATTGTTTAGCAATACAAATAAAAATTTTGAGTTTATTTAGAATTTATTATTGGACAATTTTTTTTTAAAATTTTATTTTACTAAAAAACTATTTGTATTGCGTAATATTAATTTTGTTTACGTCGTATTAGGTATTAAGAAAAAAAAAACATGTAATTTTTTTTTCTTTTCTCCAACCCCTATGGTGTAGTGAGGTAGCATTAGATATAGTATGTAAGTAGAGTAAGTACCTTTATTATGTCATTCTCTTGATTTAAAACAGACAGTAATATACGGCATTTCAACTGAAGAAGACGTTTTAATTATATCCACCTACAAAACCCGCCACGCCGCATTATATTGCGGATACTAAATACATATTTCAGTTTGTCATAATTTTAAACGGGCTTTTTTTTCATGAATTACAAGTATATATCCTGTAATTTCTTCCAATTTCTCTCCACATCGAGTTATTATACCATTTTACCAACTAATAGATCCTATAGATTTTTTCACTTTTATAATTCTCATCGAATAAACTGAAGACCACTGAAGCACGTTTGACCAACGCATCGTTTGAGTTTCCTACAGTTCACCCAAGGAATATTAGACCGTAAAACTGTTGACATTGTGTACAATGTCCTACGTCGCTTTTGACCGTAGACATCGTTGATCAAAGAAAATTACAAAAAAGGCAAGTTTATGAAAATATTTATTTGAATAAAAAAAAAATAAGTAATAGAACCTTAATTCATGTGTAGTGGCATAGTTAGTTTTTTTTTTTTTTTCAAAACCATTAACGAATAAAGCCTTGTGTTATTTGACCGTCGCATTTGTAGCCTTATTCCACATAATTACATGTTTAAATTAAATAAATAAAAAAAACTTACAGAAAATATGAGTACCAAATAAATTTCGCATGACATGAACCTACGAATCCCGCCAGTCGCATATCAATCTCCCCCCGGCGCGTGAGTCGATTATGGTTTTGGAAAAAAAAAAAAACTACCTATGCTAATAACATCTATTTCACTTACCCAATGTGCCCTATTTTTTCCTTACGAAAAAACCTCACCGGTATACAGTTTTCCTCCAATCTGCAGAAACTCATGTCGCTGACCCAATCGTGTAGTATTACGTCATGCACTTCATAACCCGAGTGCTGCGTCCAATCGTTTGTCAAGGAGGGGTCGACATCTGAACCACTACCCGCAATACGATCCGGAATTCAACCCGGTATTTTAATAAGTGGGGATGAAATAGATCATACGATCCATTTCTGTAGTCGGTAGACATGCCTTCGAAGCGGACTTGTGTAATTAATATTACAGACATGACGTCACGACCTTTATCCCAAATGGGGTGGTCAGAGATATCCCAGGCAATAGTGTTTGGGTATTCCAAAACGTTGAGCTTAATCGTTGAAACAACATCCACGGTTCACCTTATGAAATAGGTATACAGAAAAGCACAGCTGACGTGAACCCATCGCCGTTAAAACATGCAAATCTATAAATGTTTTTTGGTGCAAAGACCCTTAGTCGCCTTTTACGATACCCGGGGGAAGAGACGGATTGGTTCTTGTAATGAATATTGACATTTAATATAATTTAACCGCCTCCGTGGCTCAATGTAAACGACATTGGGTTTACGATTCGAAGGTCGCGGGTTCGATCCCCAGCGGGGTACATGTTTAAGTACTCGGATTGGTTGGTGGTCGGGCATTTTAAATGTCCGCCTGGCTAGCTACCACCATTTTATCTAAATCTGCCGCCAAGCAGCAATGTTAATAGCATTGTTGTGTTCCGGTTGTCAGAGATAAGATAGCCAGTCCCCTAAATGTGTTGGGGTTTCCGGGTCAGTACGCTTCCACCTTCGACCTCATTTTCACTTAACATCTGGTGTGATTGAGGTCAAGTACAAACCCGTTGTGCATAAAAAACATATATTCAATTCGGATGGCCAGCGTTAGAGAAACAGCGCAAAGTCTCCTCATCCAAAATACCTCAATGCAATGTCTTAAATCAAAATGTGTTTCCAATGATGACTTTTGGCACTGATAAGTCGTCATTTACTCATATGAAAACTAACGATGACACAACAAGATATGATGAAAGCGAGAGACTGGTTGGAAGCGCCCAGCATCCAGCGATTTCCTGCATACCTACTTCATTAGGGTCACCCGTCCCATCTTCTGAGTGGATGTAGTCTCCACTCAAGAAGTATAATGCCCCTTCGGTCATCAATTCTTCGAGCTGTGCCCTAACTGCCACTCCATCTCTAGGAGCATGGTTTTGAATACTCATGTTAGAGAGCAACCACGATAAGGAATGGAGCAATCTCGACGGCCTTGCATATTCTAAAATGTTTATTGGCAATAATGTTGCAGGTCGGACCAAGAAAATCTGCAGGTTGAACAGAGAGGAAACCCTTTTCATAGTAAGTGCGCTGACTGGTCATTATGGAACGAAGAACCTCTTATTTAAAATGGGCCTAGGTGAAAATTCAACCTGCAAGACATGCAACAAAGAAAGGGAATCAATGTGTTCCTTTTGTGTGAATGCGAATGCGGGTAAGGGGTATCCCAAACCCAAACACAACATGCTCTTTCCGCTAACGTCGCGACGGGTGGTAAGGTTTCACCCTGGGATGTGGACTGTTGTAGTAGGAATGGAGTTGGACGCGGTAAGATGTGAGACAGGGCCGCGTCTATTGGTCCAGCAGACTTGCACTGGACAGCAGTCTTGTGCAGGGGATGTCGGTGAAAAAACAGACTGAAGTTCGGTGTTTTAGCACTCACACTTTTAGATTAAAACTATTGCACGTACAAAATCAATATGATTTGAGAATTACTATAAATATGGTGAAAAAGAATAAACATCTGGAAAAAGATCCACGTCGCAGCAGTACCGAAAAACGACTGTCCCCTGTCAGCCAAGCAAATAGCCAAAGAGTATTGAAAAGAAAGAGGTGGAGGTTGAACACCTCGTCACAACGTATGCCATAAGGCTTATGCAGTCTATAGCTTGGCAGTAAGAGAGAACGAAAGCACAAGTGCACAATAGATCCCGATTGGGTCGAGGTGCCTTTGGGCATATGTCCGACCCCATGGTAAATATAAGAATAGAATAGAACTGCCTCTCCAACTTACTAACCTGCTGGACTAAAGACTTTCCTTCCTCTAGTGAATTCTTCACTCATTATTCGATCATATACGATACCAC
The DNA here is from genome assembly GCA_949316235.1 of Oegoconia quadripuncta. Lineage (NCBI taxonomy): Eukaryota > Metazoa > Arthropoda > Insecta > Lepidoptera > Autostichidae > Oegoconia > Oegoconia quadripuncta. The sequence continues at coordinate 2,533,349 of OX438749.1, forward strand.
GTTTCAGAGAAATAATTCAGCACTGACGTTGCGTAGTTTCCCGAACGCTCTCCATCCTAGTTGAATTCGTCGACTGACCTCTTTCTCGAAGTCGGACTTATCTAATCAAATCGCTTGTTCTAAATAGACATACTTTTTAAAATTAATACAGTCAACGCTTATTATATTCATTTATTACGAGTTGCAGCTGCGTTCTTCACATTTTTATTACTAAATATTCTCACCAACTTTATGCCACTAACAACTATCTTAATTAAGTCTGTTTTATCAGAGTTTAAATGAAATAAAAAGCAAACTACAGCTGTGTCAGGCAGAAAACTGGATGATTCGGAATTTCAACTGGAAAAACTCAGACAAAATGAAAAGTAACTCTTTTCACCAGGCAACGGTGGAGAGGAACTTATTTGTTGCTTCTTTAACTTCCAGCTTTTGGTGTGTAACTTTTTGGATAGCTACATATCTAAAACCATTCGTTGTCTGTACTTTTTGCTTTATATTTAACTTTACGTTCTGAAGATTCTATTCCAATATAAAATACGTGATATAATTTATGCACATTAAAAAAAGAATGCATGCAAGCATGGAAACAGACTGGAACACATTTTCTCCATGATTATTATAGGTAGAAAACGTGTTCGAGATCCATACCGTGTGGGAGAATGCCCAAAAAACTGGCAGCGTTATCTCATTGTATAACAATTCTAATACGCTGCCCGAAGAATCTTTTGTCACCAGAAAATTCAAATAAGCTCGAAGATAGATCTTTACAAAATCGTCGCGCTTCCGGACCCCACGGGCCTAAAGTCTCAATACCAAACGGTACAAATTCGTAACATAAACCCAGAGTTGCTTTTGTGCCGCTTGGAGTTCTCAGCGTAGTAGCAGTCGCGCCCGCATAGCTTGAAGTTGCTTGGAGGTGCGATTGAGCGACAGGTGGCGTCCCAATGTCTTCTTTACTTTAAATTATTGTTATACATTTCGTAAGTACGTTCCTTAAGTACATACATTTCGTAAGGGAGAGGCGGTGGTTCACTGGAGGAGACACAGTCTCCTAATTTGGGAGTTCCAGGTTCTATTCCTAGGCAAGCCATGCACCAATGATTTTTTTAAATTTAGTTTAATTTAATCTAATCCAATTTAATTTAATTACTAATGTGCCTTTATCCGACTGCTCTTAAACGATGAAGAAAAACATCGTGAGGAAACCTACATGCCAGAGAAATTAAAAAAAAATCGAAGGCATGTGAAGTCCCCAACCTTTTCCTTTCTCCTTTTTCCTTTAATGTTTTATTTAATAATAGTTAATTTATTTCATAACATTTAGTTTTAATTATAGTTGCATTATAAGTAACTCTACGTCTTGATGTCTGCGTGTCTGTTTGCGACATCATAGCGCCAAAGTGGTTAGACCCATTTAAAAACGGGGGGTTTCTTTTATAAATCCGGTGTTAGTCGGATTTTTAGCCATGTTTATAGATAAATAATAAATAAATATCCTTAGACATGCACAGAGCACCATCTAGTTCCAAAGTAAGCAAAGCCATGTAAGTAAGCCATAGGCTTGTGCTGTGGATACCAGATGATTGATATACTACATAAATACATATTTTTTGGTAAATAAATAGTTATTATAAATGAAAACATACATAACTGGAGTACACAATGTCCGTATTCATCACACAAACATATGCTCCTAGCGGGATTCGAACACGCAACCTTTTGGTAAAGTGATCGGAGTTGCTAACCACTACACCCTTTGTTTGTTGTGGAACCCTAAGTAAGCTACACAATTCTTTTAAAACCTTCGAAGCGATCTCAATTCCGTTCATAGCAAAAAAAAATGCAAAAGCTTATCGCATTTTCATAAAATAACGATTTATTTAAGAGGAAAACATGACTGGAATGTTTTAATCAGACCTTCGTCGGACACAGAAATGTTTCCCTTTTGATCTTTGCCATTAATTTGGGACGATAAAGCCTCGTTTTGGTAACCGATTCTAAATATTTTTAAACTGAGATTAAAACGCAGCGGTTTTATGTTCTACATGAGTGCACAAAAGAGTAATGTGTGTATGTATGTTCCATTGTCTGACCTTTTTCGGTCCGTGATTTCTTTTTTAATTGTTTTAACACTTTAATTTCTTTGTTCGAAGGGCGTCAGCATTTGCTGCCAATATACGACTAAGAATAAGAATAGTTCATTATTAACACCACAACACGATGCAAAAACAAAGAAGTAGTAAATTATAGCTAAAATAGAAATACAATTATGATGAAGATCCCGACAATGCTGTCACGTGTTGCGGCGTGCACAAATGGGTTAGCACTCAGCTCATGCTGCGACGAATCACAGCGCTGGTTTTCTATGTCGTATGGCAATTGCCAGCGCTGGTTTTCAGCGCAACCCCTCTCTCACATAGGTTTTCAAAATAAAAAAGAACACAATCAGGCCCGTTCCCACATACAGTTATATGTGTGAGGAATAAAAAACAGGAAAAAAAGAAAAAACTGCTGTTACCTACTTGTGAGTGTGATGATAAAAAAAGTGCGCTCACATATAAATCTTACCTTTTGTTCAGCTTTACGGCGGAGATCTTGAGATCGGCTAAGACGAATTAAAAAATAAACGAAAAAAATGCATATGTGAATAAGTCACTAAGCACAAAAATCAAAATCAAAAAATGGTTTATTTTGTAGGTACACAGGGTACACTTAAAATAGTCAGATTTTACATTTTTTAAGCTACTGCTTGTTCAAAAGCCAATTTTCCCCTGAGAAGAACAAGCAAGAAACTCGAGAGACTGCTCTTTTAAAAAAAAAAGGTTTTTATGATACAAAATTATTAATTATTATTATAATATGTCACTTTTTACTGTGTAACTATAGTGCTACAATTTTTTTTTCTAATGCAACAATACCTAATTCTAATAATATAAAAACTTCATACAATATAATTTTAAAGGCCTCTTAAATTATTCCCTATGTATCTTATGCTACAATTGTTTATCGGTATATATGCGTTTATGTGTGTTAGTGTGTGCGTGAATGTATATGTGTGTGAGTATTTGTGTGCGTGTGTAAAAGCAAACTTCCACTTTCTTTTCTCGTTTCTGATTTCTGTTACCATTGTAAATGTATGGAACACATTTACGTAGCGTACTGTGTCTCTGAAATCGTTGTTGATACAAGGTACCACGAATTTGTCAGCAGATACCATCCTCGTTCCTTGGTTATAGTGATTTGAGCTCCCAAATGCTGTGGTTAATAAGAACAATAAGTACCTATTTACCTACATTTCGTATTCTAATGGTGAGTCATACTGATCTACTGAGGTATACCTACGTAATAGCCGGTAAAATATTAAATATTATGGTTGCTGGTTCGAATCCCGCGAGGGGTAAATGTTTGTGTGATGAATACTAACATTTATTCCCGAGTCTTGGATGTTTATATAAATATTTATGTATGTTTATACGTTATCTAGTATCCATAGCACAAGCTTTGCTTAGTTTGGGACTAGATGATTGGTGTAAGTGTCTGAAATATTTATTATTATTATTATTATTATAAATATTTGAACAATTTCTTTAAATTATCGTTGCAATTCTTTTTAGATTTTTTATTTACCATTTTTTTAAAAATCGCATTTGAAGTGATTCTATTTGATCCTATTATTCTTATTTGATCCTTTTGTACATTAAGCGTTTTCAGACAAACATTTCGGACATTCAACATTTTAGTACGATGTCGTAACCACCGGAAACGTCCAAACTATCCGAGCTACAATAATTTTGATTCAACTGTATCTTACGCCCATCGAGTTGAAATCTCAAAACTGAGTCTGGCATTTATATCGAAGTCGCTTCGCTCGCTTCTAAACTTAGTGCTCTAGATAATTGGGTTACGTGACAAGCTGAAGGCTGGCGAGTAAATGGAATTACGTAAGTATACTTAGTACAAACAGATTCATCATATCAGCAGCACGACGTCCACTGCTGAACAAAGGCCTCATAGATTTCAGAGCGACCGGTTGGAAGGGGCCTGCATGTAGCGATTATTATCAGGTCTATCCACCTACGCGTGCCGGTACGTGGTCTCCACTCGAGAACTTGAATACCCCACTGGACATCACTTCCTGGAGCTATGTGCCCCACCCACTGCTACTTCTACACTATATCCATATTCTCACGTAAGAATAAGAATAAAAATAAGAATAAGGATAAGAAAACTTTATTTGATCCATTTAGCGACACTTATACAATACATTTCATTGTTACCTATGTACTATATAACACAATATGGAAATGTGGAACTTGATATAAGTAGGTGCATTGGCTAGTTTTCGGTGTCGCAAAGTGGCATCAATTAGTCGATAGAAGAAGAACGACTACAACGCTGGTTTTCAGTGGAACCTAAGGTGAGATCACGGACGCTTATAGGACACACACAAATAATGAGTACCTAAGTACCTGTATATTCCATATCTGGGGGCACGGTAGTGCCCCCGCCAAGACGAGTCAAGCGAAGCGCAAGGGCACTACCTACCTTTTCTCGAAGTGTTTCGTCGTTTTTTTGAACCCTCATAGAGTTGGTTTCCGATGTACCAGATAGTTCATATTCTCAGGATATGATGTCAATAAAAATACAAAGTCTCAATTGAATAGCTCTAATACTTTAGATTTTATTGATATCTAAAATACACCGATTTCGTCACTGACACACTGACACACTGATGATCATCAAAATGTTTGGCTACTTCCTGGAGTGCTAGAAAGCTGAAATTTGGTATGTAATCTAAGTTTAGTGTACAACCAACAAAAAAATTAATAAATTTATAACTTTCGCCCCCCATCCCCAAAATGGGGGAGTGGAAGTTTATATGAGACTTTCACCAATTTTATGAATCGGGACATGAATGTTTACACCGTGATGCGAATATTTAGTTTCTGAAGTAAGTAACGAAACAGCCAAGCCATACATATTTACTGATATGTAGAATTTGTTGAAGTTGGGGTCGGTAGAGTTAGGCCGTATACAGGGCGTCCCAAAGTTATGGGACATGAAGGGGAAGTACCTTAAATATTGTAGATAGTGAATTTTGCTCAAAGAAGACTTTATGTTATTTTTAAAAGTTAGTAATTCTGCATTCATAGATTTTCCAAAAATTACTTGCTTCGGCTGGGAATCGAACCGACTTAAATGTGAAAAAAAAAACACCCTACTTTTATGATGCCAATCGAAAGAATAGCTAAAAAATAATAACTCTGCCTAAGTAACATAGTATTTTAAAAGAAAGGAACAACATAAAATGATTGAGTCAAATTTCAAGAAAGTTATTTATTGCCGACGACGTTCGAAAAGTAGCGATATTATCATTCCAAAGATAGCATTGATTATTCGTAAATAAGTTGCAAACAGAATTGTGCCATATCACATCGAGTGTTCACCATAAAATGATTAGAAAATCAACAGGCAGCGGGCTCATTAAAAGATTGGCGATTTGCGTAAGACAAGAGGGATCACATTTTGAGCATTTAATTAATTAATTTACAAAAAAATACCTACTTAATTGACTACGGCAGTTTCATGTATGTTTTTTATTTGATTAAAATGATTAATTTCACGTTGTTCCTTTCTTTTAAAATACTATGTTACTTAGGCAGAGTTATTATTTTTTAGCTATTCTTTCGATTGGCATCATAAAAGTAGGGTGTTTTTTTTTTCACATTTGAGTCGGTTCGATTCCCAGCCGAAGCAAATAATTTTTAGAAAATCTATGAATGCAGAATTACTAACTTTTAAAAATAACATAAAGTCTTCTTTGAGCAAAATTCACTATCTACGATATTTAAGGTACTTCCCCTTCATGTCCCATAACTTTGGGACGCCCTGTATATCTATAGATTCAGAAACTTGGCTCTACATGAGATCTGATATCTTTTTCACAGGGAAAACCTTATGTGGTCGTCTTGGCAACATTTTACATGAAATGTTTTTGGTGGGATACATAATATATACATACCATATATAGTATATGAATGATAGGTGTACTTTAGATATACTACAATTATTAATATAGTCGTATGCACACGTGGCACAATTGCACCGACCGTGAGCGCGCTCATAGTGAACAGATCTACCTCGTGACGTGATCGGCGGAGCGTGAACCGGACCGCAAGCGGAACTGTCAGATAAAAAAAAACTGGTTTATTTATTTGTGTGGGTGGTGAAGTGAGTCGAAATGATTTTTTCTTTTATTTTTACCACGATAAAGGACATATTTATTTATAATACTATTACGTAATTATTATTTTGTATATTTACACTCTACTACTTAACTCAATCAACATGTTTTTTAGCATGGCTGAATTTCTTGACTATAAATATGTGACTGGTACTCTGTTTGATAGTTATTTGTTTGATTGATATAAATATCTTATTAATTGAATTTGAATGAATTGAATGTTACAATATTTTAATTTGCTTGTATTTTGACATCAGAAGTTGACCGAATATTCGGTTTTATTGACAAAAATGTGTTTTAAATCTTACGTTTTATTGACAACTTTATTTTTAATCAATATAATGTATGTGCATCTGAAAAGGTAGGGTTTGGCGATACCATTTTACTGAATGCAAAACAAATTTGTAACCCAAACTTACATGCAATAAATTCATTGCATTTCAGAAAAAAATCAACAAAAAAGCTAACCCCTTGAATACAGCGCGCGAATCCGACTCGCTCCTGTCCGTTTTTATTTTTTCTCACTTGACTTATCAGATTTCACAGAGAATAAAACCCCGGCTTCGCGTCACTCGGGTCTTATGGTCCCTTTTAAGTAAATAAAAATACCCGAGCCCCCGACGTTGGAATTCTGTTCTCATGAAGCCGTTGCGTTCTTGCTGTGTAAATTATAAGGCATAAGCTAGATTTCCCCAGCGGGCTTGGACGTGTCTTGACGTACTTTAGTCACTAAGCAATTCCTTGTGATAGACCCCTTGTATTTATGAAGGGAAAACCCTTCAAATAGACAAAAATGTGAAACAGAGGCAAGTTGGATATAAAAGCAAGGATAAAATGAAATCTGGTGCCGACAAACAAACAAACAAAATATTCTCTATTATACAACAATAAGAAGCATAACACAATAATGAATAAAATAAAGGGGATAGTACAATTTGGCGGTCTTATTACTAAAAGCGATCTCTTCCATGCAACCTTTGGGTTAGGAAGCATTACGCATATGAGTTAGGTAGCGTGCGCGGTAAACTAATTTTAATAAAATAAATAAATCACCCATAATAAATACATACGTTAATTGTATACATACAAACATACATACATAATATATATAAAAAATAATACATATGTAGATATATATGCCGACTTTTGAAGTTCCTTTAAATGCGCCCACAGAAATTATACAGGGAGGCAGAGAACGAAGGACTTTACCGAAAATATCGCGTAATATTAATGTATAATCATTTTGTAGTAGCTGTACATATACAACAGCTGTGCATATACAGACGTGTACAAATATTTGGAGACAAACTTAATTTCATGAATTTTCACCACAAAGTTCTGTTTTGCGTTTTCACCAAACTAAATCTGTTTAAATTAAGGTGTCAGCCCTATGCAAGCACAGTCCGCGTGCGTACTTTTATATTCTACTAGCTTTCCGCCCGCGACTTCGTCCGCGTGGTAGATTTGATCAAAATCGGTTCAGCAAAGAAATTTGCCTATATGTTAATCCAGTTCCTAATCTGTCGTCTACGTGAAGAGGTAACAAACATACACACAAACTTACAATATTAGTTAGGATTTAATAGGACTTGTCAAGTTTTCATTCAAGACTCATGTTGTTAATATAGAGCAGGATTACTTACGGCGGATGGACTACCTCATAAAAATGACTCTGGAAATCTATGGGGCGAGGCCTATGTTCAGCCAGTGGACGTCCTGTGGACGATGTGATGATTTTCTAGAAAGACCACAGAAAGTTTCTAAAATCATTATTGAAAATTAATAATTAATATTCCGACATAAATAACATCGTATAGCCTACTACACAAACTCCTGGTAACAAAAAGGGCTCCGGACAGCTTCCCACGGATTTAAAGGTCATCGAATATTTTGAACTTAAAGGTAGTTTCTCAATCTTGACTGAACCTTTGCGATAATAACCATTAGGGAACTTGGTTGCTTTTATCTTAGTTAGGAATTTTGTTGCAAACTAAACACAAACGATGTTATTATTTAGTCTGTCAATGAGCACAATGGTGTCGATTCGGATGTACACCAACTAAACTACATTAAAACCAGTTTTGGAGTGGTGCCGTCGCATCGTACTGTTCCAGGGAAAAAGAGACAATACTACGTTAAGGCCCGTATTAATAAACCAATCTCAATACAAGTCTTGAGGCTGTATCAACCGAGATGCGTCTTAAGCAGTTGACGCTATCTTAAGCTCCGTGCTAATTTATAAACCAATCTTGAGGTCTACTCAGCTGAGATCACTTCTCAAATATTCGCCTCAGCGACGAATGAATGACAGTCTTAAGTTTCGTTTATTAATACAAGCACCTCTCAAGTGAGTACTGCTTGAGTAAGCACGTGCGTTTCAAGTCTCAACTATGAGACCAGTCACAAGACTATTATCAGTCTTGAGAATGGTTTATGTAAGAAAATCCAACATGACGCCCGCAAAATACAAAATATGCTGTCGGGTTTTTTGGTTTTTAAATATATTTAAAAAGTAATTAAACTTATTTTGTTATCTCATACAAATCACTCAACACGAAGTCACAACTTCTTACGCCTTGATTTGTTATAGGAATAGTTTCCAATAAAAAGGCTTACTGTTTCAAGACAACACACCGGAACACAACAAAACTGTTGTCCTAAGATAGCCTGTCCCCCAAATGTGTTGGGGTTTCCGGATCAGTACGCTTCCACCTTCGACCTAATCTTCACTTAACATCAGGTGTGATTGAGGTCAAGTACGAACCCGTAGTGCATAAAAAGAAATGGCTGAATAGCTTAGCATAGCGTATCAAAGAGGTAAAACACTTAACCTCTTGGGCGCCGCTCCGGGCCAGCAAGATCTACAAAATTAATTGTAAACATAGGCATGGAAATGTCCATTTTAGGCTATTTTATTTCAATGTGGAAAGTAATGAAATAATGGTTATTCAGATATGTGAAAGGCATGAATCCTATCACCAGGAGTGGGCATGGGAATTAAACTACCACGCAGATTGGGGATGGGTGGTCATGGCCTACGTTTTCTAAGCTTTCTCTCTAATTTAATAAAAAATGTGGTTTGGTTCGTTGGATAGAGGTGCGAGTGAATATAAAGAGACGTTGTGTTTCTAAGTTGTGGGGCTCAAGAACAGTATATACGTAATTTTATAATAGTTGGATAATTTATAACATAAAAATATATATGTTATAATGTAAAGCATAGATAAGTAATAATAGTAGTGTCGACAAAACAAAACAAACAGTTTAACATCTAATAACAGCAGCGACCGCCTCGCGATCCTGTTTCGGAACATTTATTTTGTGGAATTCTAGAATATTCGACTTTTAAATTAATATTGTATTTTTAAATTGAATTTGAATGTTTCAGTAAAACCTACTAATAAGTAAATTTTTAACTTTCAATCCTTTTTTGAGCAACTTTGAGTAATTTCAGGAAGTTGAATCATTTTTTTTATTAAAACAACATTCAATACAATTATGTCACAAAAAAAAGATCTGCAAAATACCTATTACAAAAAAAGATATGAATTTTTGAAACCTGGCTTGCAGAAAACATTCAAAAATCACAAAAAAAATTAACAACTTGAAAAATACAAAAAACCGCGAAACATACATGGGGTATTTTCGGACACACACCAGTATGAGGAATCTAAAAAAAATTTGTTGACGTCACTAGTTGGACCACCCTGTATACGTAACTTTATCATAGTTGGATAATTTATAATATAATACACTACACAAATATTATATTCAAAAAGTATACACTAATTACATTTCCAATAGTAACGAATTAGTTTACTCAACGAACTAATTTTCTAGTTCCCGCTAAATAATGCGAGACCTTCAAATAGATCCCTTAATATCTGTATAAACAAACCCAATATTTAGGTATTGTTTGATATCAATTCAACTAATCCTTCAGTTCAATTTCCATTGTGGTGGCGATTTATGAAATTCGTACGGAGCATTGGGTTTATTCCCTCCAATGAAATGGGACGAGAGAACGGGATAATTTAATAACACAGTCAATTGCCCTTAAAATTAAATGATTTATACTCGAAATCGTTGCTGGTCTTTTCACATTGAGTTCTGTTATACAATACGTAGGTAATAAAAAATCTGTTGGATAAGCATAGGACACAAAGATACTATAACACAGAAAGTTATTAAGAAAGCATGTAGTTTATGAGAAGTACAGACGCCAATGGCCTTTTTATCATACAATGGCGCCTTTTAATTATTTTTTTTTGATTTATTTATCCATAGAACATTATTTGAACAATCTTCACTATAAGACGTCTACGAAAACCTGTAAAGGTTTGTGTGTAGTGCGAATGAGGTCACTGACCCGCCGCGTTATTAATTATTATAAAAGATAACTTAAATATCTACATACATACATAAGATACATAAGATGATATGCGAAAGCAAGTAGACGTGTCTCTTTATCGAAATAAAATTTGTTGGAAAGGCACTTCCTACATAGTTCCGTCTATAAAGTACTTCTTTAATGCATTTTTACATTGTTTTATGTTATGTGAATATAGTTCACCAGGAATTTAAAATATCTGGTAAAATATAATCCCATATTCTCGTGCCATATACATGGTAACACTTTGAAACGCATAATGTTTATTGTCATAAGTTCAATTCACATACATCATATGGCATACAAATTAATAAGTATAGTATTTCGCAAATTTATTATTACGCATAATAATAAAAGCCATAATCATATAAATCTATATTTTCATTTGCCATATTTTTATAAGGCATACTTTGAAACGCAGATTTTAATTATGCCTAAATTACCATATGCACCCCGACAAGCGAGCCAGGCGAGTGCGAGCGAAGCGAGCACGGGAGTTCTTGGCACCCCGACATGGATAGATTAGGTTCGACTCGCTCTGCTCGCCCGGCTCGCTTCCGCCATATCCTACGTGTTAGGTTGACATGTATGCTTTTTAAATATTATGTCTTTTGAATATTATGGTCAACAAAAATTATGCCTTTCATTACTTATGCTTATTAAAATTATGCCTTTCTATGATTATGCCTTACAGGTTTCGGCCATATGATATTATGTGTAATGAAGTTATGCTATAACGGTTTATTGCAAATGACTATTGTGGCGAGTAATATTATGAATTGTCAGTTTATGGTGAAAAACGTTATGCGTTTCAATAGGTAACCCATATACATTATTAAATTTAGGTAGTTGATATGGTGCGGTAGGCATGCCAAATAACGTAGATGACTTGGTCTACTTGTTTTTGTTAACAAATTTTTCTAAAACTATTGACATTTTAATTTTGTTGTACACAGTTAATATTCTACAGTGCTTAAACAATTAGCCCATTAATTGGGATACAGCATCAGACACAATAGAATTTTTATTGTTATAAAGTCGAAACTCAAGTGGTGTCCCTTAACATGTCAAAAATTATATTCTTATTTAAAAACGTTTATAGATACTCTTCTACTGGGTGTATTTGTAATCTGTGAAAAGCTATAGCTGCGGGAATATATTATCTATGGATATAATGAATGAACACTACTACAGCTATAATACAAAAAATCAGAAAAATGTTACGAGTTGTAATATGTAGGTATACCTATATCCACGATATAATTGGTATTTTTACGGAAAGTACAGATTTATTTCATGTTTTTCTTAAAAAAACGGGTAATTCAATAAATTGTTATGAGAATTGGAAGCTCTATGGCCAGGTTTCTAAGCCTGTTCTAATAAAAAACAGTAGTTGGAATTCTATGCCTATACTCCCACCCACAGAGAAAAAAAATATTTTCGCAAATACAGACTAAATATCATAGCTAACATGACATGGCGCACATTATTGGATGCGGAATTTAATAGAGAACAAGTTCAAACACAGTCCAAAGGAATTGGAACTCTATAATCATTACAATTGAGAGTTGAAAGTCGGGTGTACCGCCGACACCGATCGGTGTTCGCGTCCGCCTAAAGGTTAAGTAATGATTATTTGTGACTGGTGATACTGTCCTATGGAAGGGCCATTGTATGAAGGGTTGAAATACAGGTTTTTCAAACTAATTCGGCTACAGAGGCTATATTATTGACATAAAAAAATTAGCTAGCTTAACTTAGATTATAAGATAAAACTGTAAACTTTTTGGAAATAAAGTTATTATTATTAAAAAAAAAAAAAAAAATTAAAAAGGAAATGCGAGATGGAATAACTGTACTATATAAGACAACATGCTTTTATCTAATATTATAAATGCGAAAATTTGGATGTTTGTTGATTTGTTTGCTGGTTTGACGGTCAAAAAACGATTACCATATCTATTGAATAGCCTACCAACGGACATTAGGAACGAAAACAGCAGACGTAAATTTGGCATCATGCTCAAAAAATTTTTTCATGAAAATCTTTAAATGTTTGTATAAAAATTAATTCGTTTTACATAGCGAGACTCCAATATCTCCCGCAGACAAACTGTTCAAATAGTTTTGTGGGGATCTAGTTGAAATGTAACCAGATTAGTTGATTAATAAATAAGTTAAATAAATAAATAAATAAATTACAGCGAAAGGGATGTACGGATTTCGATGAAATTTGGTGTATAGGTAAAGCATACCCTTGTGATATTAAAGATGGTGGTTGGTCAAGGACGGAGGGTTCCGCAAATAAGACTCGTAGTCTATTGTGATGTTGCACGAACAAGGCCATTTAATTACAAGCCTATTTATAATATTGGTATCGGCGATGACTAAGCGATATGCGTTTATGTTTTTTTTACTGGTTAATAATTGACCTCAATCGTTAAGTGAAGATGAGGTCGAAGGTGGAAGCGTACTGACCCGGAAACCCCAACACATTTGGGGGACTGGCTATCTTATCTCTGACAACCGGAACACAACAATGCTATTAACATTCCTGCTTGGCGGCAGATTTAGATATGATGGTGGTAGCTAGCCAGGCGGACATTTAAAATGTCCTACCACCAACCAAATCGAGTACTTAAACATGTACCCCGCTAGGGATCGAACCCGCGACCTCCGAATCGTAAACCCAATGTTGATTACATTGAGCCACCCAGGCGGTTAAATGTTCGAGTAAACCATTAAGCTACGGTTAAACACCGAAATAAGGCGAGGTTGTCAATATACTACACCCATGATCAAAAAATAGGATATTTTTAATCACGATAAAGTAAGTAGTTCCCGTACAATTTAAACATATCTTGTAAATGACTTATTAAAAGACAGACCCTCTGAGTTTCTCGCTAGCTCTTCACAGTAGTGGTCGTAGTGGTAGTTTAAAAAACAAGTGACGTTCATAAGTGCATATTGTATTGCCTACATGAATAAATGATTTTCATTTTCATTTCATTTTCATTTTCATTTATCCGCGATAAAGTTATTCCGCGGAAAACTGCAGTAACTAATAAAAATAGTTTTATCTACTATACAGAGATCGGTGGTCCCCGTGAGCCGTGTACATGTAAAGAGGAAATAGTATCTCACCAAATACAATAACAGTATGAGAACTAATCGGAGCGGTATTAGATAATTTAATAAAGTCGTTGGGCGCGCCTTGTGGAATATAATCGCAATTAGTAGTTGAATATATTTAGCAAGAATAGCTGTGATAACGAATTTGCACAGAGTCGCGACTAGTGAGTTAACCTGCACGGTGAAAGGTTTGAGCGGAAGGCGTTTTGTTCAAGCAGGAGGCCTCTAACTTTGCCTATTCCCTAGACTAAATGGAGTTTAAAACTGCATATTTCGCCTTTTAGTATTCCTTCTTATATTAACTGATAAATATTAAAAGAATCTCTGCGTCGATTTTAATTAGGTTCAGTTTAGTATACGGCATTTACGAACAAAGCAGCTCCTCTCTCCTTTCATTGTACAGGATCGACGGTAGTGGTACTCGACACGGCGCCTAATGATCCTTCACGTGATTTCTTTTCGCGACATTCGGTATACATCACCTATGTGGCGGCATGTCGTAGAGATACACGTTGTGCCACAACAATCGGCGATTAATCAGTCAAGGAAAGTTGATTGCGAACGCGATCTCTTGACTTGGAACTTACGCATCGCCTCTTACGCGACATTCCAATTCGTCCGACTGCTTTGCAAGTGGTGGAAACTTAGGCCTGCCGCTAACCACAATTTTTTGTCATGCGATAATTTTATTGCAGTATTGCGAAGTATGGATTTAGATGTCAGTGCGGTTTTTTTTTTTTTGTGGTTAACTGGATACGCATTTGACCACAATCTCACCTGATGGGAAGTGACGATGTAGCCGAAGAAGAAGCATGCGATCTCAGTAGATGTCTATTCAACCTGCTCTTGAAGATCCCAAGGTTGTAGGATTCAGGAAAGACTGATGCCGGAAGGGAATTCCATGCCTTGGCTGTTCGTACTATGAATGAAGAATCGAACCGCTTAGTGCGAATGTTCGGTATGTTAACTACATACGGATGGAATCCCTCCCCGCGCCTAGTAGTCCGAAGATGAAATGACGACGGTGGAATAAGATTGTGTAATTCCAACGCACACTCACCGAAGTGCATCCTGTAAAAGACTGAGAGACAGGCGACCTTGCGACGGTGATCGAGGCTCTGCAATTTAGCAGGCTTATACGAAATAAAAATCTATATTTTAAAATCGCGTCGCACGACTAAAAATCGCACAACTGTAAGCGACAAATCGGTAAAGAAGAATAGAAGACACGGCCACTAAAAACGCATATCTTATGACTTGGAACCTACGCATCTCCTCTTTCGCGACATTCCATGACTTCCACCGGCGACTAACCAGTCGCCCGACTGTTTAGCAAGTCGGGGAGAGTTCGTTACTCAATTAGGCGCCGGTTAATCAGCGCCTAGCAGCAAACAGGGTGTACTAGGAATGAATAATTCGCCTGCAGTCTTCAGATTTGCATTTCCTTCCACGAATGGAAATCAAGGAGATCTTGTTTCGGCTTGATGTTGATTTTGAAGTCGGTAAGTATAAACTTGTAAAGTAAACTGTTTGTTTGGATTAGTCAAAGCTTAGGGTCTGGGATAAATGACGGTGCAAAGTTTCTGTTCAATGTTTTGTAATCAAATACTTGTGTTCAAGTTTCGAATCGTCTGTGGGTGGTGATTCGGTGGCGTGGAAGTTGGGCAAAGTTTGAAAATGAAGTATTTTAATCAACGTGTTCCTTTCGCAATGACATAAAGGGAGAAAGTTATGCGTCATTTAAGAAAAATAATGATAAACATGATGTCAAAAAAAGAAATGATAAACACAAATTTGCAGCTCATAAGTCGCCTCCGCAAAGTCAGTAATTTATTCAAAGGGTTGTATATATAGGCTTTTTCAATAAGGTTCCTGTTGTACAAAATTTTCCTTTCAATACATTTAAAGATACTATAAAACAGAAACTATGAAATGAAAGTATTAGGTCTTTACCTATGAAATTGGAGATTTTTTTCTTCGTTAATCATAATGTACCAACTCCTACGATTCTATAGCTATTTCCAAATTTGTTTTTTATTTGGAAAATAGAATATATTTTCAAGGTTTCACATGAAATATTTTTTAATGTCTGAGCTAAATCACATAATCAAAAACTTGAATACAGCTCTTTTCACGAGCTTCCCATATTATTTCTTAGATTCGCAGAAACTTTTATAAAGCGGTTACTTTTAAAAATTAACACTGCCTATATTTAACTTAATGTTATCCGATAATACACACAAACTTTAGTTAAATTTGGATTTGCCGTTCCCAAAAAAATTCAAAAATGTTTGTATGGAGAAAACAGTCTTAATGAAATTCTTCATACAAAACGCCAATTTCATAGGTAAGGACCTAATATTATAAAATATCAGACTATTTAGATGATAATCATCCCTGAATATAACCAGCTCGTTGCATGCCAGGCTATTTCACAAATAATAATGAAATATATAAACGTTTTTGTAATATAAAAACCTGTTTTTAAAAGAACTTCAGGGGTTCCTCAAGTTTCCGGGTTGTTCTTCTCAGGGGAAAATTGCATTTAGACCAAGCAGTAGCTTGAAATATGTAAAATTTACAATTTTAACACTTTCATGGACAGTGAACGAGACACAATAAGAGGTTTTATTGTTATTACGTCTACAGGCGTTCAGTGTCTGTGGACCTTCAAAATAAAGTATATTTGAATTAATAAATGCTTGTGATAAAAAAGGTTTTTAATTTATTTATTTTATGTGTTCGATCTTATTATATATAATATAACAAACAAATAAATATCACATCCACATAAAAACACGTAGCCATCACTTAGCACGAGACATAAAAACCTTACAATAATCTGTGTCACTTCTCTAGCTGATGCAAGAAAATCTCGTCCCAACCGTTTAGCTCAGGGCAATCATCCGTCAAAATGGCGGCATTTAATCGCTGTCGCGTCACAGCCCCGGACCGACCCGGTACCGATTACACATCTACATAACAATTGGTCTCCGAGGAACCGATATCGGCTTACTAACAATATTGCCTATGTGTGACGTATTTCATATGTGAAATGTGTGCGCGAAATTATTTTAGTAGAGGATTAGAGAAAGGAAAATTGGGGATAATTCATCATAATTAGTCTGCATAAGTCCACTTCTAGATATAGTTCCAGTGGCGTGCCCTCCACATAGGCAGAATGGCAGTGTCTTCCCTAGGAAATTCTAAGCTTTCCTCGAAATGTATTGTGAAGTCAGCTGATTTATACTAGGTGAACAGACATAAGAGTTTCCGGGTCAGTACTGTTATGGATTTGGAATAATACCCCTTTTTAAAAAACTAAATTTATTAGCACTGGAAAGTACACAGTTTAATTGAAAATTAATTCAAGTAGAATCAACCACGCGCGACGAGAGTTGGAACTGGACTGACTAATGGGATAGTCGGAGTGTGGTCTTCGCTTTTATCTGAATCAGCTTTTCTACCAGGGTGATGATGAAGGCATGACATCACACCTGATGTTAAGTGAAGATTAGGCCGAAGGTGGAAGCGTACTGACCAGGAAAGCCCATCTTATTTGGGGAACTAGCTATCTTATCTCTGACAACCGGAACACAACAATGTTATTAACATTGCTGTTTGGCGGCAGATTTAGATAAGATAGCCAGGCGGACATTTAAAATATCCTAGCACCAACCAAATCGAGTACTTAAACATGTACCCCGCTGGGGATCGAACCCACGACCTTCTAATCGTAAACCCAATGTTGTTTACATTGAGCCACGGATTACGGTTATTTAGGCCCCTATTAATAAACATATCTTGAAATTGAGATCGCGTCTCACGAAAATTGGTAAACATGTAGATCATACCCTGAATTAAAAAACGGAATATTTTTTATCAAATTTTTAGATAACTAATTAAACATATCCGCTATAAAGTTAATCCACGCAGGCGAAGCCGAGGGCGAAAAGCTAGTTGTAAATAAGTATATGATTAAGCTTTCTTGTTTCCACAAGCAGCCATCAAAAGCTGCTGTAAGACAATGTCAACTAATCGAACACCAATAAAAAGATCTTGAAATAATTTGTTCATAATATTAAGACTGGCTGACTGATACTGGCAGAAATGTTGCTCGAAGAAACACCTGTTATGGGCCAGAGATCGACAATCATCAATTTTTGTTACCAGGCTATCATAGGCAGTAAGATGTATTTGACGTACCAGCAAACACTAATCGAAGGCTATTAGAATATTAACTGCAAACCGTCCCAAAGGTGGACGCACACTTATAGACGGACTCAATCAGTTCCGCTGAGTCTCCATGAATGCAAGTCATGAGATGTAGCGGCGTGACAAGGGTTTCTCTTTTCGTCTTCTCGATGCTATTTGGTTTTTTACTTTTTTCGAATTTGATTCAAAATTCTGATTTCGAAATTGTTTCCAAAACAGAAGGGGGTCATTTTCCAGAACTGTTACGACGAGGTCATGGTACCCGATCTATATTTTTATACTACTACATAATATTGCACATTTTCTATTGTAATTCTCAAATAATATTATATTCGTGTGAGTGCTAAATCCAATCAAATCAAATCAAAAATGTTTTAAGTAATTAATTTCGTAAGTTATAAGAATAACACTTGAAATCGTCATGACATACAGTTATCGCTCATTCACTAGGCAGTCTCCCCAGAGAAGAACGAGCAAGAAACTCCGGGGTTGCTCTTTTTAAATAAGTCAATACAAATACAATTTGAAATACCTAATTGTAAAATTTATGATTCGACAAAGAAAAATTAGAATAAAATATACTGGATAATGCCGTGCGTTTCATGTCCACGCATTCTTATCATCCAGATAGTCAGAAATTTTATAATAGCCTTTGGCACATAATTTCCTAAACAGAACTTCAGCTTATCCCGGGGTTGTTTATTCACCGATATCTCCTGTACAAGTCGGACCAATAAGTGCGAAAACCACGAGCCTACTACACTTCTCACGGCGCCCACCTCCTATACCCCTCATCACCTAGATGGCGGTGATTTACCACCCGTCGCAGCGGATGATCAAATCCACCACTTTATCATTTTTATTACAGGTCCGTAATAAACAAGGAAGCCATAATGTTTCGCCAGGCCCGTCTGTCCGTCCGGGGCTTGGCTCAGAGCTGTAATTTGGCGGTAACATAAAATTTAGAAAAAATTTTTTTTTGGGCTAGTAAAGTAGAGATGAATTTTATTTTTGTGCATGGGGCACAAAAATAAAATTCATCTGTGTTTCAACAGTGTGAGGTGTCGTTGGGTTAGTAATTCAAAAATATTACAAGTAACATTGTACAGATTTTCGATTTGAGGTTCCTTTTAAATACTATGCTTTAAAGTGTTAATTTTTGTTTGACTTGAGTGTCATTCTTCTAAAACCTAAGCGATTGGTTGTGACTACGTGAAAACATTCACAGCAATAGTATATATCGGATGAGTTTTTTTTACTGTAAGAAAAAAAAATAGGGCATACTTGGTGAGTTTTTTTTTTTTTTTTTTTTATTAAAAACTGGTTTCGCGTTTGACTACAATCTCACCTGATGGAAAGTGACGATGAAGCCGAAGATGTATCACGCGCACCCAGTAAATGCCTATTCACTCCAGACTTGAAGATCCCAAGTGAATTAAAATTTATTGACATATATGTAGTTTATTTTTTTTATTCAAAACTTGATTTATATGCGGCTGGCGGGAATAGTAGGGTTATTTATTTGGAACTCATATTTTCTCCAAGTTTTTTTAATTTTTTTTTTTTTTTTTTTTTATATGAGAGAGCGGCAAACGAGCATGCGGGTCACCTGATGGAAAGTAATCACCGCCGCCCATGGACACCCGCAACACCAAAAGTGTCACAGATTATTTAATTTTATGATGTAATTATATGGAATAGGCTACATACGCGACCGTCAAATGACATAAATCTTAAGTCGATAAATGTTTAGAAAAACCAAATAAACTACCTACGCCAACACCTTTAACTTCACTCACCAAATATGCCCTAATTTATCTTTACAGTAAAAAAACGAACCGCTAACTAACGCTTCTAATCGCCTCCGTGGCTTAAAGTAAACAACATTGGATTTGCGATTCAGAGGTCGCGGGTTCGATCCCCAGCGGGGTACATGTTTAAGTACTCGGGTTGGTTGGTGGTAGGGCATTTTAAATGTCCGCCTGGCTAGCTACCCCCACCTTATCTAAATCTGCCTTCGACCCCACCTTCACTTAACATCAGGTGTGATTGAGGTCAAGTGCCAACCAGTTGTGCATAAAAAAAACTCATCCAGTAGGTATACTTAAGTTCAAAGGAAAACTATTACAGGTTTTACTAGTTAAACAGTAATAAGCGAAAAACTTATAAAATGTACTTTCAGTTGAAAACTATTTATTTAACAACAGAAAACCCTCTTCTACGTACCCTTTCCCTACGACCGGATGGTGTAGTGGATAGTGGCCCTGTCAGCGAAACCAACGGTTGCGGGTTCGAATCCCGTGAGGGGTAATTGTTTGTGTGATGAATACGAACATTTATTCCCGAGTCATGAATATTTATATAAATATTTATGTATGTTTATCCATTATCTAGTATCCATGGCACAAGCTTTGCTTAGTTTGTGGCGCAGAACTCAGTGGCGCACACAGCGTTTTGTCACAGGGTAGGTAGAATGATAAAATTTTCTATGAATTGAGAAAAAATATAACTATACAAAACAATAATTTACTCTTACGAGTAGCAATCATTGCAACAGTTTAGAATTTTTTTTTTTCTTTTCTTTTTTTATGTATAACGGGTTGGTACTTGACCTCAATCACACCTGATGTTAAGTGAAGATGAGGCCGAAGGTGGAAGCGTACTGTTATACCATAACCCTGTATAAGATAATGCTGATGTCATGCCTTCATCATCACCCTGGTAGAAAAGCTGATTCAGAAAAAAGCGAAGACCACACTCCGACTATCCCATTATCGGGATCCATTGATATACTAGATTTATTATTTTTTTATTAATTTATTTATACATTAATATATTTTTTTTTGTAAATAAATACTTATTATAAATGAAAACAGCCATGACTCGGATACACATGTCCGCATTCATCACACAAGCATATGCCCCTAGCGGGATTCGAACCCGCGACGATTTGGTATAGCGGTCAGAGTTTCTAACCACTACACCAAACGGGTCGTCACATTACAATCGTCGTTATATATCCCAACTCCGTGTGTATTGCTTGATAAGAACACTACACGAAACTGAACTGAAGGTACCTCACGCCTCTTATGACTTACACCAAACCTATCCCATATTGCCCTATATTACTTGTTACCCCCAAGGCGCAACGATGGTCGTTAATTACTGAAATTGGACGCTCAAGCAATGAATAGTTGCTCAGTTGATCAATGTTCGCCACTGGCTATTGATTTATTACATTAATGTAATAAAGGGATGTCTGTTATCGTCTCCTGTTGCATTATGTACAGTTGAATCAGTTGAATTACGCGTATAACTTGGATTTGCAGATCCATTAATCTTGACAGAATTAATGCATACATAACGACCTTTATCCCAAATGGGGTGGTCAGAGATTCCCAAACAATAGTGTTTGGATGTTACAAAAATTAAAAGTAACAACGTCCACGGTTCACGTTATGAAATATACGGAAATGCATACGTGAGAGGAGGTGAGCCCATCGTCGTTGAAACGTGCAAAACTATAAATGTTTTTTTGGTGGAAAGTCCCTTAGTCGCCTTTAATGACAACCACGGAAAGAGACGGGTTGGTTCTATTTGAGTGCTGAAACTACACAGACAGATTTAATATGGAAGTATATATCAGAATAAGGGATATCGATATGAGACCCCCACATAATCCAGATAATATATTAGGTCCTTACCTATGAATTTGGCGTTTTGTATGAAGAATTTCATTAAAACTGTTTTCTCCATACAAACATTTTTGATTGTTTTTTGGGAACAGCAAATCCAAATTTAGCTAAACTTTGTGTGTATTATCGGATAACATTAAGTTAGTATAGGCATCGTTAATTTTTAAAAGTAACCGCTTTATAAAACTTTCAGCGAATCTAAGAAATGATTATGGGAAGCACATGAAAAGTGCTCTGTTCAAATTTTTTTTATTATGTGATTTAGCCCAGAAATTAAAGGAAAATTTTATGTGAAACCTCGTAATAATATTCCATTTTCCAAATAAAAAAAAATTTGGATATAGCTTTGAAAATCGCAGGAATTGGTACATATGATTAACGAATAAAAAAAACTCCAATTTCATAGGTAGAGATCCAATAATATATTATTAAGTAAATATTTTGTTATATAATAAATGTGTTTAAACTAATTGAATAATAAATGTAATAATAATACAAATAACTTAATTCAGTTTACAGCCCGGTAACTAAACAGAACTAAACAAAATCCAAACTCTAATTTTTGATTCATACTCAAGCAGTGATAATTTAATAAAAAATTTAAGATGATGATGATGATGGATGATGAAGCCATAACGTCGGATCGGTCGGTTAGCTAATCGATCACATTGTAAGTAAAAAGTTTTTTGAATCTAATTTTATTTTTATTCCATCCAAAAATTCGTCTCCAGCCAGTGTTGAAAAATTACCACTAACGAAATATATTCTTCACTGGCACACTGCAGCTTTTATTATAAAAATGCATTCTTACTTACAAATTCTTTTGAAACAATGCACACTAAGTGTTAACTTAGTAAATGTACTTAGTAAGTAATGTAATTCACTTACACGGAGTCAGGTGTTACTTGGTTTACCTTCATGAAGAATTCATAAGAGTGCTCCGTTATGGTCGCAAACCGAACTAGCGTCTAGGATGTTTTTATATGTAGCTTTAGATACAATTATACGAAACAAGTGTCTTGAATAAAAGCTCTCGATATACCGGATGAATTTTTTTACCGTAAGGAAAAAAAAATAGGGCATATTAGGTAAGTAAAAATTGAAGTTGTTGGGGGCTGTAATATTGTATCGGCATTTCCTATAACCGAAATAGCCAAAGCAATATATAAATTAGTAAGAATCGGTGTAAATAATAGGGTGTAAATATCCACTGAGTCATTCCAGAGCGACATTACGTACCACGTACGACCACCCTGTGGAACGGACTATGGCAGCGGTATTCCCGAACGAGTACGACATTGGAACCTTCAAGAAACGAGCCTACACCTTCCTCAAAGGCCGGCAACGCATCTGTGACCCTTTTGGTGTTGCGGGTGTCCATGGGCGGCGGTGATTGCTTTCCATCAGGTGACCCGCATGCTCGTTTGCCGCCCTCTCATATAAAAACAAAAACATAGTCATTAAAATGATTAAGCTCTTTAAATAAGACAAAATAATGTAAGTGAAATAGAAGATATTGGCATAGGACATTTAATTATATAATAAATAATAAATAAATAAATATTCTTAGACATACACACAGCGCCATCTAGTTCCACAGTAAGCAACTATAGGCTTGTGTTGTGGATACCAAATGGTTGATTATACTACATACATACATTTTTTTTTTTTTTTAAAAATACTTATTACAAATGAAAAACATCCATAACTCAGGTACACATGTCCGTATTCATCACACAAACATATGCCCCTAGCGGGATTCGAACCCGCAACCTTTTGGTATAGTGGTCAGAGTTGCTAACCACTACACCAAACAGGTCGTCAAATATTATAATATATTATTATTATTATATCATAATATTACTGAGGATTGTTTTATTGATACCTATGTAATAATAATGTAAAAGTACAAATTCTCGTGTAATTATTATTTTTATTTTTATCCTTACGGTAAAAAACTCATCCGGTATATGACCGTATATTGGTATATACGGTCATATACCGAATGATATGTAATTATTGTGGCGTAACTTCCTCAAATTTTAAAGTTCCCATTTTTTTTAGAAATACATAGTACCCATGTGTAACAGACGACCTGTTTGGTGTAGTGGTTAAAAATTCTGACTGCTATACTAAAAGGTCGCGGGTTCGAATACCGTTAGGGGCATATGTTTGTATGATGAATACAGACATTGTGTTCCCGAGTTATGGATGTTTCTCATTTATTTATTTATTTATTTACAAAAAAAATGTATTTGTGTAGTTTATCAACCATCTGGTATCCATAATACAAGCCTAGTTGCTTAGTGTGGAACTAGAGGGCGCTGTGTGTATGTGCAAAGGTATTTATTATTATTATAGAATAAAAATATCTTCAAATCATTCTGTACTTACTTTAGGTAAGTATATATATTTCGTTATTAAACCAACAATATTAAATTAAAGTTACCATTGTGAACTTCTCTGCGATGCAGGTGACGCTAAGATCTCCTAAAACAATTTACTAAAAAATTAATCAATGACTACTTTGTGAAAATTTTAATAAATATAAAGATGTTATAGATCGATTTTTTTTGTAAATACTTACAGGAGCTCAAGTTCTCCTTTTTGAAGTCGTTTGAAAAAATGTCCCAAATTACGTTTACTGTCACCTATCCACCCACGGCTTTGCATCGACCTCCCTATGTTTGCTCTCCAGTGTTTCTTGCTAAACTTAGATGTTGTGCGAATGTGCACTGATGAAGAGTGAATGAAATTTTTTCAACTGATCTAAATTGACATCCTCTGTTTTTGACACTCTTCGCCCTGACATTCCTCCCCCCCCCCCCCCCATTCACCCCTATCCTCCAAAAATCCTATCATATCATATGAGAATTAACAATGGTGTCGATTCGGATGTACACCAACTAAACCAGTTTTGGAGTGGTCCTGTCGCATCGTACTGAGGGCGTAGTGTGAGTTTTGTTTCGACTTAACTTTACTACCGCGTTCACGTTTACGTGACGATTTGTATGGAGCAATGTGCAGCGCCTCTAGCGGATAGTTTGCAAAGCGATTTTTTTCATAGATACTTTTTGCGTAAACGCGAACGCGATGGTAAAGTTAAAAACGAGACAAAACTCGCACTTCGCACACTGATCCAGGGAGAAAGAGACAGTGCTACTCTAAAACTGCGTTTTAGTTTAGTTGGTGTAGGTACATCCGAATCGACACCAATATCAAATAGCAGTAGCTGTAATACTAACCTTTTTTTTTTTTTTTTTTTTTTTTTTTTTCCGAGGGGAAATACGTTTACGCATTCGACCCGCCGCTGTGGGGCAGCTGTAATACTAACCTAACCTAACCTAACCTAACCTAACTTGGTGGTGGCTTAATTTGTGTTATCTTTTGTTTTAGATTGCCCAGCTGGGAGTAACATCGCGGCGCATGTTTGGCTAAACATTAATATTTCGTGTCACTCGACACCGGCCAAATTCAAAGAGCTGTCAAAAACTAAAGAATTGTATTGAACACGTTGTAATAATGACCGACTCTGTGGTCATAAAAAAAAAATTGTTCTATATTTCGATAGGTTTATATACGAACGTGCTTCGTCTCGATAAATTGCGGTCTCCAATTCACTAAAAGTGCTATTTCACGGTCTTTAGAAATAATGATGTTACTTGTTGCCGCTGCAGAAACGAGCGAGGTCGTGTTGAAACCTTGGGTTGTTCAACTTTTCCGATAGAATTGTGCAGACGAATGATAACATTGCAGAGCGACTGAGTACGTCTTTAATTAAGTTGTTCAAACCAGTAATTAGTGTTATAACATGTGGAAAACGCTTTGGTTTGACAATTATAACTTTTTATCCGACTACATGACAGAAAGGAAGGGTAATGTGTTTATCAGTCCATGAATGTGTAAGAGTAAAATTTATAAAACCGTAATAAGAACTGTCGTAATGTATGGATCGGATTATTTAATCATAAAGTAATCATAATCATAATCATAATTATTTATTGCATTTCCATGTGTTAGTTATAAAGGTCTTAAATCTATGTTAGTGTACAGACATGGAAGCCCCGTCAGGACATTGCAACATTATATTAATTTATTACTATTTATTATATTAATTACTCATGTCAAAATTTTAAACACAATTATTATTCTCATGTCAAAATAAAAAAAAAAATATTATGAAATCAATGTCAATGTAAATTAGTTAACTCAATTCTCTATAAAGTTTAGATAATACAAATAAAAATATATTTAAATAGAAACATAGTATTCATTATTTATAAATAATTCGTTTTTTATTTGATTGGGTCATTGAAAAATTCATTCAAATTATAATAACATTTTTGGATCAAATATTCTTTCAATCTACCGATAAATCTCCCCTCATTCTCTTCTGTTTTTAGTAGTCTTTAGTAGGATGAAAGAAAATTGCATGCAGCAGAAATAAAAATCAAAAATGTTTTATTTCGTAAGTTATAAGAATAACATATTATTGTCGTTTTATTTTTATTCATTACTCATCCCAATAACAATATATAAATTATAAAATTGTAATAACTTAATAGTATTTGTTGTCTGTAGCTGAATATCTTACATTATATATACAACTTCTTAATTTGCGCTAATAACACACTTTCTTCATACGCCCACACACACACACGCACATATACAATCACACACACATACGCACATATGTAATCACACACACTCACGCTCACACGCATACATCCTATCTCGCAATATAAGGCCGTTCCATTCCAGAGGGTGAGAGGCTGGTGATCTGTCACACAGGTTTCCTAGTACGGACACCAGTCTCTCACAAAATTTTGTACTTACATGCAGTAGCATATCTCGTAGATTAAGGACCTATTGTTTATACCTGTATACTTTTGTGAGAGAGAATAAAAACTTTGAATTTTTTGAATTTGAACATATGAAACGGCATGACATACAGTTATCGCTCATTCACTAGGCAGTCTCCCCAGAGAAGAACGGGCAAGATACTCAGGGGTTGCTCTTTTTAAATAAGTCAATACAAATACACTTAGGAATAATTGTTAAATTTATGATTCGATAAAGAAAAATAAGAATAAATATACTGGATATTGGCCGAGCGGTTCATGTCCACACATTCTTATCATCCAGATAGTCAGATTTTATAACAGCCTTTGGCACATAGGTTCCGGTAAATGGTTGTTTTAAATTTATTTAAAGGCAAATTTTAACCTTAATATAAAAGCGTATAATATTGTCCCTTGAATGACTTTGACCAGAGATGAGAATGTTGAGATGGATGAGTGGAGTGATGAGGATGGATTAAATGAAGAATGGGTATGCAAACGGGAGTTTAAAAGTGACAGCCGTGAGAGAAACGTTGAAAGGAAGTCGTTTGGCTTGGTATGGACATGTCATGAGGAGGGATGAAACGCATGTTACTAAGAGAGTGATGAATATGGATGTCGATGGTTGGAAAGGAAGAGGCAGACCACGGAAAAGATGATAGGATTGTGTGAGGGGTAATATTTTTTTATGCACAACGGGTTGGTAGGTACTTGACTTCAATCACACCTGATGTTAAGTGAAGATGAGGTCGAAGGTGGAAGCGTACTGACCCGAAAACCCCAACACCGACAAAAATAAGATAGCCAGTCCCCTAAATGTGTTGGGGTTTCCGGGTCAGTACGCGAAAGCTGTATGAAAGTGAAAACTTTTGACCTCATCTTCACTTAACATCAGGTGTGATTGAGGTCAAGTAAGAACCCGTCGTGCATAAAAAAAAAACACTTTTGGGGGACTGGCTATTTTATCTCTAACAAAGAAAATGCTATTAACATTGTTGCTTGGCGGCAGATTTAGATAAGATGGTTGTAGCTAGCCAGACGGACATTTAAAATGCCCTACCACCAACCAAACCGAGTACTTAAACATGTACCCCGCTGGCGATCGAACCCGCGACCTCCGAATCGTAAACCCAACGTTGTTTACATTGAGCCACGGAGGCGGTTATATATTATAATATGAACGAAAAGGGCGTGAATGATGAGGTGACGGCTGATAGAGGAAATTGGAAGAAAAAGACGTACTGAGCCGACCCCAAATAAATTGTGGGCTGGACAAGAAGATGATGGTGTATGTAGGTACCTATGTTCCTTTGTGGCGCTCTGCAGACGAACCTGGTGGGCAGATTTTAATGATTCATTCAATTCGTCTCAATATTGTGAATTTCACTAAGGACATAACTTACCCAACTGCGCAGCGAGAAAACAAGTATTACACTTCTTTTCTCGCGTAATAACTCCTAATTTACCTTCTTTTTTTTCTTTTTTTTTTATGCACAACGGGTCTGCACTTGACCTCAATCACACCTGATGTTAAGTGAAGATGAGGCCGAAGGTGGTAGCGTACTGACCCGGAAACCCCATCTTGTTTGGGGGACTGGCTATCTTATCTTTGAGAACCGGAACACAACAATGTTATTAACATTGCTGTTTGGCGGAAGATTTAGATAAGATGGTGGTAGCTAGCCAGGCGAACATTTAATATGCCCTACCACCAACCAAATTCTTGTTATAATAATTAAAATACGTTAAATAAAACAATTAAAATACTGAAATTATCTTAATTTTTTTTTAGATTTTCGGACGTATTTTTCATGCAGTCGAATTTTTGTTATTTTTAATTGCTTTTTATGGCATTTTTGATTACAATTAAATATCCTTGGACATACAGACAATGCCATTCACCACACTAATCAACTAGCCTTGCGTTGTGGATACCGGATGTTGATATACTACACAAAAACAACACACGGTCAACTGATTAACATATAGGCTACGTTTTATCCCGAAAAAGTAACTGATCCCTGTAGGAGAGGTATGCTTGCAAGTTATTAATGGGATTGCTTTTGAGTCATAGAGTGACGCATTTGGTAGTAGAACGAATTTACGGACTAAGTCGCGGGTAACAGCTAGTATTTACATAAAAAAAAATCTTTGCACATACACACAGTGCCATCTAGTTCCACACTAAGCAACTAGGCTTGTATTATAGATACCAGATGATTGATAAACTATACACATTTTTTTTTCTTTGTAAATAAATACATATATAAATGAAAAACATCCATAACTCGGGAACACATGTCTGCATTCGTCATACAAACATATGCCCCTAGCGGGATTCGAACCCGCGACCTATTGGTATAGCAGCAGAGTTTCTAACCACTACACCAAACTGGCCGTTAAGATTGATTTACCGCTGCAGATTACGGCTTGCGTAGAAAATTCGCACGCGTGACAATATCCGCAGAACTCAGAAAACTCCCCTATACTATGACAATTCCTTACACCATCCCACGGGTCAGTCACCCCCGATGTGAACCTTCGTGGATTAGTATTCTTTCGACGTCGTGTGAAGAAGATGAATATTGCTGCCATTATGTCCCTCACAGCATCCTTTGTGGCTTAGCCGACGCGATAAGGCGTTATTATATCAGCCACTAGATGGAGTATAATGAACTTTGATGTTACTAGAAATCAAATTTAGTTGTGAGTAATGAAATATGTCAAGATTATTTTTAACGTTTGAGTTATTGAATTACTTCATTTTTTAAAAAAAACATCGCTAATTCTAATTTATAATAACTATAAATGGAAAATTTAGAAAACCCCAGACGACATTTATTTATACATACAAACCAATCATCCTAAAAGTATCACATGGGCTAAAGTGTTACCTCCAAAAATTTTTACTTTTCTTATTTTCCTTACCTTTTTATTATTTTAATGAAGTGTTTACGTTTTATTTTCCATTATAAAAAGAAAAAAAAAATTCCAAATAAAAAAAAATCGAATAAAAATTGTCTTAGCCGGATTCGAAAACCGTGTCTTTTCGAAAGACGTTACCTAAGCACTCGTGTCGCTTGCCACTAGACCACGATATCAATTAGCAGAGCTGACGAAATTTTCTTACTCATTTATATGTGACATATTATTATGGATTTGGTTTGAGTGTTGATATTGTATGAATACTTTCTAATAGATGGTGCTAGAGTGCTTCGGTCCATACGGTCCATATAATACTTTTAGGGAGATCCGTCTGTACATAATGTCACGCCTGTTTCCCGTAGGGGTAGGCAGACATCACCTATAGCATGCCTACCGCTTCGCGTATCGTCCACGATACAACCGACTGTAAGCTGCCGCGCCGTCTGAGATTATTTACGTGATTTAGGATATTTTCAATGATAAAATTTAATGACCGAGCATTCAGAGAAGGAAAAGATGTATTTATCATACATACATAATGTCACGCCTGTTTCTCGTAGGGGTAGGCAGAGACCACAGACTTCCACTTGCTACGATCCTGACACACCTCTTCTGCTTCCTTCACTCTCATAAGGTTGTTCATACATACTCGTCGGTTTAGGATACTCTCGACTTGGCCTTTCTTTAAGACGTCCCCGATTTGATCATGGTACGTCCCCTGCCAACACTACCATCCACATTCGCTTTGTATTTTTTTTATTTATTTATTTTAGAAATAGACTAATATCACGTGGAATTTTATTAATTTTTAACATAATAACATTGATAGAACAAACGATATATCGTCCAGCACTAGTAGCATGACAGGCGCGATAAATGTTTATGTCGCGCAAGATGATATTCGTCCTGCTCATTCACTCGGACGAAATATACAACTATCCCACTCACACGTCCTAAAAAAAGAATATCATTTGTTGAATGTCAAAATAAATCTACTGGAAATAAAAGGACTTAATTCATTTATCTGTCAGTCAGTATGTCTAATCTACTACCGCTTCGGGAAGGACCTTACCTTATCTGTGGTAAAATAACAGACGCAAGAAACCCACAGGATCATTGTAGTCCTTTTTTTTTAATTTTATTGATAATACAGAATCAACAGCATCATTATAAAAAATATTACACAGTTATGCCAATTACGGATTCTCATTTTTCATTACAATTCTTAAAAAAAAATAATTAAATGGAAAGTCTCTATTAAATAATAATCATTATACAATCTAGAGATAATAATAAATAGTGAGACAAACTAAGTAATAATAAATCATTTAGTTAATAAGTAATATTACAAATAAAAAATTGGTCAAATAATTCAATCAATTGCTGGAAGAGATCTCTTATAGAGATAAGTTCGCCCTTTGTACATTTTTCTAAAATATTTGTTAATGACCATTTCTTTGTGTGTGTGTACAATAAAGTGTTAAATAAATCAATGTCAAATAATCAGGTCAGGTCAAATAATGGTCGTATGAATTTAAGAATAACAATAAGTATAAGAAACCTTTATTTGATCCATTTAGCGACACTTATACAATACATTTTAATACATACAATATATGTGTGTGTTTTGTTTTAATCTCCTAAAACCTTAATACAAGTAATACCTGTATACTCCACTCAATTTTGATGTAAATCAATCAATCAAATGGCTACTAACCTGTCCCCTCGCAAAAGCCACACTCAAATTTCATTTTGCTATATACATGGCTGAACATTCCTGGTTCATGCACTCGTTCGCAGCAATATTTGAAGCAGTAATTAATCTGATACTAATGAATAGCTCGATACAGGTTCGAATCCCGATGACTATTTTGATTGGTTTCGTGATACAGTGTTTTTATCAATGGAGATAGTCGAAATTGGGGAAATATTGGCACGGTACGCTAAAATCCGTTCGGTTCTCTAGAATGTATAGGATTCCATATATCTTTTTAACCATCGAGGCGAAAATAACATCCCTCATAAGTTGGTTTCAGCACATTAAATAAATAAATAAAAGATTCATAAATATTTCGGACACTTAACCAAACTAAGCAAAACTTGTGCTATGGATACTAAGTAATAGTTACTTTAGTAACTTATTAGTAAGCTGTGGTAATAGACAAACATACATAAATATTTATATAAACATTTAATTAAACTAAATTTCAACCGCCTCCGTTGCTCAATGTAAACAATATTGGGTTTACGATTCGGAGGTCGTGGGTTCGATCCCCAGTGGGGTACATGTTTAAGTACTCGGTTTGGTTGGTGGTAGGGCATTTTAAATGTCTGCCTGGCTAGCTCCCACCATCTTATCTAAATCTGCCGCCAAGCAGCAATGTTAAGAGCATTGTTGTGTTCCGGTTTTCAGAGATAAGATAGCCATTCCCCCAAATGTGTTGGGGTTTCCGGGTCAGTACGCTACCAACTTCGACCTCATCTTCACTTAACATCAGGTGTGATTGAGGTCAAGGGCTAACCCGTTGTGCATAAAGAAAAAAATTATGACGCGGGAATAAATGTTCATATTAATCACATAAACATTTACCCCTCGCTGGATTCGAACCAGTAAACATTGGTTTCGCTGACAGAGTCACTATCCACTACACCAATCGGTCGTCTGTGAAGTGAATAGAACCAAACCGTCTCTTCCCGTGGGTGTCGTAAAAGGCGACTAAGAGACTTTACATGAAAAAACTGTACAATACTATATATTTGTGGCAAACATCTACTAAACTAGGTCTGCTTGAATGAGACCTTTATTTTTAAGAATTGTGACAAAA
This sequence comes from Oegoconia quadripuncta, assembly GCA_949316235.1. NCBI lineage: Eukaryota > Metazoa > Arthropoda > Insecta > Lepidoptera > Autostichidae > Oegoconia > Oegoconia quadripuncta. Next base: position 2,565,616 of record OX438749.1, read on the forward strand.
TTACGCACGTTTGACTCCAGCCTTAAGCATTAACTTGCCCCTCTGTACATACGAGTAGGTAGTCGCTTCAGTGAAGGCACGTTGTAGAACATGCGGTCAATTTAATTGATATAAATGAGCCCAAACCGCGGGATGGGTGGGCGGTGGGCGCCCACAGGATTGCTGAATTTACGTGAAGTGTTTACTATTGGTCGTATACATATAACATAGTCATTTATAAACCTAAGCTACGGACAGTAGTGTTCAATTGTGTATATACAGTCGCTCTCATGTGGTAACTTCAAACTTCAAGCATTTATTTCAACGTAAGATACATGATATCTGTTGAATCTCAATTTAAATCTACTGGAAATGAAAAAAGGCTTATTGCATTTATCTGTTTTTAGACGACCTCTTGGTGTAGTGGTTAGAAACTCTGCTGCTATATCAAAAGGTCGCTGGTTCGAATTTCGCTAGGGGTATATATTTATATGATGAATACAGACATGTGTCCCCGAGTTACGGTTGTTTTGCATTTAGATATGCGTTTATTTACAAAAAAATATATTTGTGTAGTTTATTAACCATCTGGTATCCATAATACAAACCTAGTTGCTTAGTGTGGAATTAGATGGCGCTGTGTGTATGTGCAAAGATATTTATTTATTTATTTATCTGTCAGTCGGTATGTCCAAGCTACTACCGCTTCGGAAAGGGAAATCATCTGTAGAAAAGAAGCGGCGCAAGAAACCCACAGGATCATTGTCCTTTTTTTATAAATTACTGTTTTTTTTTATAAATTACTGTTGTTCTGTGTTATTCTTATGTTGTCCTCAAACATGTTAACTATTTTTGCACTCATTTTATTTGTTTTTTTTTATGCACAACGGGTTCGTACTTGACCTCAATCACACCTGATTTGTCAAATGAGACATTGCAAAATCAAGCAAAGAAATTATAAAACAAAATGAGGAAATAACTGTAGCTATCGTATAATTAGATAACTATAATATAGTGGTCAACCTCAGTGAGTAACTCAACTGCAATGATCGATTTATATAAAACAACCATTCTAACTTCGAATTTTGATTGAATGGTTTATTTTATTACCCTCTACACAACACACGATTCTACGATACAATTTATTGATCGTCACACTACTACTAGCATGCCTCTTAATGAATCTGTCATAACTTTGATCATTTGCTACTATTAAAATTATATTCTAATGGTGGGTAGCACGTAGTCTTGCTTGCCCCTGCACTCTGGGAATTCATCCATATTCACATAAGTATAAATTTAAATTGTGATAATAAGCTGCATTCTATTCATTATTGGCGATTGTCTCTGAGACCAAAATCCTAAATTAAATTAAACAAAAATGTATAATCATATTAATCTATATGAGATTCGAACCCGAATCAGATCAATTTGCTGTCATAGCTTATCTCAGATACGCTATAGCAACTGTTGACGAAGTAGACGAAATTTTGCTTATAGTTCAGTGGCAGTAATTAGTTTCACAATCATTAGATAGTGTTGCACCTCTCTTACCTAAGGTTAAAAATATTAGCTTCCCAACAGCATCACAGATGGCGTTGTAAAGTTTCTTTGGGTGGATACCAGTGAAGTAAATCGTTGGTATATAGGTAACAACTAAATGTATTGTATAAGTGTCGCTAAATGGATCAAATAAAGTTTTCTTATTCTTATTAAAGATATCGATGTGACCATAAAGCTCATTCAAGCAAGTTTCATTATGGTATTTAAAAGAGGCATTCTGTAATAAGCATAGCGACTAATAATGTATTCACCGCATCACATGGGCTTGTATCGGAGCATCAACACAATTTGCCAAAGCAAATTGATCAATATTTACCTCATGTTGCCATTTTCGACATAACACGATGCATGTGTTATTAGACTGACCAATATCTCAGTATCATGGAAGCGGTAAGTCCACTATAATAAATATTCTTCATTGCATAAGACCGTCGGTGGCTCTGCGGTTACGACGCGGTCTCCCAATTTAGGAGGTCCGGGTTCGATTCCCAGGCAGGCCATGTACCAATGAGTTTTTAAATTTAATTTAATTACTTATGTGCATTTATCCGATTGCTCATAAACGGTGAGGAAACCTGCATGCCTGAAAAATAAAAATTCTAAGCAATGTGAAGTCCCCAACACCGCATTGTTTCTCCCGCTCACGGAGTCTCTTCCACCTGGACACGATTTGCCATGGCCAACATGGAAACCCTTAAATCGGGGACTCCAGTTGGTTCGCTGCAAAGATAATGTGTGCAGATGGGGTTTCTCCGATGGTCGGGGTGAGCGTTGCAAGTGAAGAGTCTGTCCGCAGATAATGGATCACCTATCTTGCTCTGCATTACCAGATAGCTCCACGTTTGATGACGTCTTTAACTCCACAGATAGTGCTCTTACAGTGGTTAGGTTTTCGTCCAATTAAATATGAAATTGCATCGACTCGAAAAGAAGGAGATTTTAGAAAATCCCCAACAACTTTTGATTCTTCTTCCTCTTAGCGAGTCGATAGCAAAAATTCTTGAAGACCAAAAAGCGGCCACGCGCGCGTCATTGCCTGTGACATCGTAGAGGTCTTGTAGCGTACAAGTGTCGGGACACGCAGGGCTGCATAGAAGATGCCCCACAGTTTAAGGTGTATCACTGCACAAGCAGCGGTTGTCGTCCGTGTCCACTTGGACATTTTCCCTCGGCATCTACCGACTCCGGTACGCAGTCTATTGAGTGACTTCCATACGGGCCACTCCAGAGCGTGACCCGATGGAAACTTCTCTCCAGGTGTAAGGTCAGTAGTGAGAGGATGGAGAAGGAGGAGTGGACGCGAGATTTAGATACATTATCTAGAGGGGAAACATGGGCAAGAAAACAATTTCTGCTTTTTAAACAACTCCGCGCTGGTCGCTTGCCGAAGAGAGGGTGGTTGATTGAGCAAATAATTATATTGTCCAGGTAGACCTGAACCGAAATATAGTATTAAAAGCTAAATATTTTCGAAATGGTTTCACCGATTTCCATGAAGCATATTTAAATTAAAAAAAATATAGAAATCACGCCACCAAAAAACTGTGTTAAATATCTTCGAAACGGCTTACCGATTTTTATCAAACATGGCTAAGAACCTGACCTCTCGTTTAGTCACACGAGCCACTAACACGCGGGCCCAGTCCGTTGAACAGATTAGAAAGCTTCATTAAATCCATCTCGCCACACAAACAATGGAGTATATATGTCAGACTATTGGCCACCGGCAGTCAGTGTTTTCATGCTGCACCTGTTAGCAACTGATTTACTTAATGACTGCTGTCAATTGATTTAAATAGCAAACGGGATCTACTTTTCAACATGTCTTCCGAGGCACAGAAACCCTCGTATGAAAAGACCACTAGCAAATGCGACTGCGTCACGAGTGTTCCTATTTGGTCACACCAAGAAATACCACTAGCAAATGCGACTGCGTGACGAGTGTTCCTATTTGGTCACATTAAAAAGACCACTAGCAAATGCGACTGCGTCACGAGTGTTCCTATTTGGTCACATTAAAAAGACCACTAGCAAATGCGACTGCGCCACGAGTGTTCCTATTTAGTCACATTAAAAAGACAACTAGTAAATGCGACTGCGTCACGAGTGTTCCTATTTGGTCACACCAAGAAATACCACTAGCAAATGCGACTGCGTGACGAGTGTTCCTATTTGGTCACATTAAAAAGACCACTAGCAAATGCGACTGGGCCACGAGTGTTCCTATTTGGTCATATTAAAAAAGGCCACTAGTAAATGCGACTCCGCCACGAGTGTTCCTGTTTCGTAACACTAAAAAAGTTCCGTAACCGAATCTACAATAGAAAAATTCCTGTGTAAAGTGGTTTTACTGGTTTGTTGATTTTGCGAATTATAGAGCCAAAATTAACTGCGACCAAAATTATTGAAATTATGGGTATGTTAGTATAGGACGTAGTTTTAATAATTTTAATGAATTAATGAATCTGTAACGATGATGCCTAAAGAAACATCGTCGTGAGTACCTATACATGTAATGTATGGTTTATTTATAGATAGTTGTTATCATAACACGACTGTTCATTTTCTGTTCCATATTTCATATATAATTCACACATAAAAAAAAAATACGCCCCGAATACAGAACCTCCTCCTTTTTTGAAGTCGTTTAAAAATAGACCATCCCGTTATTGAATCATTGAGAGGGCTATGGATACGTTTTTCCAATAAGGTTCTCATTGATGTACAAAATCTTCCTTTCAATAAATATAAAGATTCTATAAAATAAAAACTTATTAAGAAAGCATATTATAAAATATCAGACTATTTGGATGATAATCAACCATGGACGTAGCCAGCTCTTTCGCATACTAGGCTATTTCCAATAATGAAATATTATTGTGACTTTCGTAAATTAAAAACCTGTTTTAAAAAGAGCAACCCCTTGAGTTTCTTGCTGTTCTTTTCAGGGGAAAATTGCCTTTTGAACAAGAAGTAGCTTAAGAAATGTAAAATCTGTTTGTTTAAATTGTACCCTGTGTACCTACAAAATATAGCATTTTTAACTATGACTTTGTCGCCTCTAAAAATCTATTTTAAAAACCCTTGAGAATCTTGCTTGTTCTTTTCAGGGGAAAATTGCCTTTTGAACAAGCAATAGCTTAAGAAATGAAAAATCTGTTTGTGTAATTGTACCTTGTGTACCTACAAAATATAGCATTTTAACTTTGACTTTGTCGCCTCTTCCCTATGATAGAAGGTGTCTTAGATACTTTACATTAAAACATCCATAGACTTACACTTTCAAAGGCGATAAGTTCACGATAGCATTTCAAATATTTGAAGAAATCTACCTACACAGGGTACACTTAAAAAGTTGACTTTTTAAGTGTACCCTTGTTGGTACTTGTTTAAAAGGCAACTTTTCTCTGAGAAGACAAGCCAGAAACTCAAAGGGCAACCTTTCCTTTTTAAATCTGTTTTTATATTACAAAAATATCTCTTTTTAATTAAACTCCCTCATACATACTTATTTCTTATTTTATCCATCCTTCCGTCCACTCATCCATCTCAATATTCTCATCTCTAAATGTTGTCCATAAAAAAAAAAGTATGCAATTTTCTTTCATTCGTCTTCTTCATGATCCAAAACTCCGATCCCATTATATTACAGATTTATAAATCTTGCCCTTTAACCTGAACCGGAAAAAATGCATGAATTTTTCCATTTCTGGCGACCTGTTGCCATTTCATCCAACCCGCGTTTATCCGATTTGTGATGTACTGATCGATTCGTTCATCTCGTTCCGAATTTAGTTTTTTTTTTGAGTAATTCCGCGTAGGTATAGCTCTTTCTATAGCTTAAAGTATTGTTACAGTCTGCATTTCGCTGAAATATATGGTAACTATGAAATTCTCCAAAATCATTTGTGTTCCTATCGTGACATTTTAATATTTGGTTATTAAATTGAAAGCATTCCGTCCCATGTGGTGTATAATATAATATAAGGGCAATATTGAACAGATTTATGTTTTTTTTTTTTTTTTTTTTAAATGAGAGGGCGGCAAACGAGCATGCGGGTCACCTGATGGAAAGCAATCACCGCCGCCCATGGACACCCGCAACACCAAAAGCGTCACAGATGCGTTGCCGGCCTTTGAGGAAGGTGTAGGCTCGTTTCTTGAAGGTTCCAATGTCGTACTCGTTCGGGAATACCGCTGCCGGAAGTCCGTTCCACAGGGTGGTCGTACGTTTTCATACGGATGTTATCATAATGAGATGAATTAGCAGTTCATAACTGACTTCATAAAGGAGGAAGTTCTCAATTAGGGCGTTACAACACAGCTGACTCCCCGGGCAGTGAATTGTTCATCTTGGAGCATTTGTGTAGTCAATATCATTGCTCCTGTTCCACGCGTTATGGGTATAGCTGAAAATCAGTGTTTTGCTTGAGCAATGCCATACACTGAGCGACCCTTTTGTGCTGCTGCAGCGCGCATACATTAACAATAATCACGCAATATGTTGTCATCATTGTATCGATCTAAAATTGTTATTGTGCCAAGCTGTCTTGATACTTGCCTATTTCATAAATCTATACTGTACATGAAACAACAAATTTATGAAACACAATTAAAAATACCTATATCTTATAGAAGAAATACGCCGTCCAACTCGCTTCCGTAAGGCATAGTACCGTAGTACGCTAGCGCTATTGCCCCGCTGAATGCATAGGCTCAGCTGCTGTGCAAAGTAGGCACCAGCTCTCACATCTCCAGAGACGTGGACCAGTCTAACGGTTAAATCCTTTACAAATTGTTTCATGTCAGAAGTCCAAGGGCCCAATGTCTCCATTGCAAGCGCCGCAAACTCATGGTTTATAGAGATTGACGCATATTTACGGCGCTTGTTACTTGGAGCTTGTTCAGCCGGGTTTTATAATAATGTTCGTGTATATTCATACATTAACTGTCACCCGTAAGAATGTGTGGAACTCGGATGCCGATTTGTTTAACCAATAAAATTCAGATAGAATGTATGTGTAACTGGAGAAACAAATGAATGCTTTATGTATCTATCTATTCTATCAACGCGGTTCCAGACAAAACGAATCTCAAACTCTTCGCTCGAAAACAATGTCAATTCCACAAAAACCGATAGGTCGCAGTAGGCAGTTTATTAATTAGTTGCGGTTAGGAGCGATCCCTCGACCCCTCTAACCTGATGGCATAGATTAACGACGTACAGATTGGTAACTCCAATGCAGATACTTTAAAAAAAAAACCCAAAAATTGGTAAAACAACCGCCTCCGTGGCTCAATGTAAACAACATTGGGTTTATGATTCGGAGGTCGCGGGTTCGATCCCCAGCGGGGTACATGTTTAATTACTCGGTTTGGTTGGTGGTAGGGCATATTAAATGTCCGCCTGGCTATCTACCACCATCTTATCTAAATCTGCCGCCAAGCAGCAATGTTAATAGCATTGTTGTGTTCCGGTTGTCAGAGATAAGATAGCCAGTCCCCCAAATGTGTTGTGGTTTCCGGGTCAGTACGCTTCCAACTTCGACCTCATCTTCACTTCACATCAGGTGTGATTGAGGTCAAGTACGTACCCGTCGTGAATAACAAAAAAAAAACTTCAATAAGACCCACTCTCTGGCTCTGGAGTTCATCGTCAGATCGTAACCAAATTTATATCAGATCACCCTGGTGATAAACCCTATCAAACAAGAAACAATCATCAAAATTAACGAAAATATATGTGAATATGAGACCATGTCCTCATGGAAATAAAAAAGAATTGTCCAAAGTTCTGAGGTAACAAATTGTTGGTAGCCATCACTCATCTTCTCCATCACATCCATGTCGCCAAATGATACTTTCTGAAAGCAAATTCTTGACTCTTTGGTGTAAATACCAACATCGTGTATGCCTATAATATGTGAGGATTTGCCATTATATAAAAAAATTAAAAATTCCGAATCGGTATATAAATGACTTAATTCTGAGGTAACAAACAAAAAAAAACGAGTTTTAAAAAAATACAACCGAAGTGACAACCTCCTTCTTTGAAGTCGGTTAAAAAAGGAGGTTTCTTGTGTCGCTCTTTTCCCATAGTTTATCCATCAATCAAACACGCTATAAAGTGTGTGTGTGTGAGTGTGTGAGTGTGTGAGTGTGTGAGTGTGTGAGTGTGTGTGTGTGTGTGTGTGTGTGTGTGTGTGTGTGTGTGTGTGTGTGTGTGTGTGTGTGTGTATGTATGTATGAGTGAGTGTGTGTGAGTGTGAGTGTGATTGTGTGAGTGGGTGTGTGTGTGTGTGTGTGTGTGTATATGTGTGTGTGTGAGTGTATGTATGTGTGTGTGTGTGTGTGTGTGTGTGTGTGTGTGTGTGTGTGTGTGTGTGTGTGTGTGTGTGTGTGTGTGTGTGTGTGTGTGTGTGTGTGTGTGTGTGTGTGTTAGTGCCAATCGTCCCTAAAGACACAGCATGTTTGCATATGGCGACGCTAATCGCAGGTCGATTTTAAAACCCGCTATCGTTGTATTCTTTGGAACTGCTTATTTGATTAAACGATGATTTTCACTGAACAGTCTCTATCTAAATGCACCAACCAACTAAAAACCTGAATAACGGAATCTCGTATCTGTTGGTTATTTACTCTATGCCAGCCGTGGAATTAATAACGTCATTTATTAAACTTTCATTACATTTTAGCCCCAACCTATGAACATACTTTGGTAACTTTATGGAAATTTCCACTTCCCTGTTCATTTTCGTTACTTTGGCTCGGCGGGCGGTGATTTAGAGGGTCCCCGTTACAATTTTTTTTAAGTTTTTTAATTTCAAGGCGACATTTTGACGGAAGTTTGGGGATTTGGATTATGTTAATGTTACATGATGTAAGCGGGATTGCAGTAGATTACCGATGAAAGAGCAAATGACGAGATTACGGTTGAGATATGACGTTTAAAATCCTCGAAAGTTTAATGGCCTCTGTAGCACCATTTAGTGTTGTACGTCTGTCGATAGTTTGACAATCGATAGTTGATCTCGAAAACCTGTTACATAATCGATAGTGAAGAAGAAATTCTTTAATGTACACAACAAGAATATACAGATAACAATTTATACAGAATATGACAGACCTATAAAATCTAGGCACAGATTACTAAATTGTTACTTTATAACAGATACAACCCTTTCATATTTAAAACCAAAAATACCTACGCTATAAAAGCCTACAAAATATTAGTAATAATAGCAGCTGTTTGCAGCGAGAAGAAATGTACCATAAGAATGCATGCAGATGGCTGAGATTGTTTATCCCGCCGCGCGACCGTCGTGCAAGCATGTCATCGAATGAATGCGCTAGGGTGCTAGCTATGATGATATTGGGAATAAAATGAATGTTGTGTAATTTTTTTTTATTATTTGTTGATCAAATATGTTTGAGTTTTATATTAATGATAAATACATCGTTTTCCTTCTCTGAATGCTCGGTCATTAAAATTTTATCGTTGAAAATATCCTAATTCACGTAAATAATCTCAGACGGTGCGGCAGTCTACAGTCGGTTGTATCGTGGACGATACGCGAAGCGCTAGGCATATAATGCGTGGCGTTGAGCGAGTGACGGACGCCTGACCTTGGGTAGTTAGGGTAGAGACATCTTGAAGTTTGCTACTCGTACTTGACTGTATTTTATTCATATGTTTCTAATTTTAAACGCTCGACGATAAACGACGGATTTTATGTGTTAGACGGCGTGTCCGCGTATGTGTGTGCGTCTCCGGTCTTTGTCCGGACTATCTCAGTAATGCGTGGACAATGCATTTACCCCTCGCGGGATTCGAACCCGCAACCGTTGGTTTCGCTGACAGGGTCACTACCCACTACACTAATCGGTCGTCATATTATTACTTTAATATTTAGCTTTCAAAACAGTTTTTTGATGTCTTTTGAGGGTTTTCAAGATTTTTAATTTTTGTGTTATATTTTTTTTACACAACGGGTTAGCACTTGACCTCAATCACACCTGATGTTAAGTGAAGATGAGGCCGAATGTGGAAATGTGCTGAACCGGACAACATTTGGGGACTGGCTATCTCATCTCTGACAACCGGAACACAACAATGCTATTAACATTACTGTTTGGCGGCAGATTTAGATGCGGACATTTAGGATTAATCCCGGAGATAAGTTCTTACCCATATTTGATGGAAATCGGTTAAGCCGTTTTGAAAATATTCAGATTGTACTCTACATTTATTGACGGTCTAATAATCATTTGTTCACACAATGTTGACGGGGTTCTTCTCAAGCTTCAGTTTATATTTATTCTTTCTATTCCTTATGAAAATGCAGCTGTTTATACAGATTAATCAAACATAAAAAAGACTCCAGCAGTGAGCTATTTTAAGCTCCAATAGAACCTTCAGTAATCGTGTTTCATACGAAGTAGCTTAGCATAACTACCGCTACTCTGGGTGTATTAGATCCCGTTGGCCATAATTTGATTTGGATGAAATGGTGATCAAATTACTATTAGTGCTAATGAAATAGCGGTATTAATGTAGCAGATAGACGGATTATTATTGTTAAACACCTACATCTAGTGAGCAAACAACGTCATCGAAGTGCAGCTGTCATAAAATTTTCCAGCTGGCCTTTGTGGCGATTACAGCAAATCCTCCGGTGAAAAATTTGAATATTAATTACAAATTTAGATGCCCCTAATCTCAACGCACATAAAAATAATAAATCTACAATCTAATAAACTTCAAATGTATCAAGAAATAAGGTTATGACTTGACATTTGTACGTTTCGACACTCGTAGATACTTTATGACCACTAAACAATTCGTCCACTGGACATTTTGTTACGTTGACGACTCAGTCCCAGAATGACCCCGCTGGGATAGAACCCGCGACCTCTGATTGGTAAACCTTATGTTTTTTCTATGCATGACGGGTTAGTACTTGACCTCAATCACACCTGATGTTAAGTGAAGATGAGGTCGAAGGTGGAAACGTGCTGACCCGGAAACCCTAACACATTTGGGGGACTGGCTATTTTTTCTCTGGCAACCGGAACACAACAATGCTATTAACATTGTTGCTTGGCGGCAGATTTAGATAAGATGGTGGTAGCTAGCCAGGTAGACATTTAAAATGCCCTACCACCTACCCAACCGAGTACTTAAACATGTACCCCGCTGGGGATCGAACCCGCGACCTCTGATTGGTAAACCTTATGTTGTTTACATTGAGCCACGGAGGCGGTAACCTACTTATAGGTACTTATAGGTACCTAACATACTTATAGGTAATTGTAGCTCCTTCTTCAAGTGCAGTTGGATTGAATATAGTTAAAATTTCGAGTTTATGTGTCACTATTTTTAATGCCAGATTCTTATATTGCGATGTTACCGGTAAAGCAATACTGGCTGCAGACAAATAATCTTGCTACGTCACATATATGTGATTGTATATATACAATCTGTATTATAAATCATAAAGAATACAACAGAAAGACAACGTACATGTACATGCTATAATATTACAACAAAAGCCGTAAAACAAGCTATATTAAGCGGTCAACTGCTTGCTCTATTATTTTCGTATAAATTGATAGCAGCTTTTATGGCTTTCGGCAGCGGCTCTCAAAGTTTTGGTATTTGTTGAGAGTTAAATTGTTGTGGCCTCTCGCTTTGAAGGATCCGGGATAATTTAACATGAATCGATTGATTATACCACTGTGCTGGTTTTATGGGGGTCAGAACCTATTTTAAGAGACAATAGGGTCAGGAACCAGAGGTATTACTGTAATAGGCGGTATTTCACACCAAAGCAGCTGCTGGAGCTTTACCAAGCTCAGATCCGCTCGTGCATGGAATACTGGGACGGATCAGCCAAGTACCAACTGGCTGCACTCGATTCTGTGGAACGACGCGCCATAAGACTCATAGGCGATGACCCAACGGTTACCGGCAAATTGCAAAGCCTTGAACACCGCCGTAGGGTCGCATGCCTTTCATTATTTTACAGGATACATTTCGGTGAGTGTGCGATGGAATTGCACGATCTTATTCCACCGTCCCCTTTCCATCTTCGGACAACCAGGCGCGGGGGGGGTTTCCATCCATATGTTGTCAACATACCGAACATCCGCACTAAGCGCTTTGCTTCATCATTTATAATGCGGACTGCTAAGGTATGGAACTCACTGCCCGCGTCGGTTTTTTCCCGACACTTACAACATTGGGATCTTCAAGTCTAGAGTGAATAGGCATTTACTGGGTGCGCGTGATACATCTTCGGCTTCATCGTCGCTTTCCATCAGGTGAGATTGTAGTCAAACGCGAAACCAGTTTTTAATAAAAAAAAAAAAAAAAAAAATTGTAATGTATACGATTTTGTTTAGAAAATTGTAGTATAAGCAAAGTGCACCAGTCACTCGGATATATTGTAAACTATTCAGGTATTTAAGTACTTATTACACTCTTAGAAAATTTGGCTCACAAAGCACAATATTAGCGTTGTAGATTTTTTATTGTTTGTGTCACAAAAAACTTTATCAATGTATTCAAGTTAATTTGGGTATAAACACAACCTTTTCATTGTCCGATTCACTTTTGTGGAATAAACAACTTCACTTTTGCCAAATTTAAATTAACTAAACTTTATTGTTACGATCACAATAATACTTTGTGAAGTTTTTAAAGTTAATTTGTTCGAAATTGACAAAATTCTACGAAAACAATCTGACAATATTTTATTGTTACGGTCACAACAAGAAATATGTGAATTTATTAAAGTATAACATTGTTCAAAATTGACAAATTTCAAATTAAAGGCTTTGACATATTTATTTTGAGGTTGGTACAACTCTGAGATGCAACAAAGTAAACGTAAAGAATTTTACAACGTGGCGCGCGGTGCGGGGTACAGCGGGGGGAGCTGTATTTTGTCATATGCGCAACTACGTATTTAGTTCAAGTCACACTTGCATGGCGGTTAGTCACGGCGCGCGTTTTACCACGGGTGGGCACATAATTATTATTTAAGTCAATGTTTTATTTAATATCTGTTAAACCCCCCTCCCCCCATTGCGAGAGCAAATTCTTTTTTTATATTCTGGATTACCTGTGTTAATTGTTTAGAAAATTAAGTTACTTGTGTAAAATTAATAAGTATATAAGTTGCAACTCTATGTAAACACTGCATTCAGTTTGCCATTCAACGAACCAGTTATTCATTACCCTATCAACCCCTTCAGGCCGTATGTATATCACTTAGGTCATACATAAGTTCATCGTGCGTAGTTTAACGTTCATCGTACATTCAACTACATATTACTAACACAATTGATATACGCACGTCCTGAAGCGGCAGCAACTATTGGTAGGGTAGCAATAACTGGTTTGTTAGAATGGCAAACTAAATGTGTTTACAGAGTAACAACAACAATTGGATTGCTCTCCTAACAAAGTGAATTAAATACAACAACAAAAGAAAATATATACAGTGACAAAGTATAGATTTTATTATTGTCGAAATCACAATAAACGTTGCCACATTAACAACGTCAAAATGGAAGGATAATCGGACACATTGCTACAATAACATAGCAACATAGTTCTACTGTTTCATTGACAATATTTCTGTAGTCGGGGTGACAAATCTTTCTCAAATGATGGTCGGATACTTTGCTACAGTGACAGCTCTGCTGTTATATTGTCAATATTTCTGTAGTTGGAGTGACAAAAGTAGATTTGACTTTATGACAACGTTGTTGACATTGTCATTAAGATTTGCATATTTAACAATAGCTAAGTTGTTTCGGAATGTTGTTATATTGACAAACACCTATCGACAATAAAAACGTTAACTCAAATGCAACGTTCCTATGTGGGTTGTATAGCGTTTAAGTTTTGTTGTTATATTGACAGTAAATTTCTTTCAGTGTATTTGTGAGTCCCATGGGCGTCCGTGATCCCACCTTAGGCTGCGCCGACCACGAGCGTTGTAGTCGTTTTTTCCTCTCGACTAAAACATTATGGTGAGATGGGGACCTGATTTGATACCACTTTGCGACACCAAATTCTAGTACCTACTGGTTACCTATGATTGATGGTACATATAAATAAATAAATAAATATCTTTGCACATACACATAGCGCCATCTAATGCCACACTAAGCAACTAGGCTTGTATTATGGATACCAGATGGTTGATAAACTACACAAATACATTTTATTTTTGTAAATAAATACATAAATAAATGAACAACATCCACAACTCGGGAACACATGTCTTTATTCATCATACAAACGTATGCCTAGGGGCAGGGGCGGGATTCGAACCCGCGAGCTTTTGGTATAACAATCAGAATATTTAGTACATACAACCTGATTAATTAAGAATGTATAAGTGTCGTTAAATGGATCAAGTAAAGTTGTATATATTCTTAATTTATGATATAAATGAATCACACAGATCATCATAATCTTCACTTAACATCAGGTGTGATTGAGGTCAAGTATTAACTCGTTGTGCATAAAAAAAATATATATTTATACTAGTTTGAGGACCTTCGTTTAGGGGGATAATATACGGAACCCGGTGCCCGATTACACGACACAAACTGTCCTGTTTAATGCCGCCATGGATACAATTTCCCGGGAATTGGCCCGGCTCTGTTTACAAGGTACCGCTTAAGTTTGATGATAAAAGAAAATTCATTCAAGTGTAACGCTTTTATTGATGTTATTGGTTGAGACGTAGTTCCATCATGGAGTACTTATTTCAAAGTATGTTAAAGTAACAGTTACAATGAATCCTGCAATTAGTCATTAATATAACTATATAGGTCACGATTTGGACCGGCCCGAATTGAAGTCACTCAATAGACTGCGTACCCCCGTAGCATTACAGGCACGACAAACGTTTATATCGCGCGAAATAACATTTGTCCTGCTCATCTGCTTGGACAAAAGGTGATGGATTAATCTTGGCTAGGATATGTACAACTTGCGAATATATAGAGCAAAATAGTAGGAATTACAGAATAATACTAATATCTAATGAGGTTCTGTATTTAAAAAGCAGAAGAGTTTTAAATGTTTTAGAAATTGGCAACACTACATAGGCAACTGACGATAGATCTCAAAAAAACAAGAATCCAAAGTCAAAAAAAAACACTCATCAATCATTGAACAAAACAAAAAAAGGCTTTTTGGCGGTAAGTCAGAGAGTGACGTTGCATTTTTATTTTACAAATTGATTTTTTTATTATAATAATGTTCATTAGGTTCATTATAGGACACTGATCGTATAAATTGATTTCGTTCGACTTCCTTTTTTACCAGACTACGGAGGAAGGGTTGTGATTTTTTATATACGAAATCGTTTTGCGATTCGAATCAATCGATCGATTTTTTTGGAAATTAATTTGCATCCATATTTAATTTTTTTAACATGTCAATGTCACTCAAGGTAAAGTATATCGGTGTTACAATATAACATTTACAAAAAAATCTTCTGCTTTTTACTGGATGCTATAAATGATAATTTATTCCTTTCAATTAGTGTCATTAGTGTTGCAGAATATTCTAACATGATGTACAATATCTAGCCAAACCTTCAAACAAAAAAAACTATCTCCTTTCCAACTATTCCACTTTCACTCTTACTTCGCGCGCTACAAACGATGTCATATGCAGGCTAGGGAGGCTACACGGGCGACAGCCGGTGGTTGTGCGTTGACATATCACAAACCATTATCTTGCTGTCCTGCGTGTTCTGACACTTTTTTTTTATGCACGACGGGTTTGTACTTGACCTCAATCACACCTGATGTTAAGTGAAGATGAGGTCGAAGGTGGTAGCTTACTGACCCGTAAACCCCTACACATTTGGGGGACTGGATATCTTATCTCTGACAACCGGAACACAACAATGCTATTAACATTGTTGCTTGGCGGCAGATTTAGATAAAATGATGGCAGCTAGCCGGGCGGACATTTAAAATGCCCTACCACTAACCAAACCGAGTACTTAAACATGTACCCCGCTGGGGATCGAATCCGCGACCTTCGAATCGTAAACCCAATGTTGTTTACATTGAGCCACGGAGGCGGTGATGCCATAGACTATGCCGTAAGCATGGTCACTTTCTGGTCCTCAAGAATTTTCGAACCACATTCTTCGCACGTTTATATTTCGATGTTTTTCCAAAACCTACTTATAGTTATTTAATTAAGATTTGTTTAGTGTCATTTAAATTCGGATATAATTGGTTTCGCTATTTCAATGTGCTTACGATTATCCGCAATCGGTACTGGCTTAACTACCAGTGCTTTTCTGTATTGTGGCTGTATGGCTGCAGCATTGTGCTGAATCAGAACTGTTTCAGTGGAGAGGGAATACCACGGAGAAATGAAACAAAGACCGCGTATCATCATCAGCCATACACGTCTCACTGGGAGAGGGTAGCGTCATTCTTTTGAGCTGATATTCATTGGTGGGTTTGGGTTATTGGAGTTCAAATTCGAAATTTTAAACTGCCTGACTGACTGATGAACTGGCGGATCCTTTTTTTTTGGCACATTGATTTCCAGATTTCAACTCAGTTATTTTATTCATTTTTATTACAAATCAATAGTTAGTTTTTTAGTTTTAAGGCCCTTTCGATTTTCTGTACGACCTGTTTCATGCAATAAATAAGTTGGTGTAGTGATCCGTGTTCCGTTTTGACCCTGGCCAGAGCTGTCCCGCCCCTTCTGTACATGTACACCTCGTGACTCGACCCAGCTGGGCATAAGGCTGGGAAGGTCACAAGGGTATGGGTCATAATTCACCACGCGGGCCCAATATGGATTGGTGGATTGATGTCAGAAGTGGCCAGCTGACAGTCAGTATGCTGAAGCTTGTTTTCAATTGAAAACAACCGAGACCTACTATTGCCTCCGTGCCCTCCAAAGCATGGCACACTCATATTAAAATGCAACTAGTGGTCACTCATGCATGACCTCGCTAGACCTGCGAAAGCGACTGCACCACCAGTGCATTTATAGCATGTGTTTAAATTAACACATTTGCGCTAACTATTCCACGTGAAAATGTTGGCATCATGAAATGACTGCATCCTCATTTTTTTATTATCAGTGATCGCTAACAGGTAGTCTAGTTTTCTATTTCAAGTTTTCTGACTGTGAATCTATTTCCAAGTAGATAGGCACTGAAGCGGCGCAGTCAAATTGGATGCGAGCATTCGATTGCTATCAGCAAAGGGGCTCATTTAAAATGAATCTCAAAGCAGACTCCATCTCGAAGTCTACCCTGCCAAAGGAAATGTAAAACTTTAAACATGCCTCCTAACACTCGCCGGAAGTTCTAAATTCAAATTCAGATTTGTGTTGCCAGGTAGATGTTCCGAGAAATACGCTTTCTTTTTTAATTTATTTCGTAAGTCACACCACTGAACTGCCCACTATTCTGCCACATCAAGATTGTATAAAATACAATGACCATCTAGAAATATAGCTGAAATGGCGGCAGCACGTAAAAACCATAAGAGATGCTATCAGTAAAAAGTTACAATCAAAAGATTCAAAAAAACATGCCAAAAAATAACATTGTGTTTGCCATCTAATTGTTGGTGTCGCAAGGTGGAGTCAAAAAGGTCACCAACTCAGCATGGGATGTAGGTAGCCGTTCACTACAACGTTGGTTTTCAGTGGAGCCCCCAACTCTGGTCAACAAATATACATACAAATAATAATTATAATTACATACGTGTATACATCTCTTTCTCTCAATAATAAAGTGTGTATACTAGGTTGATATACTACATTTTATAATTTTTGGTAACTTCGCTGCAACAAATACAACTTGTCAACATATTTTTTTTTTTTTTTTTTTATATTAATGTGCAATATACACTACACCCTATAACACCTTGCCTGTTGTACACATTAGTTTCGTGGCCAACCTCCGGCTGTAGCAGAATACCAGTGTCAATGGGTAAAGTCACACACTGAGCTATAACCCTTTTGTATTACAGCGGCACACACAGAAATTACTTGTACATGTCTCTTTAATATGTTATATCGTTTTTAAACACGCTTACTTTTGATTTGTATGTATCGCCCAATTGTGTATGTGAATGAAGTGCTAATATAATTTTTATCTATGTAAATACAGGAAACGTTTGAACTATCATGTAAATCGTGGTAAATCGTTTTGCTGCTTCATTGTGCCAATCAATCTCCTCCATTCATCGCCTAAAGTGAAAACCAATTTTCACCTCACCAGGAGTCATCAGTCTCCACACTTCACAAAATTACTTGTGTTTAAAATTTCTGTCTGATAATTGTGACTAAATAATTAAAAAAAAAATGTAAATATCCCAAGAAAGCAGGTACACTGTTTACTCCTCCAAAGTCCAAGATACGAGTAGCAATAGAATCACATAGACCGTCTTCCGCTTAGGCCTCCTTGTCTACAAAGACTCTAGTCTGCGAGTGCGAGATCTCTTAGAAGAGGCGGCGGAGAGAAAGAGGGAGATCCCTCCTCTCAGCCCATCCGCCGCAATAGAAACAGGGCCCGGAGAAGAGCGTATGCCGATTTTCTTCCCCTACCTACCGAGGTCGGGTGCTCCCACGCGCCTTCTTGACGTGGCTGGCCAAGGAGATTCTTCCCTGTTCCAGCCTATGGGATTGCCCGCCGCCACCGTTGTTCTGGCGGGGAACACCAAGGGGTTTTCGCCCTCCACCCCGTAGGCAGTATGCATGAGCATTTCCGATTGAAAAATAAAGCTCCGTGTAGAGTCAGTAATGTCGAGTCTGCCTTGGATCAGTTATGGTTATATGGTTATAGGTATTTAGTTATGCATTACCTATTCTGTGGTTATGCCTAGTCAACCACTTGCTATACCACTTATTATAAATTCCGTAAATATATTGACACTATTTCCTTGTCTGGCAACACTGTCCCGCAAAAACTCCGGTCTTTTTAGAGTGCACTCTAGGGTTGGTGTAGTACCTACTGCTCGCCGCCTATGAAAATTTTATGCAGTTACATCTAAGGGTAGAAACAGATGTACTGGTTTTTAACCGCACTTACTTACGAAAGTACTTATATAAAAATATTAAATATTTTTTTACAATAAAGATTCATCATCAGCCCGTAAACATCCCACTGCAGGGATATAGACCTTCCCTCGTATATCAGAGAGTATGGACCATAGTCCACCACGCTGGCCCAATACGGGTTGGGGACTTCACATGCCTTTGAATTTTTGAAATTCGAAATGAAATCATGCAAGTTTCTTCACGATGTTTTCCTTCGCCGTTTTTAGAGCAGTGGGATATGTGCACATAAGTAATTAAATTAAATTAAAAAACTCATTGGTACATGGCCTGCCTGGGAATCGAGTGTATCGAGCTAAAATGGAACACAAAACTTCAACTGCTGACTTATAAAAAATCTACATTACTTTCAAAATTGTCTTAAAGCATTATTATAACGCGTTTATTTCTTATAATTTGTGTACAATACCTAGAGTTTGTTTACGTTTTCACGCTTCTCCTGTTCATAAAATACAAAAAGGGAACTTACCCGCGCGTGTCAACCGCGCTTCCAACACGCTCCATCCGATGGCACCTTTACACTTTAAGGAATGCAGAATGAGGAGCAGACCTCCTGAGATCACATGCCACCCGAATGCCAATGAACCACTGCACGCTAAGGAGTTGGTACTGGTAAAATATGGCTGGTAAGTAGAGACTTTTAATACTGACATTTTGAATTCCTCGGCTTCATCCACATTGGAAGCATTTGTGCTATGATATGGTACTTGTTCACACCGGAGAGACATGTTTCGATACATATTGTTTGGCGTAGTGGTTATAAACTCTGACCACTATACCAAAAGGTCGCCTGTTCGAATCCCGCTAGATATGTTTGTGTGATAAATACGGACATGTGTTATTGATGTTTTCATTTATAATAAGTATTTATTTACCAAAAAAAATATATTTATGTGGTATATCAACCATCTCGTATTCACAACACAAGCCTATAGTTGCTTGCTGTGGGACTAGATGGCATTGTGTGCATGTCCAAGGATATTATTATTATTATTATTATTATATTGGACACTTATTACCAAAAAATACAATTTCAATGCGACATAGGTTCGTCACCCTTGACATTGTCCGAAAATGACTCGATACTACATACTCGACTTTGTTTGACTCGATATTAACAATAATTAGTATTTGAAGTAAAAATACCGGCCAAGTGCAAGTCGGGACATGCACAGTGTAAGGTTCTGTACTTGCCCTCACAATATGCGGTCTTAGAAGGCAGTAGTGTACAGAAAGGCCGTGCCTACCCTAAAAATTGTAAGCTTTCATCAAAATGCATTGTGAAGACAGCTGGCTCATACTGATGTGAACACAAATATTCTAAACAGTTGCGAGGATTACTATAAGAGTTAGTTATTATTTTTTTTAGTTGTATTTTTCTCATTTATAGCAAATATCATTCCGCCTGAGTAGTGGCATTTTGCCACTGCGCTTCGTCCGGTGAGCGAGGGCGCCGGAGGCCCACCTTCCAGTCTCTCTCCAGAATGGTAGCGGTATTTAAAGAGTTAGTACCCCAGGAGCACTATTAGTGCTGGAGAATCCCTCATCGCTCAGGCTGCCCTACTTATTCTGGGGTGGACACCTTCCTCAAAGGCCGGCAACGCATCTGTGACCCTTTTGGTGTTGCGGGTGTCCATGGGCGGCGGTGATTGCTTTCCATCAGGTGACCCGCATGCTCGTTTGCCGCCCTCTCATATAAAAAAAAAAAAAAAGCCTACACTGTGACAAAACGCTGTATACGGCACTGTTAGAATTTTTTTTTTGAGGATTTTTGTTTGACAAATAATTTTCATCTGCAGGTATATTTTATAACTTTTCCGACTTTTTTTTATGCGCAACGGGTTAGCACTTGACCTCAATCACACCTGATGTTAAGTGAAGATGAGACCGAAGGTGGAAGCGCACTGACCCGGAAACCCAAATATTTGTGGAACTGGCTATCTTATCTCTGACAACCGGAACACAACAATACTATTAACATTGCTGCTTGGCGGCAGATTTAGTCAGCCAGGCGGACATTTAAAATACCCTACCACCAACCAAACCGAGTACTTAAACATGTAAACATCCCCGCTGGGGATCGAACCCGCGACCTATGAACCGTAAACCCAATGTTGTTTACATTGAGCCACGGAGGCGGACTATTAATTATTAACTTCTAATATCTACTTATCTGTAATAGTGTTCCTCTTAGTTTCATCATATTTACTAGTCGCTTTCGCAGCTCCCTTCTGGCTTTCACTAGGTGGTAGGCCACTTTCTCTTCACTAGGCAAAAATAAGGAAATAATAGTATAATGAACGTTATTGAACAATATAATAAAGTTTCAAATGTCAAAAAAATCAAAAGTCGTTGCAACCAATTCTTCCTTGTGATCATTAGATGATTATGTCACGTCAATATTGTTTATATTTCTAATTCCTATTTATTTTCCGAGTATCCATGTCGTCATATTCACCAAATTTGCGACACCCCAATCTCACGTAATGAGTCATTAAATCAGATACAACCCCCTTTAAAAGTTTTTATAAAAATTAACCCATTCAAATTCTAAGAGAAGTACATTAATACGACTGAAAGCGTGTCACAGTACATTTAGAGAGCAGTAGCACAGGCAAGTTTGTTCTACAACTAAAAGCGGAGGGTGCGTAGGTTGTGACGAGGTGCTCAACCTTCCACCTTCGACATCATTCTTCACTTAACATCACGTGTGAAAAAAAACATCCACCTCTTTATTTTTTCGATACTCTAGCTTTTTACTTTTTACCATAGTCACACCTAATCGCGATCGCGTTAAGTTGAAACGGTGAGCGCGTACATGTGCTCGCCGGCGAGTACAGGGTGTCGGGCGGTTGTAGTGGCAAACATGTTATGGCGAATGAACGCAGATGCTACCGTCGGCATCCCAAGTGGAACCCTAGCACCTTACCTGGTTTTACCTGGGTGGGAGCCGCTTATGCGTTCCCAGGTCCTCCCTACTGCCGAGGAAGGTCGCCGGGGGGTTTTAGTGGGTAGTCCCGCTCCTGTCATTGGAGCGGGGAGTCCCACATATCCCCGTCGCTACGGCGGGTCGAATGCGTAAACGTATTTCCTCTCGAAAAAAAAAAGGTGGAGCTCTACCACCCGTCGCAAGATGCTGCTCATGTAGCAACTTGCATCTATTCAATAAGCTTCTTCATCATTGTCCTAATGCCAAATCCCTCATGAATAAAAGCAATAAAATTATTCTTAAATTATACAAGTCACGTAGTCTACTGTACCCTATCCACTTGACTCTATTCTATTTGGAGATATCAAATTGCTTGAATACCTAAGTAAATCCAAACACGTTATCGGTGCTCGGAGCGTCGGTGGCTCAGCGGTTAAGACGCGGTCTCCCAATTTGGAAGGTCCGGGTTCGATCCCCAGGCAGGCCGTGCGACGATCCGTGCCAAACTATTAAAATAAGATATTGTTATTATGTATCAAGTCTGTAAGATATGTATCTATGGGTCTTAGTTGCAGGCCTATATCCCTGCAGTGCCATGTTTACGAGCTGAGAGAAATCCAAACACATGGCTCAGTACATATTTTATTTAATCCCAGTGACTTAAACATTTTAATCCTCAGTTTTATTGCAGTAGGCTGCAACGTTGATAGCATTGTTATGTTGTGGCTGTTTGAGTTAATGAGATAAGCTGATGGTCAATCCCCCATATAATTTGAGGGTTCCCGGTGGGTGCCGCCAAATTTTGGGCAAGCGCTAACCAAATTGCGCCTTTTGGTTTTTTGATCTCATCTAATGAACAACAATTTTTAAAATGTGCATAGTTTTTTTATAAAGTTCACTAGTACACAGACTAAGGCCCATATTAATAAATCAATCTCAATAGAAGTCTTGAGGTTGTATCAACCGAGATGCGTTTTAAGCAGTTGACGCTATCTCAAGCTCCGTGCTAATTTATACACCAATCTTGAGGTCTACTCAGCTGAGATCACTTCTCAAGTATTCGCCTCAGCGGCGAATGAATGATAGTCTTGAGTTTCGTTTATTAATACGCGCAACTCTCAAGTGAGTACTGCTTGAGTATGCACGTGCGTTTTAGGTCTCAAGTTAGGTTTATTAATCAACACATTATTTTAGACCGGTCACAAGATTGTTCTCAATACCAATAATATTTATATGGTGACCATTTAACATTTAAATCATATTTATATTCAAGAGCATTTGCATTTACCTTGGTTTTTTTTCAATTATAATCATAAAATATTTTGATACGTTCTTTTGGTTGTGTTTGTGCTCCTTAAAGTTGAATCACTGAGACTTTATGAGTGCTGTGACATAACTCGCTAATAACAAAGTTCGCTAAACAAACCGTCAGTAATGCGTTGCGGCGCTAAAGTCGCAACAAGAAACGGTGGATACGTCCCTGCGCTGACATTTAAACGGGTAATGTCCCGCTAGGGTCGGAATAGTGATGTGACTCTATAAGAAATTTCGCCAATGTGCGCTGAAATTATCCAATCTTTCTTATTATATCCACATTAAACAATTGACATATTGTGGGTCTTTAGAAATCTAGACCTAAGCATAATCTAGTTTGACATTTTAGTCGATGCGGTAGCAGATCTGAGCTTGTTAACCATATGGCTATAAGAAAGGACGCAAGAAGGTGTTTTCACAAGCAGTAATGTCGTGACGCCAAGTTCATGGGGTTAAGAAATCTCCTGTTTTATTCACAAATACGTATCAGCCTTTAAGTTTATTAAGTTCAAATTGAAGGGGACGAAATAGAAGTGAAAAACCATCGATCATAATTATATGTCAAATCGGTCAGGGTTTTCGCTTACAATGTTTCTGATATAGCTGAAGACAGGATGACCATAAGCTGGTCGCTCGCCTCTGCCCAAAATGTAAACACAGCGAGACCTACTTATACCAGCAAACGTTGGAGCCGTCATCCGACCGCGTATACAAAAGTAATGATTAGCTTCCTGATCTATTAAAAGACTTAATACAACGGTGTTGATCTAGAGGGCATAATGGGACGAATACATTGGCTTTAGCTTACATAGCTAAACAGCTTAGTACGATTGGCTGACGTGATTAGCAGGCTATTGGTGCGCTGTGACATTACTTTTATCTTGCAATTTACCCATTGCTTGTGTGCGTTTTAGAAAGGAAAAGGACCAAACGTTGTGTGTTGTAACAGGCGACTAAACCATACTTATTGCTAATGAAGCTACATAATTTATTGTCTAAAAAAATTAACAAATTATTGTAATTGGTCGATAGTAAAACAGATTATTTAACAATAAGAATTTGTTTCACCACGGCACAAAAGTAAGTTTTTTTTATATGCACGACGGGCTCGTACTTGACCTCAATCACACCTGATGTTAAGTGAAGATGAGGTTGAAAGTGGAAGCGTACTGACCCGGAGACCCCAACACATTTAGGGGACTGGCTATCTTCTTTCTGACAACCGGAACACAACAATGCTATTAACATTGCTGCTTGGCGGCAGATTTAGATAAGATGGTGGTAGCTAACCAGGCGGACATTTAAAATGCTCTACCACCAACCAAACCTCGACCTCCAAATCGTAAACGCAATGTTGTTTACATTGAGCCACGGAGGCGGTTAAGTATACGTAAGTACATAAATATTCTCATCACATCTAAATTGATTTGATAGTATCTCTTCTTTGTGCTTGCTCCTTGGTACTTAGCGAATAAACTTAGCGGATAATAGTTTTAAACTTTTAAAAAGCCTTCGCTGGAAATTCGCTAAATCTAGCGAACGATACTTAGATCCCGTCCTTATTTCGGGTATACTGCGCTATCATTTCAGTGAGGGCGTGATGCGGGGAATCTCCCTCTGTGGACACGTTAGAGTTTAGAGATTGGGCCTTACGTAAAGCTTCGCTAAAAGGACGCAGATGTTTTAGGGGACGTGGTAATGGGGCTTTATTAACTCACAAAAAATAAAAAAAATCTCGCTGAGTGTAAACCGACCTTATCACAGAACAAATATTAAAGACACCTTATTAATTGGGAGCAAAAACGTTGTTACTGTGACAGCTTGACCTCACCTTACTCATCTACGACGAAATAATTAATAAATTTATTAAAAACTATACAAAAATACTCATCGTTTTCTTGCCCTAGTCGCTATTTGTTGTGGGCGCAGTACGTCTTTTTCTTCCAATTTCCTCTATCAGCCGTTACCTCAACATTCACGCCCTTTTCATATTTTCGTATTTCATTCATATCCACGGCCCTCCTCTTCCTTTTCAACCATTGACATCCAAATTCATCACTCTCTTAGTAACCTTCGTTCCTCCTCGTAACATACCTTTTCAACTTTTCTATCACGGGCGCCACTTTAGTGCTCCCTCTTACCTCCTTAATTTACCCATCCTCGTTACTCCACTCATCCATCTCAACATTATCATCTCTGCTGCATGTAATTTTCTTTCATCCATCTTCATGGCGCAACACTCCGATCCATATACATAAAAATACTCATTTATAACAATTAAGAAGCCATACCTAAAATTTGCTATCAAATTTATCTGATGATCTTTATTTTCTAGCTGCGATTCACAACACGCTTTAACCAGTATTATTATATATAGATTTAAAATTCTTAATAATCGAAATGGTTCACTCAACGAGTGCACTATCAAAGAGAATCTCCAGAACAGATAGCAGCATTTCTTTAATAAGCTACAAGTAAATAAAATGGGAAAAAACAAGCACTCTCCATTCCTTCTTCAATAAAAATCAACAGACAACCGTCTGACGCGGCTGTTGGTACTATCAAATTCGCTGCTCTTGTAATGTGGTACAAGCAATAAGAATTTATGTTCTTTTCAGGTATGTATATTTATACCGGATGAGGTTTTTTACCATAATTAAAAAATTGGCCATATCAGGTAGTTAGATCCCCAGCGGGGTACTCTGTTTGGTTGGTGGTAGGGCATTTTAAATACTACCACCATCTTATCTAAATATGCCGTCAAGCAGCAATGTTAATAGCCTTGTTGTGTTCCGGTTGTCGGATATAAGATAGCCAGTCCCCCAAATGTGTTGGGGTTTCCGGGTCAGTACGCTTCCACCTTCGACCTCATCTTCGCTTAACATCAGGTGTGATTGAGGTCAAGTGCTAACCCGTAGTGCATAAAAAAAACAAAAAATATTTTTTCACCTAAGATGGCTAATAACCTGTCATCTCGTTTAGTCTTTCATTTAAAAGGAACTGCACTCAAATTGGACCACGCATTACTGAGGCATATCTAGGCAAAGACTGGACACACAGAACTCCTTCAACCACGTCGAGGGGTTAAAAAAGTGTATCAAAGTTATTTTATTTTATTTTTATTTATTCGGAAAACCAACAGCTGCAATAACACTAATGGAAACTATTATAGGAAACAGAGAGCCAATTACAGGTCCTCACAATTAGAAACACATTATATAATTCAATAACTTGCATTATCATACTTGTACATTTTTTGCCCTTGCGGTACATATACCAGATTCAAACATCGTCAAAAAAAAAGAAAAACAATTGATTTATAAATTAAATTAAGCCATCAAAGAATTGTTGATTTAATTGACGCCTCGCTGACATAAAACTAGTGTTAAAAAGATCTAGATCAAACTTAATTTATTATACTGTTAATTAAGTATACTCCATTCTTTCATCACTTACACCACTAAAAAGCACTCACTTGAACTAAATAAGATTCTCTATAGAAAAAGCCCTTCGAGATTCTCTCAAATTAATCTTTTAATACCTCCTTTAGCCCACTTCTCATTTAAAGGACGATTAAACGAAGTAATTAATGAAAAGTAAATATTTATAGCTTGATGACTTGTGGCATCTCTGGGAGTCATAAGGACGCTCAAGGTAGCTGTGCGAATCCTCGGCATTCCACTACGTGATCCAATCAGGAATGAAGTAAACGATAAAAGAACGAAAGTTGCCGGCATAACAGCGGTTTAAGTAGGCTGACTTGTTTTATCGAGTAGATACGCAGCACGTAAGATACTCGTACTTTGGTACACGAGAAATTTAATAATTGAAATATATAAAATTCGTGCAATTCCTGTTCTTCTTTTTAGCGAGTCGATGGTAAAAACATCAAGTTCTTGAGGAACAGAATGTGGCCACACGTACAGCATTGACTGTGGCATTCTAGAGGTCCTGTAACGTACAAGTGTCGGGACGCGAAGGACAGCCTAGAAGATGCTCCGTAGTTTGTGGTGTGCCACATTCCTGTTACTGGTGGGTGACTCCACTTCTGATTACGAACAACTTTCCATTAGGCCATAGCCTAATGGAAAGTTCTTTATACACCTGTAATCTGTGGACTGATTATTGGAAAAAATCGCTGAGCGCCCTCAGGGTACAATATAATAATGCATTCAGGGCGCTGCTGGGGCTGCCGCGCTGGTGTAGCGCCTCGGGCATGTTCGCGGACGCGCGAGTAGATGGCTTTCACGCCGTGCTCCGCGCACGTGCTGCCGCGGCGCTGCACAGGCTGCGCGGCAGCACCAACAGCCTCCTGGCAGTCATTGCTGATAGGCTGGACAGTCGCTACACAAAGCACTGGATGTCACAGCATCGAAGTTTTCGCATTTTTGTAAAATGAAAAATAAAAACTAACATAGGTTAAGGGTAAATTGTTACTAACAAAATATGGACCCAAAGTCTGAAATAAAGAAGTTTTATTTTATTTTATTTTATTTATTTATTTTATAGCCGAACCGTAACCGAAATCAGCGAAAGTACCTGGACATCCACTAAATGAGTAATTTTAAATTTTTTAATCGAATTCGACGACTATTCCTTGGGGAATGTTGTTCGTAATCAAGAGGGGCGTCACCAGTTAATGGGAATTACACCAAATTCACCCTGTATACAATGAATATGATCAACCTGTGTGTAATATGCTATTAAGAAAAACTGTTAACAGTTAACAGTTGCCAATAAATTATTTCTTTCATTTTATGTGTTCTTCTTTTAAAGATGCTATAAAAAAAACCTGCGCAGCTAGCGAAAAAAATACATTTCTTCGCCTCCCACCCGACGTGTAACGAAGTGGAAATTGTAATGGACTTGTGAACATGGAAGTGGTTGTTGTTTACATCGGACTCTGTACTCAATTTGACCTCACACTTGTCTTGGAACCGCAGCCTAGAGGTCTATCCACATATCCGGGTCAATGCCTTTCGGGCTCCGGGCCGTCCGGGCTGTGTCTCGCCGAGAAGAGAAAATATGTCTTGTGTAGTAGTGAAAGGGTGCGCGTTATCGCCACGTCAGGGCGTTGTCTGGGGTTTCCGAACGGATGAGTTTATACAAAAGGCATGGCATATATTTTCCCATCTTGACGAAACTCTGAGCCCGCACCCGGAGCACGAAGCAAAATCAAAAATCAAAATCAAAAATATTTTATTCAATGTAGGATGCAAAAATATCACTTATTGAAAGTCAATATGTTATTTTTTTTTAAACTACATCGCTTCACAAGGTGTTATGGTTAGGGAGAAGAAGCGACAAGAAACTCCGCAACAACACATCTTTTCAATTGGTTTCCATTTTTACAATAATATACAATAATATTTTATATTACATATAAAAAAAGCAATTAACATAACGACCACATAACACCAGATCTCCTTATCGCCTACATAATCATCTATCCTGTAATAACCCTTCTTACACAAGAGTTTATTTAAATGTGGCGTTTAAATTTCTGCTCTGTTAAACTCAATACAGGTTCTGGTATGTTATTGTAAAAGCGTATGCTGTGTCCCACAAAGGATGTGCTAACCTTGCTAAGTCTAAATTGTGGAAATTTTAATTTTATTTTTGTTTGTAGTAGGTATTCAAATTATGATTATCAGAATGTTTACGAAATAGGCATATAAATATAAGCTAAAGTCAGAGTCAAATTTTGCACTTGGATTTTACAATCTTTATCCCAAATGGGGTGATCAGAGATTTCATCAAGTGACTGACGTACTTACTAAAGGTCTGGGGGTCTAATCTCTAACGAATATAGCTTCGGACGGCCGTAACTTCGGACTTTTTCTGTTGCAGTTTGCTGTGCCAATTATAAACCCATCGTCATTATTTTACTTTTGTTGTATATAGTTGGGCATCACAAGTTAGTACGGGACGCAAGGAACGTCTGAAGTTATGCAAATAAAAGATTCTTAGCAAAACAAAAAGTCCGAAACTACTTTCGTTAGAGAGTAGACCACCAGGGCCTTGTCTGGGCTTTCCGGACAGATGAGTTTTTAACAAAAGGCATGGCATACTACCACATTTTTTCCCGTCTTGACGGAACTCTGAACCCAGGACCCGGAGCTCGAAGCTAAGTCAGAGTCAAATTTTACACTTGGATTTTACAACCGTAATCCCAAAAGTGGTGGTCAGAGATTTCATCAAGTGACTGACGTAACCACTAACCGGCGAGCATGTATGAAAATGGAAGAAGCAAAAGTAGTATATCAGGATCGTTGTAAGTGGAAATCAATAGTCTCTACCTACCTCAACGGGAAACAGGCGTGTGCATTATGTAATATGTAATAATAATAATAATAAAAATCTTTATTTGCCAAAAAAGTTTCTTTTTTTTATATGAGAGTGCGGCAAACGAGCCTGCGGGTCACCTGATGGAAAGCAATCACCACCGCCCATGAACACCCGCAACACCAAAAGGGTCACAGATGCGTTGCCGGCCTTTGAGGAAGGTGCAGGCTCGTTTCTTGAAGGATTCTTCAGAAACGTACAGTGGTAAGACTTCCACTCATCCAGGTGATGTGGATGGAAATTTAATTTTCGGCGAGAAGTGTATCGGTTAAATTGAGCAGCGGGTATTAGCTCGAACAGTTCTTCAGATTCATGGGGAGTGTCCCATGAAATATGCGATAGAGGATGCACAGGGACGTGACGCGGTCAAAAAGAAGAAGCTGGTAGTGAGGTGCCAAAGCCCATAGGTGACAACAATACTCCACGTGCAGCCGAACTTGCACCTTATAAAGTTGGAGGCGGTGAGCCGGCGTGAAGTAACGAGCCGCTCTACTGAGGACACCTAACTTTTTGGAGGCCAACTTGGCCTTATCCTCCAGATGACCGCGGAATTGAACGTTACTAGAGATGTTAACTCCGAGAATCCCAATACTCAGCTTAACGTCAAGGGGAGTGCTCTGAAATTGAAGAGACAGGAGAAATGGAATCTTCTTTGCGGTGAATGCGCAAACTTGTGTCTTTTTAGGGTTAAACTTAACTATAGGTTGAGAATGCCCCAATTAGAGACTTGGTCTAGTGAGGTCTCGATTTCAGACACAAGTTTGTCCCGACACTCATCAACGTGCGCCCGAGAAAGACTAGCACGGCCGGCTAAAGCACAGTAAAAACTAAAATATAAAATGACTTTGTAATTACGACAAAAAGGTCTGTAGCTCAGCATATGGTCGCTGGGAACCAGCGGCCGCTGATTTTCAGCCACAGCCTGCAGTTATGTACAGTCAACCACACGTTGACCAAGCAACCATTGTACCTACATTGAACGCTTAACATATTAACAGGTCGATCGTGGAATTCCAATCCACACAAAAAGGCCATCTGGTAGACCGTACATATATCTCTTATGTACTAATGGACTGACACACGAAATAAACAGTTATTGAGTTAAATTTGATGTATATGAAGAGTGTACACATTAAATCAATAATGACTCTCATATTGGGTACTCAATAGCGAAACTATGTACTACTCTATATTCCTATGTAGAAACAAAGCAAAGTCGTTACTGATGGTCAATGTCACGTATGATTTAGAGGAGTTATACTGAGAAAAACAGAGCATGACCTTCTGAACCATTGAAACCTTAACTTCCTCAGCCAAAACAAGTCCAAAGAGGTGAAGACTCCAATAGGTTAAATATTTCGCGAATAATTTTATTAAGATAACAATTATGTTTTACGAGAAGTATTTAATATATTGTTGTGGTTACCCTATAGGGTACAGTCAGGGTCATGCGAAGCTGTTTATGATTAAAATTGTGTTTTTTTTTATAAAATATTTTTTGTACTGTGTGGTTTCGACACTCAAATAGAATAGAACCAACTCGTCTCTTCCCGTGGGTGTCGTAAAAGCGACTAAGGGACTTTCCACCAAAAAACATCAATAGGTTTGCACGTTTCAACGGCATTGGGCTCACCTGTCAAGTGTGCGTTTCTGTATATTTCGTAAGGTGAACCATGGGTGTTTGGAACACCCAAACACTATTGTTTGGAATATCTCTGACCACCCCATTTGGAATAAAGGTCGTGACGTTATGTATGTATGTATATTTTTTAAATCATATCACAAATTAGAAATAAATATTACGTAGTAACTGAGAGCAAATAATAATAACGTTAACAGTTTTACAACGTTACTTTATAGTATAAGCAAAAAATTACACGAATAAGTAGGTCATCCTTACAGAAAATTACTAAGATTAAGACGTTATTTATTAACAATTTGTTTTAAAAAAAGAACACTTACCCTAAGTCTCTGGTTGGTGGAATCGTATTTAAAACCGCCTCGGTGGCTCAATGTAAACCACATAGTATTTACGATACGGAGGTCGCGGGTTCGATCCCCAGCAGGCTACATGGTTAGTACTTAGTTTGGTTGGTGGTATATAGGGCCTTTTAAATGTCCGCCTGGCGACCTACCACCATCTTATCTATATCTGCGGCCAAATAGCAATGTTTATAGCATTGCTGTGGTCCGGTTGTCAGAGATAAGATAGCCAGTCCCCCAAATGTGTTAGGGTTTCCGGGTCAGTACGCTTATACGAAGATGAGGTCGAAGGTGGAAACCTTCGACCTCATCTTCACTTAACATCAGGTGTGATTGAGGTCAAGTACGAACCCATCGTGCATAAAGATGTAAGTTATCTATGGTTGTATATGTATTAAGGATTAATCATCCTTAATTCATATACATCATTTTGTACAACAATTATAAATAGGTCTTTTTGTATCGTTTTAGTGATTTAGTTAATAGCCTATTTTATTCTTAAGTATTGAGACTGTTTGTGTGTGCATACTGTGTTCACATCAAATAGGATACATTCAATCAATTATGTCGTAATGTTGGGTAAGACTATATAGGAATATTGTGAATTGTGTCCAGTTTTGTGAACCGTATAAAAAAAAAAAAAAAAAAAAAAAACAAACCCTTACACGTTACACGTGGAACCAACTGTACAAATGCGCTGTAAAATAATAAGAACACTCCCAGATCCTCGGGCGGTTGAATCGAAAATTCAAGTTTTAATTAGACTGCTTTCCTAACTTAGATTACTTACCTTTTGCAGTTCAAGGGGTTCCCTTTGTTCATTAAAACAACATCGATTCTTGAAATGTTAGGAATTCTCAATTCGATTGTGAACGTAGTGTTTAGAATAGATACATATAGATAGACAGGATAATTTATTTATGAAAACAATGACTATTTCTCCTGACCAGAATTGCTTATCATGCTTAGGGATAAGTAAGTAGTTACTTATACTTTTCAAAACGAAAGCGTTGCTCCCCTGACTTCCAAACTAGGTGAGAACCGTGCCCTGGGTGCCAGTGTTTCTTCGCACAATTTTTTTTCTCATCTCACAGCTTAAACTATACAATTGTATCAGAAAGTAAACACTTTGCCCTTAGCATATACTTCATTATAAAAAAAATTGAATACTAAATAATAAATAAATATTTTGCACATACACACACCGCCATCTAGTTCCACACTAAGCTACTAGGCTTGTATTATGGATACCAGATGGTTGATAAACTAAACAAATTCATTTTTTTGTAAATACATACATATATAAATGAAAAACACCCATAACTCAGGAACGCATGTCTGTATTCATCATAAAAAACCCGCGACCTTTTGATATAGCAATCAGAGTTGCTAACGACTACACCAAACGGGTCGTCAAATGCAATGAGGGCGCTTCTGGGCGGAATAAGCTCTCTTAATCATGTTTAACAATTTACACTACGCCATTTTGTAGTTGTAGTACTTGGTATATTAATTATGTAGTTGTAGTCCGCAATCACAGAATGAATATAGTACTAACGTACGGCAATGTAAACATTCTTGTTTCAATTGACGTTACAATTTGCTATCTTTACAATATCTTTAAACATAAGCTTAAATCTTTTTTAATTGGTAAATCTTATTCCTGCATAGATGAATTCGTTAATGATAAAAACTTCAACTGGTGTAATAGTAAATATGAATGATATGGCAAAGATAATGACAGTGTTATATAATATTCTCAAATTAATTAAAGATAAAATTGCATAAAATCAAAATCAAAAAATGCTTTATTTTGTAGGTACACACGGTGCACTTAAAATAGTCAGATTTTACATTTTTAAAGCTACTGCTTGTTCAAAAGGCAATTTTCCCCTGAGAAGAACAAGCAAGAAACTCGAGAGGGCGCTCTTTAAAAAAAAAAAAAAAAGATAGAAATAGACACATAGAGGAAAGTTACCTACGCATGATATTATTAATTTAATTGACATTCTAAAATGGAATTATGCATGACATTATTAATATTATTGACATCTTATTATATTCGTTGAAATAGGATGGGGTGTACTTTTAATTTGCTATTATTTGTTTATTGTTGATTGACTGTGGAATTGGAGCACTTCCTTTGAACTTGCAACATACATGTAGGTAATTGAAACGACATTAATAACATAGATTCCCTTTCCTCCATATTGCCATGCCTGACAAGGTACATATGTATGTTAGTACTTTTTTTTTTATATGAGAGGGCGGCAAACGAGCATGCGAGTCACCTGATAGAAAGCAATCACCGTCGCCCATGGACACCCGCAACACCAAAAGGGTCACAGATGCGTTGCCGGCCTTTGAGCAAGGTGTAGGCTCGTTTCTTGAAGGTTCCAATGTCGTACTCGTTCGGGAATACCGCTGCCGGAAGTCCGTTCCACAGGGTGGTCGTACGTGGTAAGAAGTTTCTTGAGAAATGTACAGTGGTAGACTTCCACTCATGCAGGTGATGTGGATGGAAATGTATCTTACCTATGTATTGTAACTATGACATGTGTAATGCAATAAATATGAATTATCTGTTCACCGCCATCACATACTAGCCACGACAGTCGAAAGGTATGCGAAGTTCCATCGGGGAAAAGAAGCACGAAAGATTGGCTAAAGGCTGTCCATGTCAGTATTTAATCTTGCACGAATATTAGTATGCGGCACAACAATGGCAATATATTGTGGACCCGTCCCAGTACCAATCAGGCGTAAAACTAACTTATCCAATAATATGGCGGGGTGGTATTCTGGTGTTTCACGGAATTCAATTAATGGTGTTGGAAAATAATTTTAATCATCCATATAGTATCGAATTAATTGTAATAAAGATTATATTGTAGTTTTAGAGGTAGGAGTGGCATAAACTTAAAAAAAAGAAACAATTAACACGAACACAACCTTCATTACAATCTTTGAATTTAAAATAAATGCATTGAATCAGTAACAAAATAACGCAAACTGCACTTGATCACTATTGAGGATAATTTCCTTATGTATAAAACAAATCAATAACAAATAAGCACTAAAATAAAGCGATAAATGGCTCACGTGGCCTGTGGTGTCCACCATCAAATTAACTCGGTGAGTGATGCTAACGCGCTGGGAGCTGACGAGCAAGAAAAACTCGCAGCGAGTAGGAGCGGCTTATACAGGCGAGCGCTGTGGTTAGCTCCGTCAAAATATCCTTAGTGCGAATCGTCTTATAGTACAATACAAGGCTTTTTTAAATAAATTAAGTATGTACATGAAACAACAAATTTATAAAACACAATTGAAAATAAAGATACGCCGTTCAACTCGCTTCCGTGAGGCATGGTACCAAGCACGCTAGCGCTATTGCCCCGCTGAATGCATCAGCTCAGCTGCTGAGCAAAGTAGGCACCAGCTCTCACATCTCCAGAGGCGTGGACCAGTTTATAGAGATTGACTTATATTTACGGCTCTTGTATAGTATCCATATACACTTAATATTTTGAATGTAAAAATGTGTTTGTCCTACTTTGATAAAGTACATCATATTGTCTTAATTTTTACTCAAGGCTATTTGAAATAGCATATTTTTGGGTTATCTCTGACCACCCCATTTGGGAT
This sequence comes from Oegoconia quadripuncta, assembly GCA_949316235.1. Classification (NCBI taxonomy): domain Eukaryota; kingdom Metazoa; phylum Arthropoda; class Insecta; order Lepidoptera; family Autostichidae; genus Oegoconia; species Oegoconia quadripuncta. Next base: position 2,600,508 of record OX438749.1, read on the forward strand.
AAAGGTCGTGACATTATGTATGTAGGTATGTATGTAACAACCGACTGCATGTAGCTAAGTTAGCTAAGTTTGAACGCCCAATCTACTGTTTCGTAACGAAGTTCATGGTTAGTGGAAGAAATGTCGCTGTGGGATACACGTCCGCCTTTGTGCATACTTTTAAGTTAATTTGTTTTGTATTTACTTTCTTTTGTACAACAAAGCGTTTACAAATAAACACACCGACTTTCCGACGTCGGAAAAGCTTTCACAGTTTTTTTGATTCTTTATAGATCAATAAAATAAAAAAATATTAAAGCGGGAGGTAACTGGCCTTGATAATTTGTGAGGCCCTAAGACAATTACTTATTCCTGTTCCTGATTCCGCTCTCACTTACGCTCTAGCTTCCGCTCCCACTTCCGCACCCGCTCTCGGTCCTGCTTCTACCCACGCTTCTTCCGCTCTCAATTCCGCTCCCGCTTCCAGTTCCTGTTCACGTTCCTGTTCCCATTCTTAGTAGCAGCTTTTTCTTTTCTTGCTCATGCCCCTTCTCTTCCATTGACTGTTTTTTCTACAACTGTTCCTGTCACAGTTCCTATTCTGATTCTTCCCATATATTGCCATTTTTGATATCTAATTTTGATCTAAGTATTGCAAACAAAACAGAGTCTTTACATTAAACGCAAGATTTTCGTGTGGTAGACGCCATGTTAGATTTCTTTAAAAAGTAGAATTTGCATTCCCGAGAATCTAACAACAAATTCTGAAATTGAGTCTGCTAATTTGCGGAGTTTCTTTGCCTCTAATTAATGAACTTTAAGTAGAAAACTTTCAACTGGTTCCAAAATCAGTTTACGCAAATAACGTTGTAATCTTTGAACTTGCAAATTGTTTTATGCCAGTATAATTTTGATTGTGCTGGTTATAGATATATAACGAATCAATCTTTTCGCTTGGACGATAATGTGAGATGTTAATTTATACATTCTGTAAGTTAACAAGCTCATCTTTGACATTAAAAAGACCAGTAACAAAACTTTAGAAGAAGGATTGAATGGTTAGGCAAAGCTGTGTGTCTTGACCTCAATCACACCGGATGTAAAGATGAAGATATCAACTTATTCAGAGATGTAATTGGAACAAAGAATGCTATCAAAATTGCTTGGTGCAGACTTAACAAACCAGGTGAATATTTAAAAATCTAGCCACCAATCATAAAAATGTAGCTACTAGAGGCCAATTGCGTTTAAAACCATTTTCATAACATGATTAATGTCATTGAGAATGATTCCAGTTGGCCAAGCGAGAGCTAAATACATTATACTAAATTGACTCAGCTTATAAAAGTTATAGAAAAAGAAGATGACAAAAAAAAAGAAAACTTACATAACATACCTAAATACAGAGAAAAAATTTTATAAACAAAAGTGTACAAGATTGTATTAATTAACAATGTCAAAGGTAACACCAGAACTCATCTCACGTCAGTCCAAAAAGAAAATTTACCCAAGTTAAGTAAAGCCCGCGTGCGCAAAAATGCCAGTAAAATTACTTGCCATCGAGATCAGCAGAGCTCAAGTAAAGCATTTCCGCGTGCGCCGCACAAGATTTAGGCTGGGAATCGGAAGGCGTTGGAGTCATTATTTTTTTTTTTGAACATAGATGTCCGAATCGGAAACAGCGTCGAGGTGTGTACGAATTTAACACCGTTTTTCTTCTTTTTTCGCGTCAACACGAGTAAATATTTTAAATTTTTTTGCAATAAGTAACGGTAATTGTTGGAAATATTCTCGTGTTTTATAATTTCGTAAAATAATATCTATAGTGATCATTTACAAGCGGAAATACGTTTGATACGATAATAAACGGAGATTAACTGTGGGCAGCTTATTTAATTCAAAAGAACCAGTGATTTGCAAGTGTTCTTCAGAGCTTGTTCAACATACTCTAATCCTTATTTCTTATCTTCTTAATCTGGTGTAAAACAAGCCTGTTCACGTAAAAATGAAGTGTTTCCAATGTGATGGCGACCAGGGCGAGGATGATAATTTGATTCAATGCGATGGTTGTAAACGGAATGTATGTCTTAGCTGCAGTAACCTTACTAGCAGTGAGGCTCGAGTAATGGGCCTAAAAGCTAAGCGAACGCTAATCTTTCTGTGTCGTCCATGTCGTGAGGCCTTGTTTCAAGTACCTAAGCTGATTAAAGCATATGATGGCGTGCGTGAAGAACTTGACCAAATCAAGAACCAACTTTCGGCATCCGCCGATGCCACCATGGCTATGTCGTATGCGGCGGTTACGGCCGGTCCTGCACCTACGAATGGGTCCGCTTCTACGCCACCGCAGGTTAACAAAGTAATTGAAGAGATGGCGGAGCGAGAGCGTCGTGCTTGCAATGTGATTCTGGTCGGAATAAAGGAACTGGACTCCGAGACAACTGCCTCACGGATTGCACATGATGAGAGGGTTGTTGAAGGTGTCTTAACTGAGGTTATTGGGAAAGGCAATATCCGGGAGAAATTAGTGAGAGTGATGCGACTAGGCAAACCGGACCCTGATAAAGCCAGACCTATAAAGGTGGTTTTGAGCACCCGTCACGATGCTGTCCAAGTGCTTAAGAACAAATCGAAGGCTAAAGGAGAGGTGAGAGTATATGATGACAAGACCCCGATGCAGCGAGATGAGCTAAAAGGATTGCGGCAGCGTCTCCACCTGCGACTGGAGAATGGTGAGACAGATCTTACTATTAAATATTTTAATGGTTTACCAAGGATCATCAAACAAAAAAACTAATAAGCAGCAGGGATCCATACTCCAGTCTCTCATTTATGTACACAAATCTATTTTCACTCTCACCAAAATTTGACCTATTTTTGCACTGTATCAACACCCATTCTCCGGCAATAGTGATTATCACAGAAACCTGGCTTAAGCAGACGGATAGGAACTGCACCTTTTCTATACCAAACTATACACTGTACAGACTGGACCGGAAACACCTACCTAAATCTAAGGGAGGTAAGAGTAGAGGTGGTGGAGTCGCTATCTATGTTAGGAACTCTGTCAATGGTATACCCCTCGTGGCAACAATCAATCGGCAATATATGCATGATCTTACTGAAGCATTGTACTTGGATATCCAATATGATACTCATCACTTCTTGGTGGTTGGTATATATCGGCCAGATGACAAGGAAGAGGAGACATGGAAGGTGCGAGACACAAAGTTGTTTGAGAATTTGACTGCGGCTTCAGAGCACAACGTTATGATTATAGCAGGGGACTTTAACTATAGGGATATGACATGGCCGCTCAGTGTAGAGCAGAGCCTCGCTGAACCAGATGATCTGTTCAGGAAAATGTTCTTGGATAGTGGCCTCAACCAGTTAGTTGCTCATCCCACTCGGTTTCGGGAAGGCCACACCCCCTCACTGCTTGATTTAATTATGACTAATGACGAATTTCTCATCTCTGATTTGCAACATAAACCCCCTATAGGGAAAAGTGATCACTGCGTGCTACAGTTTAATGTACAATGTCTTATAGAACGGGTCTCTAAGCAACCTAAGCAAAAACGACATTATTGCAATATCGACTTTGCAAAATACAACACTGATCTGGTGAGGGAACTGGAGAGGCTACGGCCAAGCAATGATGTAGAAAGCATGTGGGGTGAACTTAAAGCGATTATTAATGCTAATACTGATATCCACGCTCCATTAAAAGCAGTGAGATCGAAGAAGATCAATAAACCCTGGATAAATGAGGTGGTGCTCAAGTTAATATCAGAGAAGAAGGTTCTCTGGGACATATATATATCAACTGCTGACAATACGGATTATATGCGTTACAGGGCCGTGAATAACAAATGCGTATCAGAAACCCGCAGAAGTAGAAAGATATACGAGGAGAATATTCTAAAGATGGGTGACAAGCCGTTTTATTCCCACTTACGTAGGTGTGTCACTTCAAAGGTCAGCATTCCGCCGGCCCTACGAAACAATCATGGCGATTTGGTTACGAACCCGAGCGACGTTGCTGAAGCTTTCGCGACTGAGTTTCAAAAAGCTTTCTCTCGAGAGCCGGACTTGACTGTTAACTTGGAAGTAACGGGATCACCTCGTGTAGAAAATTCATTGTCGAATATAAGTTTCAGTTATGACGAGGTTAACAAATTGCTTAATGGCATGGATGTGAACTCCGCTCCAGGACCAGACAATATCCCCAGTATAATTTTGAAGCACTGCTCCACTTCCCTAGTGCCTATTCTAACTGATCTGATGAGGGCTTCGTTTGAAACAGGACATGTCCCACAGGACTGGAAACATGCAATAGTAACACCTGTATATAAATCCGGAGACAAAACTGATCCCGCCAAGTTTAGACCCATCAGCCTCACCAGTATTGTAGGGAAAACTATGGAGAAAGTTATATGCAGGCAGCTTAAATGTTTCCTAAATAAGGAAAATGTGATTGCAGTCCAACAGCATGGATTCGTTGAGAAAAGGTCTACAATCACTAACCTACTATCCTGTGTGCATTCCTGGTCAAAAGAACTAGAACGAAGCAGGCCGGTGGATGTTATTTATTTGGACTTTGAGCGTGCTTTTGACAAAGTCCCCCATCAACGTCTCCTTTTGAAACTTGAGCACTTTGGTATTCGTGGTCGCTTGCTTGACTGGATAAGAGATTACCTCATGCGAAGAACATTTCAAGTCAGGGTGGGATCTTCGCTGTCTCGTAATTTCGATGTTTTGAGTGGTGTTCCTCAGGGATCTGTGCTCGCTCCTACTCTGTTTGGAATCTTTACAACAGACCTGATATCACTTGTTGAATCACAGTCAAGCTTTTTCGCAGACGATGGGAAGTTTTTTGGAAACCCTGTGACTCAATCTGGTTTGCTGCAAGCAGATATAGACAGACTACATGAATGGACCGGACAGTGGAGCGTGAAGCTGAATGTATCTAAATGTGCGGTTCTGCATCTTGGTGCCAACAACCCCAGGAACATTTACAACATAGATGGGACGGCAATTGCGGCTGTCAACTCACAGAAGGATCTCGGAGTGCTTATCACACACAACTTAAAGTGGGGTGAGCATATCAGTGGAATTGTTAAAAGAGCAAACTCTTTTTTGTATGCCATAAGAAGATCCTTCCATTTCATTAGCCCTGATGTCTTCATCAAAATTTATAAAACTTATGTCAGGCCGCTCCTCGAGTATGCTTTCCAAATTTGGAGTCCGTATTTTGTGAAAGACATCAATCTACTAGAAAGTGTACAAAGGAAGGCCACTAAGATACCCTTTAATCTGCGGCGGAAACCCTATGAGGAAAGACTGAAGATTCTGAATCTTACAACCCTTGAAGAGCGCCGCTTGCGAGGTGACCTCATCGAGACATTCAAAATTCTCACCTATAAATACAACCTGCCTCACTTGCACGACATATTCAGGATGAAAGACATACGACCGTTACGAGGACACGCTCTGCGAATAAGCCGCACTCACGCTGACATCAATGTCGCCCATCACTTTCTGAGCAACCGTGTTGTTCAGGCCTGGAATAAGCTGCCGGAAGAGGTTGTCTCCGCCCAATCAGTGAATTCGTTCAAGAATAGATTGGATAAATTTAAAAAAAAAACTAGTAATGACTTAAATATTGACTGAATACATAATGATCAATGTGAACTCTTCCAACACTGTGACATAGACATACCAGCAGTAATGCTGCTCGTCTATAATAATATAATAATAATAATAATAATAATAATTCATCGTACATTTTTCTTTCTGTTCCTCATGTAAGCACGCAGGATAATAGCTCAACAATGATTGAGTTCAGAAAAAGTCTGGCATAATAATAGGACGTGTGTCGAGTAAATACAATCAGATAGTCTGAACAGACAGTCTGATCAAACAAAAATCCACCACCGTCCCATGACCGTACCACCTATTATATACGGGCCCGAAGCTGCAAGTAGTGTGCGTGGTCGTCAGGCGAAGGCTGCTGGAGATAGACGCGAAGAACTGTAATTATACAGTCCAATTGGGAAAAAGAGCAAAATGGGACAGGGTATAGATAAATAATTTGGTGAGTCTCAAGAAAGTGTGCGTGGGGAAAGCCTGAGACTGATCAGATAATCGGGAACAAAATCTACGTCTGACATTCTCGACCGTATAGTGCAGTTAGACGTTCCAATTTGGCTGGCGCCACCCGAATTAGGGCCGACGTGGCAACCATCCCGACATTGCTACAGACGTTCCGACTGTCGGCAATCCAACTATCAGTTGCCCATTGTAGTCGGATGCGCCGGCGAGCCGACCACATAGTATTTATAATAATGTTGGACCGACCACCTTACACATGTTCCGTTTTGGTCAAATCGGAACGTCTGTTAGGGCTATTAGTCCCGACTCCCGAGGAGTCCGCTCGCTTTTTTTTTAATTATCCGTGTTGCCACCGAAAATTTGCTTGGCCTAGTTTCACGCATATCAACGTGAACACTACAGATTCTGCTATTTCCATCAAAACATCCGTTATTCCTAATCGATTAAGTGATATCGAGTAGGTATGAATTCGGCACACGCACGCAATACCTCCCCGGGCCCCATCCGTATTGGGTCCACGTATCCTGACCGATACAAACGGTATCTTACAATATTAATATTGGGCTTTATTTTTTTCATTAAACCGGACCTCTTATTTATTTTTCTTTAATAGATATATAATATATTTACCTCACGTTCTCTTGTGGTTAGTAATTGGTCCCTAATGGAGGGACGGTGTGTGTTGTTTATATAGGAAATATTCTTTGAAGTAGATGAATGTTATTTGATAAAAAATGTCGTTTAGAATTATTATGTTACTTATTTTTTCTTCAAAATATTTTTACGAATAACATGTTTGTGCCTTAATTATTATCCATCGTGAATCGTGGACGTTTTTTGAAGCATTAAAATTGGGACACCCAAGCACTAATATTTGGGATATCATTGAGCGCCCCATTTGGGATAAGTGACAGTATATGTATGTATTTCCCCAATTTCTGAATGAGCTGCCATTTGTTTGAAATTATTCTTTATGATAAGTTATCGTTATGTCAAATATTACTTATTACAATAGTGTTATGACTAGATATAAATTTTGTGACAAAGTAGTATATCAACCATCTGGTATCGACAACACAAGCCTATAGTTGCTTACTGTGGAACTAGATGGCGTTGTGTGTAAGTCTAAGGATATTTATTATTATTATTATTATTATTAAAGTAGCTATTCGACCGCGGTTTCGCCTGCGTGGAACAACTTTATCGTGGATATGTATAATTTGTTTATATTGTATATTGGTATATTATAACTTGATATATTATTCTTTATACCAAGATTCAGCTAAATCCGCTCAGGAGTTTCACCGTGATTTCACCGTAACAAACAAATAAACAAACACCCTAACTTTCGCATTAGTAATATAGATAGATTATAGTTAGATTACTGACTTTATCGGGATAATAAATATCCTATGTCTATAATATCCAGGGAATATTCTACCCAAATTTCATCCGAATCCGTTTATACTTCCTTTTGACCGCGTTCAACGTCGCGCAGTCCGAATTGTCGGCCAAGAGAGTCTCACTGACCGACTGGATCCCCTGGCGTTGCGAAGAGATGTCGCGTCCCTCTGCATTGTTCTGAAGAACTGTTCGAGCTAATACACGCTGCTCAATTTAACCTATACACTTCTCGCCGAAAATTAAATTTCCATCCACATCACCTGGATGAGTGGAAGTCTACCACTGTACGTTTCTCAAGAAACTTCTTACCACGTACGACCACCCTGTGGAACGGACTTCCGGCAGCGATATTCCCGAAAGAGTACGACATTGGAACCTTCAAGAAACGAGCCTACACCTTCCTCAAAGGCCGGCAACGATTGCTTTCTATCAGGTGACCCGCATGCTCGTTTGCCGCCCTTTTATATAAAAAAAAAAAATACGTTTCGCCGTGATTAAGCAACAACTAAAAAAATAAATAAACACAACATCCAAACTCTAGCATTTATAATATTAGTAAGATGTTTTAGGTCGATTTACATAGTATCTAACTAATAAATAAATATCTTTGCACACACCCAACGCCATCTAGGTCCAGAGTAAGCATCTAGGCTTGTGTTATGTGATAACCTAATATGATTAGGCAGATTATTGTAAATGTTATGCTCATATGAAATGTATTTTTTTCATAAATTTGATAGAATAAGTTGCTGTAACTTGATGTCATTCGTCTAGTTTCAATTCCAGGCGCTATCAAAATCAGGGTGAGTTTCAACAAAAACACAAATATCCTTTATATACATACATGGCAAATGAAGTACATGCAGCTTCTTGAAGAGTGGCCTGCAACCTTCCAAGAACCGTGCATGATTTCTATATCATTCTGACGCATTTTTTCTGTATATACATATACATACATAAATAATGTCACGCCTGTTTCCCGTAGGAGTAGGTAGAGACCACAGACTTCCACTTGCTACGATTCTGACACACCTCTTCTGCATCCTTCACTCTCATAAGGTTGTTCATACATGCTCGTCGGTTTAGGGTACTCTTGACTTGGCCTTTCTTGACGTTACCGATTTGATCATGGTACGTTCGTCGTGGTCTTCACCTACCAACACTATACCATCCACATTCGCCTCGTATATCTCTTTCGTAAGTCTTGTTTCATTCATCCTCTCCACATGTCCAAACCATCTCAGCATACCTTTTCAATCTTTATCACTACGTCTTCATTCATACTGCATAACTCCCTAATTACACTATTCCTGATTCTATCTTTCAAAGTCACCCCATTCATACTTCTCAATGATCTCGTTTCCACTGCATTTATTCTACTTTCATTCTTCTTTTGACTGCCTCCGTGGCTCAATGTTAACTACATAGGGTTTACGATTCGGAGGTCACGGGTTCGATCCCCAGCGGGGTACATGTTTAAGTGCTCGGTTTGGTTGGTGGTAGGGCATTTTAAATGTCCGCCTGGCTAGCTACCACCATCTTATCTAAATCTGCCGCCAAGCAGCAATGTTAATAGCATTGTTGTGCTTCGGTTGTCAGAGATAAGATAGCCAGTCCCCCAATTGTGTTGGGGTTTCCGGGTCAGACTTCACTTAACATCAGGTGTGATTGAGGTCAAGTACGCACCCGTCGTGCAAAAAAAAATACCCAGCATTCACTCCCGTAAGTCAGTGTTGGAACCAGCACCCCCCATTCTTTATTATAGATTAAACCTAATTTTGTTTACTGCTAGATATGGGAATGAGTCCAAATCTACCAGTATCAAAGCGAAGGTAATGGGTTACTTACACAAATTGTTGGGTGGTTCATCCCATCACATTTGATTAAAACTTCCCTGACGAGGGGCGCGCGTTTACGCCCGTTTTCACTTTGCATGTCGACGCAGACTTAGGCAATTAATGCTATAGGTTTGCGGCCAGATTCACAGCTCCCCTTAAGCCTATTAAGAGGAAATTTGTGAAATTTCCTGTTTAAAACTTGGCGAAGTTCTAATAATAGTACGTTCATAACGTCACAACATGTATCCCAATGATCAGAATCTCGAACATTAGTATTTGGGTGTCTTAAATACATATGTGTTAAAACTTAATATTTAACCTATTTCCGTCAAACATGGCTAAGAATCTAACCCCAAGTTTAAACTTAAATATACAAAATATTAGAAAATTATCGAAAAATAATTACGTTATTAAATACAGGTACGTCCTGATTAAGACAGGATACACACACACACACAAAACGGCTCAACCGATACACACACACAACGCCGCCAAACACTTTACACCCGTCCATTTTCGTCTTTCATTTGACTTCAATCACACCTGATGTTAAGTGATGAGGCCGTCAACCGGATCACAACAATGCTATTAACATTGCTGTATTAACAGACTTAGATGAGATAGCGGTAGCTAGACAGGCGGACATTTCAAATGTCCTACCTCAACCAAACCGAGTACTAAACATGTAACCCGCTGGTGATTGAACCCGCGACCACCGATTCGTAAACCCTACATTGAGCGGTCAAAAATAGGTTAAATAGGTAAATAATTTAACGTACCCTAATGCTTCGTTAGCGATTCCACTTCGAATATCAACTAGATTTTTTCCTTTTCAAAATCCATGCAAGAAAGACCTGCTCGCACAATCTAGTGGCGGATAAAGTATCTCAATCGGAACTGCAATAATTCTTTCTATTGTAATAGCAGTGGCCAGCTTGGCTTTTGGCAGAGAAATGAAAGCATTGCAAAAAACCTTGCTTGAGTCTTTAGGCATTATTCCCAGTTGCCTCTATATTATCAACGCTGCACATTTTTACTTTCATTAAAACCGTAGATCAGAGTAGGTAGAACGATTTACCTTACAAGCTAAATTTTAAAGTATTTCTCATTGATAACTATGAAATAATCAAAAATATTATGCCACTTACACTTTTCAAAATAATGAAAAAATTAAAAAATTGCATAGGGTAAGGGCATGCTTCATTTTTCCTTATTTTCGTTGAAAAGACCAACTGTGGGTACAGTAACCAACTTGAAACGAACAACTCCATCCACAGGATAGGACCCATGTAGTGAATAATCCGCACTCTCTAGTGATGCAAAACAAAATCGATGAAAAAATGTTAAAAGTTAAAATAATATTGCTTTATATAAGAAATGACATTAGGCCCTGCTTTCCACTCCGTCTTCAATCTCACGAGCGTTAAATTGCAAGAAAAAACAACAATACACAGAAATAAATTAAGCGACGTCTCATCAGACAGGTTCATTAATTTATCCTAAAGCGGAAAATGGCTCCGTCTTGTGGATGGCGAAGATTTTCGCCATTGCAATCTTCACCGCGTGTTATCCTTTGCTTTTTTCGAGTGTCACTTGGAGTGTTAATCAATGCAGATGTGGCAAATTGTTAACAATTCAATGTAATTCATGAAATGAATGAAGGAAATGAAACGATTGAAATGAATGAAACGAACGAAACGAATGAAACGAATGAAACGAACGAAACGAATGAAACGAAGGAAACGAATGAAACGAATGAAACGAATGAAACGAATGAAACGAATGAAACGAATGAAACGAATGAAACGAATGAAACGAATGAAACGAATGAAACGAATGAAATGAATGAAACGAACGAAACGAACGAAACGAACGAAACGAACGAAACGAATGAAACGAACGAAACGAATGAAACGAATGAAACTGATGAAAAAAATGAAAACCTTGTTTATTGGCAAAAATACAATATGTAAATATTATTGTGAGAAAAATAGAAGTAAAATACACAAAAAAAAATTTGGTAACTGAACCTGTTCACTGTGCAGCGTTCGTTTTCAGTCCTGCCCAACTTCTCAGGTTGTTATGTTAGAGTAAAGAGTGTACTGGGTGGAAGGAGTAGTAAATTTGTGTGTCAGTATAGATATATTAGATATTGTGTATAAAACAAACCCGTTGTGCATAAAAAAAAAAAAATAAGGACAAAATGTAGTCTTTTTGGTCGACCATTCGGACTTTGTGTTGGTACTTCATTGGCACCGCGGGGGCCGGACGCGCATCAGCTCTTCAAAGAGCTGGCGTCGCGTCTGGTAGAAGTGTCGGCTGACAGCTACATAGGCCAGCGCATAAGTCTGGCCATACAACGTCTTCTGGGTATCCTGCCTCAAAGCAGTGACCTGGAACATGTGTTCTACCTATGATGTGAACGTATGCTCCAAGGCCTTCTTTTTTATTTGTTTTTAGTCGAATTTGTAGATAATTAAAATATCCTTGGAAATTCACATAGCGCCATTTAGTTCACCATTAAGCAACTAGGTTTGTGTTATGGATACCAGATGGTTAATAATATAGCTACTACACAAATACATTTTTTTTGTAAATAACTATATATTATAAATGAAAAACATCCATAACTATTCACATAACAGAACATATGTACGCCATGTTCGTTTTCGTCATACAAACATATGCCCCTAGCAGGATCAGACCCGCGACCTTTTGGTATAGCAGCCAGCGTTTCTAACCACTACACCAAAGAGGTCGTCAGATAAGCTTGGTCTAGTTCTTAGAAACTAAAGCAGCAGGTTAAGTTGGACTACAAATATATGCCCCTAGCAGGACTCAAACCCGCGACCTTTTGGTATAGCAGTGAGCGTTTCTAACCACTGCACCAACGAGGTCGTCAGATAAGCTTGGTCTAGTTCTTAGAAACTAAAGCAGCAGGTTAAGTTGGACTACAAAAATATGCCCCTAGCAGGATCAGACCCGCGACCTTTTGGTATAGCAGCCAGCGTTTCTAACCACTACACCAAAGAGGTTGTCAGATAAGCTTGGTCTAGTTCTTAGAAACTAAAGCAGCAGGTTAAGTTGGACTACAAACATATGCCCCTAGCAGGACTCAGACTCGCGACTTTTGGTATAGCAGCCAGCGTTTCTAATCACTACACCAAAGAGGTTGTCAGATAAGCTTGGTCTAGTTCTTAGAAACTAAAGCAGCAGGTTAAGTTGGACTACAAATATATGCCCCTAGCAGGACTCAAACCCGCGACCTTTTGGTATAGCAGTGAGCGTTTCTAACCACTGCACCAACGAGGTCGTCAGATAAGCTTGGTCTAGTTCTTAGAAACTAAAGCAGCAGGTTAAGTTGGACTACAAACATATGCCCCTAGCAGGATCAGACCCGCGACCTTTTGGTATAGCAGCCAGCGTTTCTAACCACTACACCAAAGAGGTTGTCAGATAAGCTTGGTCTAGTTCTTAGAAACTAAAGCAGCAGGTTAAGTTGGACTACAAATATATGCCCCTAGCAGGATCAGACCCGCGACCTTTTGGTATAGCAGCCAGCGTTTCTAACCACTACACCAAAGAGGTCGTCAGATAAGCTTGGTCTAGTTCTTAGAAACTAAAGCAGCAGGTTAAGTTGGACTACAAATATATGCCCGTAGCAGGACTCAAACCCGCGACCTTTTGGTATAGCAGTGAGCGTTTCTACACTGCACCAAAGAGGTCGTCAGATAAGCTTGGTCTAGTTCTTAGAAACTAAAGCAGCAGGTTAAGTTGGACTACAAACATATGCCCCTAGCAGGACTCAAACCCGCGACCTTTTGGTATAGCAGTGAGCGTTTCTAACCACTGCACCAAAGAGGTCGTCAGATAAGCTTGGTCTAGTTCTTAGAAACTAAAGCAGCAGGTTAAGTTGGACTACAAACATATGCCCCTAGCAGGACTCAAACCCGCGACCTTTTGGTATAGCAGTGAGCGTTTCTAACCACTGCACCAAAGAGGTCGTCAGATAAGCTTGGTCTAGTTCTTAGAAACTAAAGCAGCAGGTCAAGCTGGACTACGACGAAATAGACTTCGACTTACGCTCGTTCTGGATAGCACGTCCACGAATTTTCATACTCTCAGCCGCTTATCCTCGGTTATCCTCTGTGATAAATTGCGAGGAGACAGCTCGCAAAGGAAACAATGCGCTGAAAAACGACGTCTTTGATTTTAAACGACCAGATTTATTCGCAGTTGCATTCCGGCATCTCGTGAGAGGAACTATCCAAACTGATTTATGTATACTTAGGATTTCGCAAATTTGCGACTTATAATTTTCACCTTCTTGATTGGTGGGTGGCGCTGCTCTTGCCAACCCAACTCCACCAGCGGGCCTATTGTGCAACTACAACGAAATCGTCATCGATTACGTTCGACGTGTGATTGGTTGACGCATCGCTCGCTCGGCAATATGACGTTTTCTTATTGGATAACGCTAACCACGGCGATATCGATGACGTTACAGAATAACGCACCAGTATCATGTCCATAAACATCCCACTGCGGGGATATAGGAGCCTCCCTCATATTGAGGGAATGAGGGGCCATAGTTCGCCACGCTGGCTCAGTGCGGGTTGGGGACTTCACATGCCTTCGAATTTTTTTTTATTTCTCAGGCCCGTAAGTTTCCTCGCGATGTTTTCCTTCACCGTTTTAGAGCAGTAGGATAAATGCATATAAGTAATTAAAATAAATTTAAAAAGTCAATGGTACAGTACATCTACACATAAAAACTTGCGAACTCGCCAGGATTAAAAGCTGGGGTTACAACCTCAACACTTACATTCTGCGCGCTTCAGGGTAAATTAAAACAAAAGCTAACCCTATAACTTTATGTGTGGAATAGGTTTTCGGAGATGAAAAAGATCGCATGGAAATCTGTATTCTTATAAGTATAAAAACAAGTACGTGTCAGGCCATGCGCAGTGTAGGGTTACGTAGCTTTCCGTCACAATATGCGGAATTAGAAGATGCTTTTTGTTGTTTGAAAAAATAATTTTCAACCGAATAGTACATTATTGCAAAGGCCGGGAAATAGGCAATTGCAGGTCGAGACTTCACTAATACGAGACAGGCAATTACCATTTCCGGCGAGGCATATACAGTGTGGAAAGATAAGTAGGGCCCTGGAGGGAAACTACCTTAAATCCTTAAGCTGGCTCATTTTACTTAAAGAAGGCATTCCTTTATTTTTAAAAAGAAACAAAACTGCATTCAAAAATTTTCTAAAACTCGCTTGCCACGCCCGGGACTCGAACCAACGAAAATTAAAAAAAAAAAACAAACACTCCCTATTTTATTATACTAATCGATAGTGTTATTATTCAGAATAAAATTTCTCTAACAAACATTTGGTAATAAAAATAAAAATGATCGTTAAATCTAATATTAACTTTATTTTACTATCAATTTGTTACACTTAAATTCCGTTTCCGTAGATGGTTATGGGCAGCGGTGACACTTACCATCAGGTGCGCCTCTTGCTCGTTTGCCCACCTCTTCAATAAAAAAATAAAAATTATTTAACTGATAAATTGTTCGAAATGGGCCCCTTCGTTCTGGCTACACATAATTAGTCGCGTTGAAATTCATTTCTTGTAGCATTCAGCAAAGTGTTGTGGTCTATGCCCTTAATAACATTTTCTGATAAATCAGCAAGCGTGTACTTCATACGAAGTCTTTGAATGTTGGAGAGATATGAGAACTGTTACGTGTCTTTTACTTGTTGAAAGTGAACAGTAAGTACTAAATGTTCACTTTCCAGAGTAAGACCAAATGTTTGTTAGAGAAATTTTATCCTGAATAATAATACTATCGATTAGTATAATAAAATAGGGAGTGTTTGTTTTTTTAATTTTAGTTGGTTCAAGTCCCGGGCGAGGCAAGCGAGTTTTAGAAAATCTTTGAATGCAGATTTGTTTCTTTTTGAAAATAAAGGAATGTCTTCTTTAACTATAATGAGCCAGCTTAAGGATTTAAGGTAGTTCCCCTCCAGGGCCCGACTTATATTTCCACACTGTATAGTGCTTTTCTCAAAAGAATGCAGGGAAATAATAAATATTTAAATAACAAATCAAGACGAATTTTCAGCTTTGCCCCCGATTTTCTATTTATCATCTGTGTCGAAAGGCAAACGCATTTACGCATACAGCCACGTGAACGCAATTTGTACTATGCAAAGAGATTGTGGTATGCCAAGAATGATAAAAGAGATCCAATCAGAGTATACAGGGCGTCCCAAAGTTATGGGACATGAAGGGGAAGTACCTTAAATATCGTAGATAGTGAATTTTGCTCAAAGAAGACTTTATGTTATTTTTAAAAGTTAGTAATTCTGCATTCATAGATTTTCTAAAAATTATTTGCTTCGGCTGGGAATCGAACCGACTCAAATGTGAAAAAAAAAACACCCTACTTTTATGATGCCAATCGAAAGAATAGCTAAAAAATAATAACTCTGCCTAAGTAACATAGTATTTTAAAAGAAAGGAACAACGTGAAATTAATCATTTTAATCAAATAAAAAACATACATGAAACTGCCGTAGTCAATTAAGTAGGTATTTTTTTGTAAATTAATTAATTAAATGCTCAAAATGTGATCCCTCTTGTCTTACGCAAATCGCCAATCTTTTAATGAGCCCGCTGCCTGTTGATTTTCTAATCATTTTATGGTGAACACTCGATGTGATATGGCACAATTCTGTTTGCAACTCGCCTACGTTCTCGTATCGCTTTTTGTGTAGCATATCTTTCACGTATCCCCAAAAGAAGAAATCTAATGGTGTGAGGTCCGGGGATCTGGCCGGCCATCTAATCGGTCCATTTGTACCAATCCATGTAGGAAAACATTCATTTAGAAAATCTGCTGCTCTCCGACTATTATGAGCCGGAGCTCCATCTTGTTGGAAAATTAAGTTTTCTTGCTCCGCCGCGGAATGGTTTCTTATCTTATCCCTTAAAATTTGAAGTATTCCTAAATACTTTTCTGTGTTCAAGGTTCCTTGGTAAAAATGGATTAAGAAAACCCGGTTTTTTAAAAGTCCGCACCAACAGTTGAGTGAAAAACGCACTTGGTTATTAGTTTCAGTCACTCGTAGGGGATTTTCTTTAGACCAAATACGATTATTGTTGCGGTTATACATACCGTTATTGCTAAAGTTAGATTCGTCTGTCCAAATAATATTATCCAAAAAATTTGGATCTTCGAGCAATCGTGCCTGGATATCAAGACAGAAATTTTTTCTCCTTTCTGTATCGCCCGGAAGTAATTTTTGAACCAATCGTCCTTCAACATAACTCTTAAAACCGTGTTTTTTTAATACACGGTGTATTTTACTTTTTGAAACTCCAATTTCATGTTCTCCTTCTCTCACCGATGCTTTCGGAAAAGCCGAAAAGTAAATTAAAATACCAAGTTCTTCGTCGTTGATCGTATGGTTTTCTTGCTGTGGTTCTCTTGGGCGTTTATCGAAACGTCCCAGAGTTTTCAAATTGTTCACAAGCCTTTTCAAAACTTTACGAGACGGTATTTGTCTATCAGGATATTTTACGCCATACCACCGCAAACTTCTAGAGATATCTTTATCGTTCAAAAAATATGCTTCCATTAGATCAAAACTTACTTGATATGCCATGTTCGCAATAAATTAACACAATAACACTTGTGTAAGTGAATTGAGACTAAACAGATCAATATCCGAAAAACAAACGCTCGCACATACTGTTCCATTTTCAAATTTAAGAACAACATTTAAAAATATCACTTCTTTTTAAAATATCTTAAAAAGTATGCATTCAAACAAACGCTGTCATAAACTGTTCCATTTTCAAATTATAAATTATTTATTTTTGTTTTTAATTTGCCTTCTGTCTAGCTTACAGAGGACGTATTGAAATACAAGTTTTATCATTTCATCTACACGTGCACTTATAATAAGGAAAACTATGTTAGTACCTATTTTATGAAGTGGGTACTTATTTACGAATAATCAATGCTATCTTTGGAATGATAATATCGCTACTTTTCGAACGTCGTCGGCAATAAATAACTTTCTTGAAATTTGACTCAATCATTTTATGTTGTTCCTTTCTTTTAAAATACTATGTTACTTAGGCAGAGTTATTATTTTTTAGCTATTCTTTCGATTGGCATCATAAAAGTAGGGTGTTTTTTTTTTCACATTTAAGTCGGTTCGATTCCCAGCCGAAGCAAGTAATTTTTAGAAAATCTATGAATGCAGAATTACTAACTTTTAAAAATAACATAAAGTCTTCTTTGAGCAAAATTCACTATCTACAATATTTAAGGTACTTCCCCTTCATGTCCCATAACTTTGGGACGCCCTGTATAATAACCCCAGCACGCCGTTTCATACAACATTGCTGGAGCGTTGTAATGTTCCAAATTCAAAAAACGCTCTTGCAATGGATTTATTTTTCGCTGTCCGTAAATTAGATACTTGGCGTGTTCTTTTTTCGAAAGTAATGACAATATTTCCATGCATGTTTGAGAAAAATACATTGTTGTCGAAGTTAGAGCGCCGCCGCCGCTCTGGGGTCGCTCAGGTACGGTTTTAGCCGTGGGTGGATCACACGGGGAGTGAGCATAGGAAAATACAAACAGATAACAGAGAGAAAATGGCTTTTTATTAAAAAAGCGCCTCTGGTGGCTAAAAAGGTAACTTGCGGTCGGCTCGATATTGCTGCTATACAATTGCAAAACTGGTTTTACACGACTACGTAAATATCGCTTAAATCTTACAATTTTCAGATAATTAAAGGTATCATCAAATCAAAAACATAGTCGACCATTTTGCTCCTCAACATACATTTTAAAAGGTTTCCGATTAATACTCATTAACCTGTCAAAATCAAAATCAAAAATTGCTTTATTTTGTAGGTACTCAGGGTACACTTAAAATAGTCAGATTTTAAATTTTTTTAAGCTACTGCTTGTTCAAAAGGCAATTTTCCCCTGAGAAGAACAAGCAAGAAACACGAGAGGTTGCTCTTTTAAAAAAAAGGTTTTTATATTACAAAATTATTAATTATAATTTTATATTAATTGTGAAATAGCCCGGTTATGCGAACGGGCTGTTTATGTCCATGAATGTTTATCATCTAAATAATCTGATATTTTATAATATGCTTTCTTAATAAGGTTCTGTTTATAGTATCCTTAAATTTATTGAAAGGAAGATTTTGTATATCAACCTTATTGAAAACGCGTATACATAACCCGTTGAATGAATTACGCCTCCGCAAGAGGCTTATCTTTATTTCTTGTATTGACATCATGTTTATCACTATTTTTTCTAAAACATGCTATATATTTTTTACATATATTGAATTTTCAAAAATGTATTGTGTGTCAAGCCTACTTAGGTGTGATAGTTTTTCTTTTAACTTCCTGTGTAGATTGCTTGTGGAATGTATTATGGCTGCTATCAATGCCATAGCAGACCTGAATGTACTGAAAGATAAAAATCGACTATGAACATTTCAAATTTAACAGGATTTCTCAGCTCAGTGGGTCTCCGTTCTACATCCATTGAAAATATATTCGCTGGGGTGGATTAAATTTAGAAAAGGATTTGAATGCGTTCGAATTTTCGAGAGATATTGGTTAACCACTACCTGGCATGAAACGGTTGGCGAATTTTTGATGGCTGTGATCGGTGGAAATCTTATCTGCGTCTGTGGCCTTATATTTGCAAATCAAATGCATTTCATTTGAAGTGGGAATGGAATCTCTTATTTGGCTTGTAATATTATGCTACCACGTTGTGTACCAAGATGTATATGATGAGGGCAGAGGCGTACACAGCGTTTTGCCACATGGTAGGCAGAATGATAAAGTTTCCTATTAATTGAGAAAATAATATACTACTACAATGTCACCGACGATGCTGGCCGAAAACCTTTTTGTCTTTGTACTTGTTTTTTAAAAGAAATAAATTGAGTTCCCAACAAAGATAACAACTCACTCTTATTTAATATAATAACTTACTCTTAATAGCAACTGTTTAGAATATTTCTGTTCACATCAGTATGAATCATCTTCTTTCACAATGCAGTTCGTGGTAAGCTTACAATTTTCAAATTTTGGGAAAGGGTTGAAATTTTAGCAAACGATCGTTTGAATAAATTGTTTACCATTCCAAATTGTTGAACAAATTATAACACAACATCGCTACATTGTGAGAACGTTTAACAATTACAATAGATACTTAATACGTTTCATGATATCGACATAGGTATTCCATGACCTACACGGGGGCTCGAGGTCACCGGTTGTTGGCGCTGCTGAACGTGCGCACAGCGGCCCACCAAAACTCTCCGCTCCTGCGCGGACTTCGCAGACTCAACGCCTTGTTGGAGCGAGACCAGCGGGCCTACAATCATCTCTTATAGCAATATTACAGTAATATTACTTTGGAAATTCGTACCCCGACCGCCTTAAAACAAGCTTATTATAATATTGTTTTGTTAAGCAGTTTTGTGACGTCACCGCTGAATCATTCGTTCAATTCGTACCATCATCGTTGTTTAACGGTCGTTTGACAGCTAGTAATATTGCTCAAACGTCAAATTTAACAATCTTAAAAAAGTTAGTCTCTTGTGATGGTTTTATTATTGTTTTAGTGGTATAAGGATAATAAACCGTTATTTTCGCTTAAAACAGTAAGTGGACGTGTTTTTCACAATAACTCTTTATAAATACATTGTTTTCATTGCGTAAACCGATAAGAAATACATTAAATGTGATGTGGTTTTAGATGGCCAATGATTACGATTTATTCGAGTTTCTGGAAGACGATGCCGCGGAGGATTTGTCGGAGAAGATGCAACGTCGAAGGCGATTACGTGAAGAATGTAATCCCTTCGATATTGACGAAGCTGAATTTGTTCGACGATACAGACTGACAAAGGAACTCGCTAGCAACTTGTGTGAGGAATTGAGGCCATTATTTAAAAGTCCTAGAAAACCCACCGATTTATCTGTAGAGACAAAGGTAGGTGTTTTATAATATCATTACTTTCTCATTTGCTTCCACCTTACACTGACTGATATCATAATTTTTTTTAGATATTAACCGCACTTTCATTTTATGCGACTGGTTCCTATCAACGTCCTACAGGAAACGTGGAAGGTCATTTTATGTCTCAACAGTCTGTATCGTCGGTCATTTCACAAGTGACTGCTTGCCTCAACTCACTGCAGATGAGGCAAAAATATATACATTTCCCTGTAAATGACCATGAAAGGAATAGAATAAAAACAGAGTAAGCAACCTTTTTTATTCTCTGTGTATTTACATTATAAGATGTCTTGAATTACAGAAGAATTTTAACAAATTTTGCAATAATATAACTTGTTTGTTTCAGATTCTATAATAAATTTAAAATACCTGGGGTCCTAGGATGTGTCGATTGCACTCATGTGGCTATAATACGTCCTAACATACACGAGGAACGTTATTATTGTCGCAAGCATTACCATTCGTTGAATGTTCAACTGGTAAGTAAAATACAAAACAATATTAATCATATGTAATCCAACAATGTGAAATTACAAACAATTTGAAAAATCGAATATACGAGTAACATTAATGTTAATAAGATAAAGATAAAACCTTTATTTCTGGCAGAGTTACATATTTTACATATTGGCATGCACAATTACTTTTGCTTATTTTTATTATTATTATTATTTTCACATTAAATTATTATTATTTCAAATTTCATTGTTATTATTTCAAATTAAAAATTTTACTTATATCAATCGAATTCATACAAATTAGTGATGCTCCTACTTATTTCAAACAACTAATATAACTAATAATTTATAAAAGTTATAGTAAATCTTCCGTTTATGTGAGCATTCATAAGTTGAAAGTAAAAGTATAATGTTGGAATTTTTTTTGCTCAAAATTAGGCTTGCACGTCTAAAATTAATAATACTCGTAAATCGGACTTTTCTGTTTTTTTCCATCATTATGTCCTTATGCCTAAAAGTTGCCTGGAAGAAATTGCTACTTTAGCAATAAGGCCTTTTGTACCCTTTGTAGTTACAGTTATTTCTTTTTCATGTATTTATGTTTGTGTGCAACAAAGAATTTTATCTACATATCAATCTACTTACACAATTTGAATTTGCCTAATTGTTTTCCAGGTTTGTGATGCGAACATGCAGATTTTAAGTGTAGATGCTAGCTATGGTGGTGCAACTCATGACTCTTTTATATGGTCTCAACATCCACTAAGGACTCGGCTAGAAAATCTCAGCAATACACAGAGCGTTTGGTTTCTTGGTAGGTTGTTTTATACTTCTGACAACATTTGTTAAAAGAGAAAGGAGAAGAAATTACACAAAAATATATATAATGTTTATAATAACGAAAATTAAACTAATATTATACAATATTAATGAACAATTTGAAAATTACTATTTAAAATGTCTCATGTGTTTTACAGGTGACTCGGGGTATCCTCTTAGAAGAACCATGATGACTCCTATATTAGATGCTGCACCAGATTCACCAGAGGCCCATTACACCAATTTACATGTGAGAGCTAGGAATATTATTGAGCGCACTATAGGACTGCTTAAAGCACGTTTTCGATGCTTATTGGTGCACAGAGTTCTCCATTACTCACCAGAAGTTGCTGGTTCTATTGTAAATGCTTGTGTTATATTACACAACATTTGCAATAGAGCCAACGTTCCTGTGCAACAATTAAGTGTCGAAGAGATTAGTCAAGAAGCTCTAATGCAGCCTACTTATGGGCCTGAAGAGCAAGCACACAGCAGCACCAACGCCGCACTGCAGCAGGGCTTGACTACACGAAGGTCACTTATTCAGCAGCTCTGGCAAAGGCGGCATTTATAATTCTGTAAATAAAATATTTGTATTATTAATGTGTGTTAATTTTTTTTATAATGAAAACCTTAGATTAGTCATAATGATTCGAAAATATCGTTTAGATTATTTTTAGGGTTCCGTACCAAAATGGTAAAAAACGGAACCCTTATGGTGCGACTCTGTCTGTCTGTCTGTCACAAATTCATATCTCAGCAACTACCAACGCTATCGACTTGAAATTTGGAATAGTATTAAATAATATTTGTCCAAAGCTATTAAAAATTAAAATGATTAAAAACATATAGTAATTTTTTCGGAAAGGGGGTCGAAATGGGGGGTGAAAATTTTAAAATAAAGCTATCGGGCCAACGAAAGGGCTTTATTTGCATATCTTAAAAATGAGTTAACTTTTTTTCTAAGCCACTTAGTTTTTGATATAAATAGAAAAAAGCACAAAAAATACCGTTTCAAACAGATTGTTATGTTTTATTTAAGGTAAAGATATATTGTAGTAGTATTTTTACTATTAAATAATCATCATCAACAGCCTTATGCGTCCCCACTGCTGGGGCACAGCCTCCTCTCGCTAGGAGAGAGTATGGGGCATAATCCACCACGCGGGCCTACTGCGGATTGGTGGATTGGTGTCAGACTAGTGGCCACCTGACTGTCAGTGTTTTCAAGCTGCCTCTCTAGGCCACCGACTTGGCTTAACGACTGTCTTCAATTGAAAACAACCGGGACCGACTATTTATCGTGCCCTCTGAAACACGGAAGCACTCGTAAGAAAATACCACTAGTGGTCACCCATCCATAGGCTGACCTGGCCAGACGTTGCTTAACTTCGCTAATCGAAAACGAATAACGAATGCAACTGCGCCACGAGTGCTTAAAACTATCAAATGATATGATCTAATAATAACGATAGTTTATTTTTTGTTTGTTTTGTTTAAAGCTAGGAAAGTAATTGTGCTACTTTTGTATGTGACTATAATTTTAATTCTTCATGTGATAAAAAACTATGAATTAACAACCCACTAGGTTTCACTATTGAGCATGGGTCTCTTTGAAGAAGATGACATAATTAAATTTAAAATAATTGCTAACCTTTCTATTCTTTGTAAAATGTTGTTAGTTTCTGTCATGTTCTGTCCAATCATCTCTAAAGCTCGTGCACTTCTGCTTGCTGCATCGGCTTTCTCTAGAGACGACTGGACTAAGGCACGTCTGGCGGCTTCCCGGGACATCGGTGGCTCACGCCTGCGCCGACGGCGACGCGGCGAGCGCTCCACTGCAGCCGCAGGCGCCGCCGCCGCAGCAGTAGTGGGTTGAGGCGATTGATTGGGAGTTTGGTGTGCAGATTGGGCTATTGTGACTTCTGCGTCAGCAAGTTGAATTTCGTCTTGGATTGGGATCACGATATCCTGAAGTTGTACTGGTGTTACTGGGGTTGAGTTATCTAATTGAATGTAACGCGAGTCCTCTATGACGTCAGCGTTACTTCCAGATGGCTGCTAACAATAAAAATAATATTTTTAATAAGTTCATAGTAATCTAAAGAATTTAGACCATGTCAATCTTTGTATCTAGTTATCTTGACTCCAAATTACACTGAATCTACGGTGGCTGAAAGACACTAAGCATCAATGATTTATTTGAAATCCCAAACTGAAACCACCACCAAAGAAGAGGCAGGGTTATTAAATTTTAAGTAAAACATTTTTATGTAAATGTCAATGCTTTTAAAAATTATACTGTATTGAAATATGTCTAATTTCTTTCACTTTTCATTCCAGTATCACTCATGTAACAAATGAGCATACAGTCTATTTAAATTTACACAACTCGCTAATAATCTAATAATTGCAGTAAGTCTATTAGCAAAAAAGCCTTTATGCTGAAAGTGTAGGTGAAGGAAAATAATATTATGCTTACTTCATCAGATGGTTCCACCTGGACACCTGGTAACCCTTGACCATAATCATCCCCAAGGATAAGTAGGGATTTTTTTTCGATGTCGGTCAAAGGTGGTTCGGTGGAAGGTCCTCCTCCAGTTCCTCTGTGAGAACAGCGCAAAGCGGCCACTTTTTTTTTTAATTTTGCCTTGTAATCCACCCAGTACTGAGAATAATTATTGGAATATATTACAGACATGAAATATGCTCGAAAAAATACAACAAATTTGGAATCCATACCTTAGACCAGTTTTTCCAATCTTTATGAGCTCCCTCGCCTTGGGAATTCAAAATGTTCGTAACTTCCTGCCATTTCCTCTTTGCATGTTCTTTGGCTTGCAGTGACCTATTAAATGCTACGGCAATATCTCTATTAGAGTTTAAAAACTCCCAAAGCAAGTCTAATTGTTGACCCGTAACTCTACGGGCTCTGACGCTGTAAAAAACGAGAAACCACTTGTACAACATTCGTGAGAACAGAGAAAAAACAAACCAAAAGTTCTTTGTCTAGAATGCTTGCTTATTCTATAAATGCACAAAAATCACTAAAACATTAGTTTGTATATACTTACTCTCTAGTCGCCATAATATAAATTCTATAAAACCAGTAAAAAAATAATTTCAAACAAATAAAAATTTTATACCAAGATTATGAAATTTAGAAAATGCCGCGCTTATTACTTGACACAATGTTTCATTTTACGGAACGACACCGGCGGCTGGCGGCAGCGTTACTTCACATTTAATTTACGCTTTCTTGCATTACTTCAATGAAAATGTATATTTAAATTTATATATGCATAAATATAAAAAACTTTTATTTCTAATTATGCATTTCAACAATAAAAATATGAACATAAACGACAAAAATCATGCACAATATTTAAATAATTGCGTATACCGGAACGCTATTATTATTCGAGGCGTGAAAGTGATAACGCTATACAAAGGTATAACGTTGTCTCGTTCTTCCGACGGCAAGGAATAGACAAATCATTCGTTCTTTCCCGTCTCTAAGCAGGAGTAAAACAATATTGTTTTGTATTATCGCTAGATGATCGCGGTACGAATTTGAGTAATATTACTTTAACATTGAAACAAAACGTTCCTGAAACATGATGGTTTTTAAAATGATCGTTGTAGGCCCCCAGGGGGCCTACAATCACCTCTTATAGCAATATTACAGTAATATTACTTTGGAAATTCGTACCCCGACTGCCTTAAAACAAGCTTATTATAATATTGTTTTGTTAAGCAGTTTTGTGACGTCACCGCTGAATCATTCGCTCAATTCGTACCATCATCGTTGTTTAACGGTCGTTTGACAGCTAGTAATATTGCTCAAACGTCAAATTTTACAATCTTAAAAAAGTTAGTGTCTTGTGATGGATTTATTATTGTTTTAGTGGTATAAGGATAATAAACCGTTATTTTCGCTTAAAAAAGTAAGTGGATGTGTTTTTCACAATAACTCTTTATAAATACATTGTGTTCATTGCGTAAACCGATAAGAAATACATTAAATGTGATGTAGTTTTAGATGGCCAATGATTACGAATTATTCGAGTTTCTGGAAGACGATGCCGCAGAGGATTTGTCGGAGAAGATGCAACGTCGAAGGCGATTACGTGAAGAATGTAATCCCTTCGATATTGACGAAGCTGAATTTGTTCGACGAGTTCTTTGTCTAGGATGCTTGCTTATTCTATAAATGCACAAAAATCACTAAAACATTAGTTTGTATTTACTTCTAGTCGCCATAATATAAATTCTATAAAACCAGTAAAAATATAATTTCAAACAAATAAAAATTTTATACCAAGATTATGAAATTAAGAAAGCGCCGCGCTTATTACTTTGACACAATGTTTCATTTTACGGAACGACACCGGCGGCGGGAGCAGCGTTACTTCACATTTAATTTACGCTTTCTTGCATTACTTCAATGAAAATGTATATTTAAATTTATATATGCATAAATATAAAAACTTTTATTTCTAATTACGCATTTCAACAATAAAAATATGAACATAAACGACAAAAATCATGCACAATATTTAAATAATTGCGTATACCGGAACGCTATTATTATTCGAGGTGTGAAAGTGATAACGCTATACAAAGGTATAACGTTGTCTCGTTCTTCTGACTGCAAGGAATAGACAAATCATTCGTTCTTTCCCGTCTCTAAGCAGGAGTAAAACAATATTGTTTTGTATTATCGCTAGATGATCGCGGTACGAATTTGAGTAATATTACTTTAACATTGAAACAAAACGTTCCTGAAACATGATGGTTTTTAAAATGATCGTTGTAGGCCCCCAGGAGTGTGATGTGTTCGCTGGGAGTTGGCCGAGTGTTAGAAGGGCGTGTTTGCAGTGCTGTGAGATTGATGGATGATTGACTTAGATAAATAATTAAGGCGCTGAATAGAGCCAACGACCTTGAGCAATGGATACGCCCACTTAATGTTCGATAAAGCAGCGCTGCGTCTGCGGCACGGTCAATATGCGTATTGTCAGGCGAGTCGACCTTACGGGAAACCTTCTTGCGAACTGAACTTTGAGTTAGAGCTCTCCTAAATGCAACAGGTGGCGCTGAGACAGGGCAAATAAAAAACAACACAAAATAATAATGATGATGCACATGAACAAGAATGATGAACATGGATGATTTATTGAAATATAAATGTATAAGTATTCATAGAATGTTTTCAAAAATAAGTTTGGGACCAGAATGTTTCAGACACGGCGAAACAAATAAATAAAAAGTGTTATTTTTGAAGTTAGTTTGAAGTAAGTTACTAATTTACATCATTGGCATTGTCACCAAACAGTTTTTTTTAATAATTTTTATTATATGTCCCATTGGCAATCATTTTTATAAAAATCTCAAAGTTATGCTTTTGTTTTATGATGACCTTTACATATTTCTTTCGACAAGGTTTGTTTTTGGTCAAAAATAACAATATTGCCTATCGGGGGGCACGGCAGTGCCCCCGCCAAGTCGAGCGCGAAGCAAACACTTTACTGGAACCATTTCGCCGCATTTTCAGGCCCCTATTTTAGAACCTCTGGATAAGACTAGAACGCAGAAATTTTTGTCATCCAGTAAGCTATAATCACATACTTAAAATCCAAAATTTCAAGTCTGTAGGTCATTTAGTTCCGAAGTTAAGCGAAAGCAAAGTTTCGCATTTATGACACTCACTCACTCACTCACTCATGATCATCAAAATAGAACTAGTACTTCCCATAAACTCAGAGAGCTGAAATTTGGTACAGAGTTATGGTTTAATGGCCACATAAAGGGAAAACTATAAAAACTAGGATAATCGAAGATCTGGAGTACCTGGTGACCCTGATTAGGAAACACAAGAGAAACTAGAGATCGACATATACCGCCTTTACAAAAAATATTCAACTTGGTGGGCCGCTTCATTTGATGTCAAAAATCGAAGGTCTGAAGTATCTGATGAAGAACCCTCAGCTGGTCTCAGCTGTATTAGAGATATGGTAATGCCCCCTTCTACTATTGGTACATAGAAAAATCGACTGTCATTGCAAAAATCCAGCGTAGTGGGACACATCTTCTAATTTAATCTAGCCATTCAATATCTTTCTTGGTGTATGGTAGAACTGACTCAACTTGCAGTATCAGATCTGCTATAGTTGCATACGTTGCTGAACATTGGGACGAAATGCAAGTGTACACGTGTGATGCTGATGGTGACGTATACATGAGCGCGCAATCCTACACGAGCGATATGATGAAACCCACTACTTACGGCTCAGCTTCTGAGCTTATGGCTGCTGGAAAAATCTATCCCTTCACTTTTGAAGTGTATGTGAACGGTGTACTAGGAGGTTCCTTTGGCGATGCTGGCCAAAAAAAGTGTTTACGTTTTAAGAAAATCTAAAATGAAAATCAATATGCCCACGTTTCTACAAAAAGAAGTGAAATCCCACCAAAAACATTCTGTAAAAAACTAGCCAAGTCTCGATGGAGCTGCTTGATTATCTCTAAAAAGTAATGAAATCTATACAAAGTCGTGTCAAGTCTAAGGTTCCTTACTGCGATTTCTTTATTATTATAGTTAATGTTGTGTGACTTGGCCGTTGAAGGGTACACAGGGGTACAAAACCAGGTGCTCCATGACACCATTGCACCAATCTGTCGCCAGAACCTCAAATCACAAAATTAATTATTTCAATTAAAATAGACGCATTATTGAAAATCTAAAACATGAATTTGTTTTAGGAACATATGTATACGACACAATATTGTACAAAATATCATTTATGTTAGTGAATGCATATCTGAGAAGAATAAGATTTCATGCATTTTTAGATGCTACTTTGCAATTAAATTCTATCGAGAGAAGATTGTGTAATTATGTTTTGAAAACATGAATCATGTCAGAAATATGATCAATTTTACCTATAACTTTTTTTATAATGATACGAGCTATAGGCTTTACAAAAAATGATAATCTTTCAACGCAATTGGCTGTTGTCAGCCTCTTAACTAATTTGTACTACCTAAGTAACCGTACAGTGCATTGGTAATTTTACTGTAATGCTATATGTGAAAGACTGAATAAATAAATAAATAAATAAATGACCTCAACCAACTCTGTGCCTCAATGTAAACAACATTGGGTTTACAACTCCGAGGTCGCGGGTTCGATCCCCAGATACATATTTAGTACTCGGTTTGGTTGGTGGTAGGGCATTTTAACTGTCCGCCTGGCTAGCTACCACCATCTTATCTAAATCTGCCGCCAAACAACAATGTTAATAGCATTGTTGTGTTCCGGTTGTCAGATATAAGATAGCCAGTCCCCCAAATAAGATGAGGTTTCCGGGTCAGTACGCTACCACATTCGGCCTCATCTTCACATAACATCAGGTGTGATTGAAGACAAGTGCTAACCAGTTGTGTATAAAAAAAAATTGTTTGGAAACGCTTTACTGTACAGTCGATTTCACGTCAAGAGTCACACTGTCATTAAAAGCTGAGCTCCCATATTACGAGCAGTCCAAAGGTTGAAGTGTTACATCTGACGTGCAGTCAACTTTACAAAAAGAAATATATAAATAAATAAATATCCTTAGACATACACACAGCGCCATCTAGTTCCACAGTAAGCAACTATAGGCTTGTGTTGTGGATACCAGATGGTTGATATACTACATAAATACTTTTTTTTTTGTAAATAAATACTTATTATAAATGAAAACATCCATAACTCGGGTACACATGTCCGTATTCATCACACGAACATTATGCCCCTAGCGGGATTCGAACCCGCAACCTTTTGGTATAGTGGTCAGAGTTGCTAACCACTATACCAAACAGGTCGTCAAATATGTACACAGATATTGAGGTATTGTATTGTGTAAGAGGTGTATTGGGTAACTTAAGATTAAGCTAATTACAAAGAATACCTAAACTGCTTTTTTAAACGGTTATTTTCCACAATTCACGATTATAAAAAAGTGGCAGCTTTTATCAATAATTTAAAATTTTCGTAAATAACTGCAATTAAAGCTATTTAGGTTTTTTTTTTTTTTTTTTAATAAATATGCTTGACATACACACAGCGCCATCTAGTTCCCCTTTAAGCAACTATATGCTTGTGTTGTGGTTACCAGATGGTTGATATACTACATAAATACATTTTTTTTTTTGAAAATAAATATTTATTTATTTATTTATCATTTATTGCACACAAGAAAAAAACATACAGATACAACATAATGGAGACGACATAACAGGTTCTGCTTATTTCTACAATGAAATTTCTTCCACCAGACCTACGAAAGAGAGACATGACTGGAAGAGGCAGAGGTATTATTTAGCATTTACGCTTTTCGAGTGCAGGTCAGAGAAATATTTTTGTATTATTCTGTATTTAGTGATAAGACCGCCTAATTGTGTTCTATTGTTATCATCAAAAATTATTGTAAATTATTTTGCGCAATAAAGAGTATTTGTATTGTATTTTATTTAAAAATAAATCTTAATTTATCCAATGACGGCGCCATTGAACGGAATAAACCCTCTTGAGAATGTTTTCTACCCACAAAATGTATGAGAATATTTTCAAAATGGTTTAATGCTGCAAATAATACAATACAATACTGTATAATACAATATAATACTGAAACTGTATATTCTTTTCTGTTGTGCAATAAAGTGTATTTGTATTGCAGCAAGAAAATACAGTTTCAGAAAAGTGGTGCGAATAGAATGCATAATTAGGCGACCTTATCTATTAGCTGTAGATTTCTACTTGCTTGTTTATAATTAAATATTACATTCTGTGGTACATTTTTTTTTATTTTTTTTTTATTGCCTTATGTGAATAGCTAAGTTACTTAGTGATGTACGTTTTCAAGAGAAATAAAAATTTTCGAAAAAAAAATAAAAAAAACAGTCTGAGCATCAAGAACAAATACATATTTGCTAAAATCTCCTTAGTTATTGTAAGAAAAAGCCTACAGAAGCATAATATCACTAGGTATATATTTAGAGATACAAATGTTTGTGATAAACATGTCCACGATGGTTAAGCCACAAAGATAGACTGTCAAGCTGACAATGCTGTTATCGCTTCGTTGAAGCCACCAACGTGTTCCGCTATAGGTTGATTGGAAAAGTTGAATTCTTCAATAAGGAACGGGATAAAGTAGTCGTATATTGCAACTGTAATATGTCGCAGAGTCGCCGTCACAGCCGCGTCCTCACCAAGCGACATTTGACGAGCGACATGTATCTCTGGAGAGTCGACATCGGTCCATGTCGACCGATGACTTGTCTCGTCTATATCAGCTTACTCAAACCTGTCATGTCGGTGGAAGAAGTAATGTTTATATAATTATGGTTAATCTAACAATCTACCTTTCAATTTCCGCGCCTGGCAACGTCGCCTGATATCTTCTGTGACACAAATTAACGGACACGTTTCTAACAAATCAGTAGCTTGCTTTACGTATAGTTTAGGTATTGTATGACGACCGATTGGTGTAGTAAATAGTGACCCTGTCAGCGAAACCAACGGTTGCGGGTTCGAATCTCGCGACGGGTAAATGTTTGTGTGATGAATATGAACATTTATTCCTGAGTCATGGATGTTTATATAAATATTTATGTATGTTTATCCGTTATCTAGTATCCATAGCACAAGCTTTGCTTAGTTTGGGACTAGATGATTGGTGTAAGTGTCCGAAATATTTATTATATTTATTATTATTATTATTATTTAGTCATAAAACACAGACTTAGTAGATTAAAATTACCACTGTGAATTTCATTGCGTCGAGGAATGTACTTGGAACTCCTGTAACTATTTTCAAAGATTCTAACTTTTTCAAATTTTGGAATATTTCACCAAAAGGCAAATGCCACCAGTCAATAAACTATATCAAGAAAATATAAAGTAGCCATTGGTGACGATTCGGATGTACACCAACTAAACTAAAACCAGTTTTAGAGTGGTGCCGTCGCATCGTACTGGTCCAGGGAGAAAGAGACAGTACTACTTTAAAACTGGTTTTAGTTTAGTTGGTGTACATCCGAATCGACACCATTGATTAATTTTATAGAAAATTGTTTTGATCCTTCTTCTCTTGGCTCGGAGTCTTCTTGCGGGAGCGAATCAGGAATAAGGACAGGAGAACCAAAGTGACCGATATAGTCCGAAGAATTGCCAAACTTAAGTGGCAGTGGGCGGGGCACATTGCTCGTAGGACCAACGGCCGTTGGGGCGGAAAGGTTCTCGAGTGGCGACCACGTACCGAAAGACGCAGTGTGTGCAGGCCCCTCACGAGGTGGACCGACGATTTGGTAAAGATCGCGAGAAGCCGCTGGATGCAGATAGCGCATGCCCGATCGTTGTGAAGATCTTTGGGGGAGACCTTTGTTCAGCAATGGACGTCTTTCGGCTGATATGATGATGATGACTCTATCCTTCTACAAAAAATAAGGAATTTTAACACGTTCCGGGACACATCACAATAGAAGTTTAATTGTTGTAACGTGGAGAGGCGGGTTGTGTCCTGGACCGTGTGAAGATTATAGGACGTTACTCCTAAAATTACGGACTACATGTCGTCCGACGAATGTTGCGTAGTCGGTTCATAATTATTAATGTAACAGCGCCATCTGTTATTATTTTTTGTTAACTAAGGAAATGTAAGTAGAATGCTTGGGTGAACTCGACATGGTATTAGAAACACAGATCATTTTGTTCTTGTTGGTCTGATAGTTGGATGGCCTGTCTAATCCGGAGCGTGCAGGTTGGCCAATAGAACTGAAGTAACGAGGGTACACCCTCATTATTGTTGGGGTGAGAGCGTGTGCCGTCATTCACTTTGAGGCAGTCGAAGTGCGAACTAGTGTCAGTACCGTGTTAAATCCGCCGTGAATCCTATTTCTTTCTAATCATGTCAATAGCACTTTATTTTTGCGATTCAGGTGCTGATCTTTTACAGGCTGCACTTCGGTGAATGCGCGTTGGAATTACATAAGCTTATTCCACCATCGCCATTTCATCTTCAGACTACTAGGCGTGGGGAGGGATTCCACCCGTTAACATACCAAACATTAGCACTAAGCGGTTCCACTCTTCATTCATAATGCGAACAGCCAAGGCATGGAATACCCTTCCGGCGTCAGTCTTTCCTGAATCTTACAACCTTGGGATCTTCAAGAGCAGGGTGAATAGGCATCTACTGAGATCGCGTGCTTCATCTTTGACGACTTCTTTGGTGTAGTGGTTAGCAACTCTATGTTTGTGTGATGAATACGGACATGTGTACCCGAGTTATAGATTATTTCATTTATAATAAGTATTTATTTACAAAAAAAAAATTGTAGAATATCAACCATCTGGTATCCACAACACAAGCCTGTAGTTGCTTACTGTGGGACTAGATGGCGCTGTGTGTATGTCTAAGGATATTTATTTATTTATCTTCGGCCACATCGACACTTTCCATCATGTGAGATTGTGGTCAAACGCGATTCCAGTTAATCATAAACAAAATGGTATCGAAGTATGCACGCCGTTACTTTGTGATCTGAGTTTTATTTACCGCCCATCATACATTACTGCGTATGGACTGGGTTGTTGAAATAATCAAAATGGTACTTCGATGGTGTTAAAACAGGTGTTTGGAACCAATAAGAACTCAGTCACACACTAAACTTTTTAGCTATCTATCTATCTATCTACACACCGAATTCTTTCGCAAATTGTCGTATCAAATGATGATTTTAGTTTTAAAAAAATGCACGACTTAGATACCACAGAAAAGGGAGCAAAAAACATGCGAGCATTCTTTAAAGTATGACAAAGTTAATGTATTATAAAAGTCATATTTTTTTTACAATATAGCACAGACTAAAAAAAAATTGTTTGTTCGCGGTGGTTTCGGCCATTTATTCTCAGCAGTCTTATTAGTTCTCGAGGATTCTAAGAGATGGCGCTGTTTTATAAGAAAAGCGCGAGAAAGATTTATTATTTATAAATCAGTGCAGCCCATCGATGTCTGATAACGAACATTTAGACAAAGCCTCGTTATTTACTTGTACCTATCATGTGTGTTTAATCAACTTGCGATGCAATTACTGCGGCTCATGCTGAAGTCGAGTCCATTTTTAATATGACAGCTCAGTGGTTGCGGCACGTAAAGATTATAGCATCTTCTCGTGGATGTCGTACTAGGCGACTAAGGGACTTTTCACCAAAAACCATCTAAATCGCTGACCACCCCATTTGGGATTATACATCATAAAGTTATGTACGAGTATGTATTATGTACAGCACATAAGCATATCTCTTTGTTTTCTGTATGGTGCTATTTGTTTGGCGTACTTCGACCAGCTCCCCAAAATTATAAAATTGTATTAGTTATTATGCTTTATTAAAAAAAAAAGGACAACTAGATCCTGTGGGTTTCTTGCGCCGCTTCTTTTCCCACAGATGATTTCCCTTTCCGAAGCGATAGTAGCTTGGACATACCGACTGACAGATAAATGCAATAAACCTTTTTTATTTCCAGTAAATTTAAATTGACATTCAACAAATGATATCATGTATCTTACATTGAAATAAATGCTTGAAGTTTGTATTGCGCTTTGGTGGATATATCATTGAAATATAATTTATAATTTTTACCTATTTGGTTTAGTGTGTAGTAACTCTGAGTGCTACTCACATTAACAGCCTATTTTCTGGAAGAGAAAAACTATAGAAATTGAATTCATCCTGTATAGTCTATGTTTGCACACTCGTCCCTCTGTCGGAGAAACGTTTGCTTAGTTGAGCTGATCTCGCCGAATCAAACCTACTACGCGTGTTTGCTAACCTCACTCTGCTAACCACAACACTCAGGGTTTCAGAGATAGGGTATTTCTATTTTTGTAGGTTGTTTACAAAATTAACAGCACGTAGGATTTATTATGAGTACAGACGGCAACACAATTAAGGTAGCAGGCCTTTATTTACAAAATATATGTAGCAGAAAGATTAAAGGGAAATTCAGTTAGAAAAGAAACAACCCGTCTCTTCCCGTGGGAGTCATTAAAGGTCGCCTGGAAGAGATCGCTTTTAGTGATAAGGGCGCCTAATTTTATTGTCCCCTTTTTTCTGTTTATCTTTGTGTTATGTTTCTTATTGTTGTGCAATAATAGTACATTATTGCAAAGGCCGGGCAATTACCATTTCCGGCGAGGCATATATAGTGCTTTTCTCAAAAGAATGCAGGGAAATAATAAATATTTAAATAACAAATCAAGACGAATTTTCAGCTTTGCCGCCGATTTTCTATTTATCATCTGTGCCGAAAGGCAAACGCATTTACGCATACAGCCACGTGAAAGCAATTTGTACTAAGCAAAGAGATTTTGGTATGCCAAGAATGATAAAAGAGATCCAATCAAAGAGTACCCCCAATCAATCAATAACCCCAGCACGCCGTTTCATACAACATTGCTGGAGCGTTGTAATGTTCCAAATTCAAAAAACGCTCCTGCAATGGATTTATTTTTCGCTGTCCGTAAATTAGATACTCGCGTGTTCTTTTTTCGAAAGTCATGACAATATTTCCATGCATGTTTGAGACAAGAATATTTTGTTGTTGTTGTAAAGGCGACTAAGGGACTTTCTACCAAAAAATATATATAGTTTTGCACGTTCCCTGCACCCTTGCATTTCTGTATATTTCATAAGGTGAACCGTAGATGTGGTTTCAATAATTAAACTTTTAATCTTTGTAACACCCAAAACACTATTATTTGGAATATCTCTGACCACTCCATTTGGGATAGATGTCGAGACGTCATATATGTTTAGTAATTTATTTAATATATGTATTTGATATAACATGATCTGAATTATGTTATGTGTGTATGTATGTTATATTTAACTGAAGTTTATCTATCAAATGATACATTAATTGTGTTACCGACTGTACCTACAATTGGCTGTGGCTCCCGACACAGTATTATACAGGGTGTCCCTGGAAGTATGGATCAAATCGAACAGGGGAATGGGGAAGGTCATTCCCAAACTTAAGCTGAAAAAAAAAAATTAAAAAAAAA
The DNA here is from genome assembly GCA_949316235.1 of Oegoconia quadripuncta. Classification (NCBI taxonomy): domain Eukaryota; kingdom Metazoa; phylum Arthropoda; class Insecta; order Lepidoptera; family Autostichidae; genus Oegoconia; species Oegoconia quadripuncta. The sequence goes on from OX438749.1 coordinate 2,636,318, forward strand.
AAAAAAATAAGAAAAAAAAATTAATTAATTATTTTTAATTAAAAAATTAAGCTGATAGCTTTGCTAGTTTTCTTTTAAAAAATTTTTTTGTATAAGCACTATTCGATAATATGAAAATGTAAAAAATTGATCATAACTTTTGAACCGTCAAAAATGGCACCGACATTCATAGGGTTAAAAAGTTTGGGAATGACCTTCCCCATGCCCCTGTTCGATTTGATCCATACTTCCAGGGACACCCTGTATAAGACAAACAGATTTCTTCCCGTTTTAGTCGTAAGACCCGGAGGCAATCAATGACAATTGTCAATGTATTACGACATTGATAATTCCAATTGAAGTGTCAATTATTCAGGCATTTTGCCCTCAGCTCTTTTATAGTATTTAGAAAAGTAGTTAGCTACTGATAATGATGACAAATACAGATTTATTATTATTATTAGGGTCCTTACCTATGAAATTGGCGTTTTGTATGAAGAATTTCATTAAGACTGTTTTCTCCATACAAACATTTTTGATTTTTTTTTTGGGAACGGCAAATCCAAATTTAGCTAAACTTTGTGTGTATTATCGGATAACATTAAGTTAAGTATAGGCAGTGTTAATTTTTAAAAGTAACCGCTTTATAAAAGTTTCAGCGAATCTAAGAAATGATATGGGAAGCACATGAAGAGCTCTCTTCAATTTCTTTTTATTATGTGATTTAGCCCAGAAATTAAAAAATATTTCATGTGAAACCTTGAAATAATATTCCATTTTCCAAATAAAAACCAAATTTGGATATAGCTTTGAAAATCGCAGGAATTGTTACATATGATTAACGAAGAAAAAAAACTCTAATTTCATAGGTAAAGACCCAATATTATGGATTCATAGGCGAGCAGCAGATGCTGGTGTGGCCATATTCAAGCTGGGGTACAATACAATAGGTACAATACAATACAATACAAATACACTTTATTGCACAACAGAAAAGAAAATACAGTTTCAGAAAAGTGGTAAGAATAGAATGTACCATTTGGCGACCTTATCGATCTCTTCCAGGCAACCTTTGGGTATAAGGACAGTACATTTGAAATAGGTAGGTTGTGCGGTATTAAATAGGTATGCAGATACAAACAATACGCGAAAAAATTTCATATATTTACATACACATACATACATAGATCAATAGACAAATATACCTACTTAAACATAACATCTATAAAATAGCAACAAAATACAAACGTATTTACGATACAGAGGTAGAGGAAGAACGAAGAAGATGTGGGTAGACTGCGTGAGGATATGTGTGTGAAAGGAGTGGACGGCTGATAGAGGAGAGTGGAAGAGGATGACATGTTGTGCCGAGCCCACCTAAAGTGGAAAAAGGACAGGAAAATTATGAATTATATTGCTCTCATTGGAGACGGAAGCCTATATCTTGTAATTTTAACCTTTTCAGCAGTCTTAGCCGCATTATTAATAGACAGTGGCTTAGTCACAAAATTTCATAAACTTTTAACGAGTAATCTAAAATTCCACATCATTTTCTCACCTTTACCACTAAACCCTGTAAAAAAACTAAGAAAAAGCGATTCACGCTTTTACGGCGCGATCTGCGCGGTTCGTAAATAAAAAAGGAGGTTTAATTAAACTGTATATTAGTCTAGGCTTAGGTTACGATGCCCTGTGGACCACTACTACTGGATATGGATACGAGTTGAGTTCGAGTTGAAAAAAAATTATGAGAAATTAATAAACATAATATACAGTGTGGAAAAAATGTATGGACCCTGGAGGGGAACTACTTTAATTTTTTTTTTTATATGAGAGAGCGGCAAACGAGCACGCGGGTCACCTGATGGAAAGCAATCACCGCCGCCCATGGACACCCGCAATACCAAAAGGGTCACAGATGCGTTGCCGGCCCCTGAGGAAGGTGCATGCCTCTTGAAGGTTCCAATGTCGTACTCGTTCGGGAATACCGCTGCCGGAAGTCCGTTCCACAGGGTGGTCGTACGTGGTAAGAAGTTTTTGAAAAGTAACAAAACTATCAAAATTCAGGGTTTGCCAGAGGAGCATGGAACGTAGCATATTGGGAGTCAAACTGATCGACCGCGTCAGAAATGCTACACTACGCTCATGGACTCGGATCTTTGACGTAGGGAAAAAAGCGGCAACGTTGAAGTGGGACTGGGCGGGTCACGTGGGCCGCGTGCCGTGCGAGTTGTGGGCAAATGCGTCCACTATTTGGACTCCTACAACCGCCAGACGCAAACGGGGTAGACCGCGAAAACGGTGGAGAGACGAGCTTGACAGTTTTAATAAGGGATGGTTTGTGCTCGCCAAGAACAGAAACGACTGGAAACAGATGAGGGAGGCATTTGCCCAGCAGTGGGACACTATGGGCTCTTAATAATAATAATAACAAAACTACATTCAAAAATCTTCTAAAATTCGCGGGTTCGATCCGGGAATTGAACCAACTAAAAATTTAAAAACTACACCCTCGCTATTTTATTATACGAATCGGTAGGATTATTGTTCAGGATAAAATTTGTTTAATAAACATTTGCTCTTACACCAGAACAATGTGTGATAGTATTGATGAAGTATTAAAAGCTTGTTTCAATGTATAACTTCTAAGCATAACCAGATCTTACATTTTTGCCAAGTAGTAGAATTTTTAAGATGATCAATCGAAAACTAGTAGTAGTAACCTGATCATAATAACACCAACTGCAGCTTTACAATCATAATAGTATCAGGATTAGTCTGGTACGGCTCCGCTATTGGCTAACCGTGTAATCTGGTAATAATGCGGGATAGGGAGTAAAAACTTTTACACGTTCCTTTATTGCGGAAACTGGGTAAACAGCCGTATCCTCAGCGAGATGAGCGTGCCGTTATGACCGGCCGTGATCAGGATCAAATAGAATAGTCATTTTTCTATGACCATATTCCTGTGCTGGACCTCTCGTGTAAGTTAGTCAGTAATTTGCTATCCCAGGAGTTCCTCTGACTCCTGGGATAGCAGTAGTTCAAACAACGAACGACTTGGCAAAAATTTCAAAATTTCACAGCTCATAAATGAAAAGGCGACTGGAGTGGATGGGGTAACCTCGGTGCTACTGAAGTCATCATTAATTAAGAAAACGATACCTTAATAATAATAGCCTTGGAATAAGCCGCTTTTTCAGGACTGTGAAAATGTCTCTTACAGTGATTGGACAAGTTCCAGCCCCTGGAGACCCACTTGTTTTGCTTTCGTGGACTAAGAGAAACTTATCTCTATCGAGACCTAGGATCTGATGGAATCCTTACAGCGATGCACAAGTGGTTGGTTTAGAAGCATGTATACCGTTACATCAATAATCATCCAAGAGCAGAATTACGTCGGATATAAGAATATCTGACTGCAAGTGGAATGACATATGGGGTGCTATTTCCGTTTGTTCCCAAACGCGTTGGAAGATATCTTCAAGACGCTCGACTGGGTTTGGCGAGACATAAAATCAAATATTAGATTATATTTTTTAATGCTGTCTCAAGGAAAGTCGATATCGAAAAGTACTTTTTTTATTATTTTTTTTATTTGGGGCACTTACACCAATCATCCAGTCCCAAACTAAGCAAAGCTTGTGCTATGGACACGTACATAAATATTTATATAAACATCCATGACTCGGGAACAAATGTTCGTATTCATCATACAAACATTTACCCCTCGCGGGATTCGAGCCCGCAACCGTTGGTTTCGCTGATAGGGTCACTATCCACTACACCAATCAGTCGTCTACACCAATTTGATAAGACCACATTCATATTTGTTTCGGAACCTCTAGAAGGAAGTCAATTTGCAAGTTCAGGCGTGTTTGTCAGCACTTGGAAATGTCATCTCTTCTTCGCCAATTCCATAAAATCTGTCGGCGAAGGTCATCAATCATATCATTAGTGACTTAGGGGATCAAAACATCGATGGTAGGACCTATACTATGAAAAGATGCTCGCAGTTACTCGGGTAGAATCCCGATCGAGGTGAACCGTCAGATGACCGTCTACATAACTCTGAAGATTATCAAAAGGGCAGGCCATGTCATAGAACAAATAATCGCTGGAAACCGCGTCTAGGCAAACATAATGTGAGACACCTGATCGATAGAGGGACGACATGCGTCGAGCGGCTATGGAAGTGACTGCTAAGGTATACACGTGCTCTATAGCACATTGAAAGAGACATAAGTCTAATGTTGGACTATACAGGGATTCGTGTAATTTCCATTAAGTGGTGACGCCACTCTTGATTACGAACAACTTTCCACTAGGAACGATAGCCGAATTGGGCCGAAAGCCTTCCATACTAAAGGTTGTTTCAGAATGGTTTACTTTGTATGGGTAAACGAAAATTTTTTGATCGAATTCGACTATGGGTCCTTGGGGAAAGTTAATCCTAATAAGGAGTGGAGGCACCAATAAACAGGAATTACACGAATTAAATTTCACCCTGTATAGTGCACTTCTTCTTTTCGTGTCGAAGCAAGTTTCAAATTTTATTGGACCAAAACTTAGCCACTCTGACAGCATAGTCTGTGGCGTTAAGCAGGTCGTCAAAGGTGCAGCTGTCAGAACACGCGGAGCAAGACAATACGTGATCCATTGTCTGTGGGGAGACTCCGCACTCGCATCGATCACTCCCGCCATCGGAGAAGCCCCACCTGCACAGATTATCTTTGCTGCGGCCAACCTGAGTTCGAAGCCGATTTAAGGATTTCCATGTTGGCCATGGAATGGAATGGAAGGAGCCTCCCCGCGGCGCACCCTGGGAGCAGCTAGGTCCGGTAACGCAGGACCTAGGCTGACCAATCCTTTCACCACGATGGCAAGTTCTATAGTGCACTGATGATGACTTATTAAAAATATTTTTACCTGAACCCACCCATCTTTAGTCTTAACTGCGAATTCCCTAAACAAATATATTAAGAATAGATTTTTAAAGTGATTGATTATTTCGGTAAGTGTAAGTTGTTTTAAGAAAACCAGGTCATTCAATGTAAAGCAACTCATGTAAACATCCCGAGATATTCGAGTCGAAAAGGTCAAACTTTTTTAAACTCGCAATTTTCCCTTGATCACTGAACTGAGGAGCCGAGTTCTCATTAAAGAGTCCATTAAATCAATTACCTATTAGCACTAAATCGTTTGTGTACTGAACAAGAAAAAGCTTTTAGCCCCGTTCGTTTTGTTTGGCCACTGAAAAATAAATAAAAATTCTCACTGTGCCAAATAAATTCGCCAACAATGTTCCACAATGGATTTTTTTTTTCATTCGCCAACGTGTACTTTTTCCTAAAACGAGCACTGGCCAGTGTTTTTATTTCGGAAAGTTTTGTAGAAAGAGATTGTGTTATTTATTTTAATTTAAAACAACCTTCAAAAAAGGAAAGCGCTTCACGATTTTATTCGACGCGTGCTGTCGACCGACAGAAATCTATGTAGGATTTTTTTTTTTTATATGAGAGGGCGGCAAACTAGTATGCGGGTCACCTGATGGAAAGCAAACACCAAAAGGGTCACAGATGCGTTGCCGGCCTTTGAGGAAGGTGTAGGCTCGTTTCTTGAAGGTTCCAATGTCGTACTCGTTCGGGAATACCGCTGCCGGAAGTCCGTTCCGCAGGGTGGTCGTACGTGGTAAGAAGTTTCTTGAGAAACGTACAGTTGTAGACTTCCACTCATCCAGGTGATGTGGACGGAAATTTAATTTTCGGCGAGAAGTGTATCAGTTAAATTGAGCAGCGGGTATTAGCTCGAACAGTTCTTCAGAACATGACGGAGGGAGGTAGCATAAGTATACGTTTGACCGCTATGTGTATGTGTCTGTTGCTTTTAAACGGGTGAACTGATTTGGATAAGGTTTTTTTAATTGAAAGCATGTTTCCTAAATTTGATTCTTAGATATGTTTTATCAAAACAGGTTTAGCCGTTTTGTTTTAATCGCTTAAGGGTGTTCTAAATTTTCAACCAAACCTTTTTAATTTTATTTTGGCATCCAACAGTCAAGATACAAGACGGTCAAGCGCAGGTAACCGAACCGACAAACTTAGTAATGATGCGTTTAGTAATAATACAAACAGATGCGTTGCCGGCCTTGTGTGAACCTGAAACCTGGTGGCATAAGTAAAGGACATGTACGAAAATCATTACTTCAAGTAATGATTTTCGGTTATGTCCTTTCAGTTTGTAGGGCACCGGGAAGTACAGGATCTGATTTTTTTTTTTTTTTTTTTATATGAGAGAGCGGCTAACGAGCATGCGGGTCACCTGATGGAAAGTAATCACCGACGCCCATGCCGCTGCCGCAAGTCCGTTCCACAGGGTGGTCGTACGTGGTAAGAAGTTTCTTGAGAAACGTACAGTGGTAGACTTCCACTCATCCATTTATTTGTGAGCGTTAAAATATATGCTTAGAAGCTTGATTCTTTTACAGTTGCAAGTGACCGTGGACTTAAGTATTTAAAATTTATTTTAATTATACGTTCTTGATACGTTCTTGAGTGCCTGAGAAAATGGCTCTTGACTGACAGACAAACAAACAACAAAGCGATCCTATCACGGTTCTTTTCTGAGGTATGGAACCACAAAAAACATAAAAATTTATTAACATCAAAATACTTAATCGAATTTGAGTCAAGACGTCAGCACCGGTAATTTCGCTGGCTTTTAAAACCGAAATACCCATTTTAAACTCACGACGACACAGTCAGCAATAACAATATGCAGATACGTAAAAAGAAAAAAATAAAACCCATCTCATGGCATAAATCAGGTACAAGTATTGCACAGTCGTTACACACAAAAGTAAACATTGTGTTCGCCATTTTTTTTTATTCACAATGGGTATCTATCTGTGTACAATGTATCTAATTGTCAGTGTCGCACGATGGAGTACTCAGTATGGATTGTAGCCATTCACTACAAGGCTGGTTTTCAGTGGAACCTCCAAATGACGCATGTATAAGTACATTTATAGGGTTCAAAGTTTAAAATGAAATATTGAAAGTAAAAACCAAGTAATAACTTCTTTCATAACTAATCTTTCATTTTGTCAATTATTATTGACAAAATGAAATTAGTTATTGCTGGATTTCTTGGCTATAATCTTCGATGTGCGGATTTTGATCAGTCTAAAGGCGATATTACATGGTTCACTTCTGCCTTTCAGTTTGGATGAAGCAACCAAATTGAATCATGTAAACATAAAAGTGAATCAATGCCAATGTTCAATAGCAATACCTTTGACTTCTGCACCTTTCAACCAAAGTCAACGTCGGTTGAACCGTGTATGGCTTTTACGGCACTCCCGTTTTTTTCTATGGGCAAAGATTAAAACAAGCATTTGGATAGGCTGAGTGTGTACATAGACAGAAAATATTTCATTTGGTTTTATATCGAGAGAGTTTTCAAAAAAAAAATTAAACTACCCATGCCAATACCTTCTATTTCAGTTACTTAATTAACCCTAATAAAATTCATCCGATATCTGTGGAAATATCTATAACAAAAAAAAAAAAAAACAATAATAGTTTATATGATGAAACATGTAATTTGCCTTATTTTTTGTATTCGTACTTGGTAATATTTATACACAACTGTAACGCTGTTGGTTTCTTTAATAAATAAATAAATAAATAACTCGGGAATACATGTACATTCATCATACAAAATGCCTCTGTAGTGGGACTCGACACCGTGACCTCTCGACATAGGAGCCTCTAACCACCACACCAAAGAGGTCGTTAAATGGAATCATCGTTAAAATATATACCTACTGTTGTGATAAGTTTTTAGCCGCCTCCGTGGCTCAATAACTGGTTTAAGATATCGGAGGTCGCAGGTTCGATCTCCAGCGGGGTACATGTTTAGTACTCTATTTGGTTGGTAGGAGGGCATGTTAAAAATGTCCAACATCACCAACATCTCAGCCCGTACATATCCCACTGCAGGGATATAGACTTTCCCTCATGTAATGAGGGACCATGGGCCATAGTCCACCACGCTGGCCCAATGCGGGTTAGGGACTGAAATATTTAAAAATGTCCGCCTGGCTAGGTACCACTATATTATGTAAGTCTGCGCCAAACCGCAATGTTAATAGCATTGTTGTGTTCTGGTTGTCAGAGATAAGATAGCCTGTCCCCCAAATGAGATAGGGTTTCGGGGGTCATTACGCTTTCACCTTTGGCTTCATCATCACTAACACCATGTGTGATTGAGGTCAGGTGCTAACGCTTGTAATTTGGCATACATTACTGGTTTAAGTAAAGATATTTGAATGAACAGAGCCAAGCCGCCCAGCAATGTATGCTGAATTAGTCTCTACATTAGTATGGCGTAATAGGCCCCTTAACCTGTGCATAGAAAAAAAAACTTCTACCTACATTATAAGGCCTGTCAAGTTAGTGACTTCCTACTGCTAAATAATGTTTGAAACTCAACATTGTCAAAGAGTATTGCACAATTCAAAGTGTTTAACTGCGAGTACTGTTTAACTACGAGTAGTATTGACTTTTAAAAGTAAATAAACAACGTGTATGTACCGAAAGGATTCGTAGTAATCCTTCGATTCCATCCGTTTGAGATCTGTCCGTCGGTTCGCTTGATTCCGAACGCTAAAACAATATTGACCTATATGCTCAACAGCTAATATAAAAACAGTGCCTGAACTATTCGGAAATTGATTGGACATGTAAGACTGTGATTGGTCATCCATTATTATCAATTTTAAAATAACTATTTAAATATTTTTATTCAAGTGGCGTTTATTTAGTTAGTTATAAAGCTATACACCTGATAAGTTTTTTACTGTAAGGAAAAAATAGGGCATATTAGGTAAGTGAAATAGATGGTATTGGCATAGGTAGTTGGTACTTGACCTCAATCACACCTGATGTTAAGTGAAGATGAGGCCGCAGGTGAAAGCATACTGACCCGGAAACCCAAATATTTGAGGAACTGGCTATCTTATCTCTGACAACAATGCTATTAACATTATTTACAACAACAGCTTATTTTTAGCATATAATTAAGCGCTAATTGTGTAATTTGACGTGCATATTTGTGGCCTATTTTACATAATTACATCATTAATTCAAATAAATAAAGAAAACGGGGGAAATGAGTGAAATGAGTTACAAATAAATTTCTCATTATAGGAACCCTAAGAATTACGCCAGTCGCATATCAAACGCCGAAAGACGCGTGCGTTTTTGAAAGAAAAAGTTAAACTATTTATGCCAATTACTTCCATTTAACTTACTTAATATGCCCTATTTTTTCCTTACTGTACGTTCCTTACTGTTTATGCACACGCCCACAGGGCGTTGCACATTCAAGAGGACGTGCTATAATTCTACATTCTATAAATAAACAAATAAATAGCAATTTAAAAGTACAGCCTAACCTATTTAAATAAGAATAGTTATTAGAATATAATATAAGAATAGTTTATTATGAACGCCACAACACGATGCAAAAACAAAGAAGTAGTAAATTATAGCTAAAACAGAAATACAATTATGAAGAAGATCCCGACAATGCTGTCACGTGTTGCGGCGTGCACAAATGGGTTAGCACTCAGCTCATGCTGCGACGAATCACAGCGCTGGTTTTCAGTGCCCCCAAATGGCCAGTGACGCACGGACGCCACGTGAGGTACAATAATGAGCAAAATAATAATAAATAATTATAGTCGGGTTAGTGTATGTATAGTGTAGTGTAAACACCACAGTATGAGTTTGAAACCAGTGAGGTAAGTTAAGGGTTACCTTGCTATCTTTTGTATAACCAATAGGTGGTTTTTAAGTCGCAATTTAAAGGAATGTACTGATTTCACACTACGCAGAGGCGGCGGCAAGTCATTCTTTCAGTCAGACTTTATGGATACTATCCATATATGTATCCCACAAGATTCCTACTGACCACTCTCGAAATGAACTCATTGGAGGTTAGGCGAGCGAGAGATGAGCTCCTTATCGCTATCAAAGTGCTTCGCGGCGTCATAGACGCTCCCGACGTCCACGACGCTCTGGCTCGTTTCTTCGTACCCGATAAGTATGTGAGACACCGGGCATGTCGCCGCCACAGGCTGTTCGCAACGCCTCATGCACGAAAAACGGCGCGCGCGCAATCCCCGCTCAACCGCATGCTAACCGCCCTCAATGCTCTCCTGCAGGCAGTCCCTGACTGTGATGTGTTTGTAGATGGATGGGAAAGTATATTGTCTGATTGCCTGAGTTTCTGTGAGCGAGATGTATTGAATGGAGATATTATTTTTAAGAATGCATAATTGCATTGTGTTGTTTTCTGACATATAATTTGTATTCTCCTTGATTTTTATCTTTATTTTTTTTCTTATCTTTTGTATAATTATTGATATAGACTTTATTTTATTTTTCTCTTTGCATTTTTGTTGTTTAACTTTAACTTATTTGTATTATTTTTATAGACATTTAATTAGCTCTTTTAACTGTTTTAATTCCTATTGTAAATTTATTTGTATTTTTTCCATAATTTGTATTATTGTTGACATTTAATTATTTCTTATAGTAATTAATTATGTAATTGGGAACCCTCCCGTGTAATTAATTAATTAATTAAATTAAATTAAATTCCAACACTTGGAAGCAGCAAACTTGAAGCTACCTCGAAAGGCGGTGGTGCGATGGATAAATGAATATAATGAAGTGTCAATAATATTAGTTATTACTTTGCAGCTTGTCGGATATTTTACCTTAAAATGTATCCTATGACACTCTAGGGATCAAGACGAAAGGAACGACATCGTGCACTTAAAAATTAGTCAAGCCGTTTAGGCCACAGGTGGTAACATAGAAATCTACATAAATTCATATATATACGGGTACATATATTTGGAAAACAATTTTCCCTCGTTCTTGGAGCAGTCGGCTTATTAAAAGTTGCCAACCCTATGGAAGGTGAGGTGATCAATGTTTACGAAGTCATTGCATTTTATTCTAATTTAAACATACATATTTTGATTTTCAGTTGCAACCATCCTGACGTACTACTTTTGCTATTTCCACTCTCATCAAATGCTTCATATACACGCTCGTGATTGTAGTCTTATTACTGTAGTTATTTTGGTAAACAATTTTTTTGATTAATATATATTGGATGTTATCCAATTCCATACATAGATAAGTCTTCTCCAGCCTAAATGACGTAAATGTCTCAAGGATTTTCCGCTTCTGATCGCGCTTTAACTCGGTGTACTACTAGTTTTGCTACTACCTTTTCGGATCAAATCAAATGAAAGCAAAAATATTTTATTCAATGAAGGATACAAAAATATCCCTTATTGAAAGTCAACATGTTATTTTTTTAAACTACATCGCTTCACAAGGTGCTATGATTTGGGAGAAGAAGCGACAAGAAATTGCGTAACAGAACATTAAATTGGTTTCCATCTTTACAATAATATTACATATTACAAAACAATTAACATAAGCGTAGTTAACGACCAGCTAACACCAGACCTCCTTATCGTATAAATAATCATCTATCCTCTAATAACCATTTTTACCCTACATTTCTTTAATGTGACGTTTAAATTTCTGCTCTGTTAAATTCAATACGTGATCTGGTATTTTATTGTAAAAGCGTATGCTGTGTCCCACAAAAGATGTGCTAACCTTGCGAAGTCTAAATTGTGGAATTTTAATGTTATTTTTGTTTCTAGTATTAAAATTATGATTATCAGAATGTTTACGAAATTAATATTTTTGCGTACATACATTATACTGTCATATATATGGGATGCAACAGTTAAAATATTTATTTCTTAGAGACTCACGGCAGTATAAATTAAATATTGCTCTGATTACTCTTTTTTATAGAATAAATATTGTTTCAATATCTGCAGCCCTACCCCACAGTAGTATACCATAAGACATAATGCTGTGAAAGTAGCCGAAATAAACGACCCTCGTTGTTTTAATGTCAGTAAGTTGTCTAATCTTACGAACAGTAAAAGCAGGTGAACTGAGCCTGCTCGCAAGTGTCTCAATGTGTGGCACCCACTGTAGTGTGGAGTCCAAAGTGATGCCAAGAAAAACAGTGGTCTCAACAAAGTCGAATGGTTCACTATTTAACTTTAGGTTGCTTTCCCCCTACCTTACATTAGGTAAGGAAAACTTAATACATTTGGTTTTCTTGGCATATAGGACTAAATTATTCACAGTAAACCAATTTGAAACCTGTATAAGAGTTTCGTTTACATCGTCAATATCATTCGACCCTCTGTTCGATCGATTCGATCATTAGACATAACACGAAACACGGCAGCAACATTCTTGAAACCAGAAATAAGTGACATGACGCACTGCATTACTATTTCTACACTGTGGTGAAACTCGCCGAATGCCAATATGAAAAATGAAGTTCGATGGCATTCTGGCATTCTTTGAATAATCATGTAAGGAATTTTTGGCCGTTGTTCGCGATATTTGGAAATAAGGCGAACATAAACATTGTGTACACTATTTTCTGCCCAATCTAATAAATACTATGTATCTCTAAGCTTTGCTGGTAGAAAACTCTATCGGAGTTAAGCTCGCCTTTGTACATTTTATATACAATGCATATTTCTGTAATAATTCTGTGTACAATAAAGATATTAAGATAAGATTAAGATAAACTGCGATAGGTAACTTCTCATAGTACCTTAGTACTTAGTCAAAGTCTAAAAATAGTAAATTTTAAATTTTTTAAGCTACTGCTTATTCTAAATGCAATTTTCTCATGAGAAGACCAAGCAAGAAACTTGAGGGGTTGCTCTTTTAAAAACAGGTATACATCTTATTTTATATGATTTTACATTTCATGATTAATTGTGAAAGAGCCGGGCATCCGAACGAACTGGTTATGTCCATGGATTTTTATCATCGAAATAGTCTGATATTTTATAGTATGCTTTCTTAATAAGTTTCTGTTTTATAATATCTTTACATTTATTGAATGTATTCTTTTATACTGGATTAATTTTAAATTTGGATATTTCTTTATTCTTTATTGCACAAGAAATACAAGAAATTTAAGAGTAAGAACAGCGCTGTAATCGGATATATCGACAATCCTAGTTTACAGTTGTTGGGCACAACTCTCTACCAATTCTAATCTCCTGGTAGCAAACACGCCGAACAATACAAACATGGCATTCGGTTTGAAGATCTGTCTGTCCATCGTCATAAAATAAATAGTGGCTACATCGTTGGTAACATACATGGAAACAATACTGAACAACGCTGGTGTTCTGTGACGAAGAACTGTCTGTATGGACTTGATTGATGGGGTTTGATACCTTGTGCTGTTATTTTGAATACCGAGTAATAAATTTTAGATAAATCGAGATGCCATTTTATACTGTCTAAGATAGTTATAGAGAGACATGGTCGTTACTCCACCGACAAGAGCATAGCTCTTAAATTGAAGAAGATGAAGATAGTTAATCATTTCAATTTTGATCTAGCTATTGCACACAAAGCAGAGGACAAATAGAATCGTCCTAAAATCGAATTGCATTCTTTCAAAAACCTCTTCCTTTTTTTGAATTTAGTTAGTGCAGCAATATCATATCAGTACTAAAATAATTACTTTGCTCAGATAACAGATAAACATACATAGATATTTATATGTATAAACATCCATCCATCCATCCGACACACAACCTGCCTATTTACTGGCAGAATTATCAGTGTTGTAAGCGCGTTCAGCGTTTGCAGCGTTAGCTGAGCCAGCAAGCCCTTTCACTGCTACAATTATTGTGCATTATTCTAAGATTTCTTCCTGTATAATAATAATTATATTTATGGTTCTGTACAATGTATTGTGGCACTGAATAAAAAGTTTCTATGTGTATGTCTATATTTCAAATGTCCTGTCCTTATACCCAATGGTTGCATGGAAGAGATCGCTGTTAGTGATAAGGTCGCCAAATTATACGTTCTACTCTTACCATTGTCTGCAACTGTATTTTCTTTTCTGTTGTGCAATAAAGTCTATTTGTATTGTATTGTAAATACAAAATAAGACGCGGCTTGGACATACCGACTGACAGATAAATGCAATAAACCTTTTTTATTTCCAGTAGGTTTAAATTGACATTCGACAAATGATATCATGTATCTTACTTTGAAATAAATACCTAATGCGACGACGCCAAGAGCACTTTCAAGTTGATCTTATACAACAACTATTTTCATTCGTCATTAACTGGGTCAAGCATTCGATTCGTGGTTTACTTGAATTCCCGTTTACTGATAACTAGGTAGCGTTGTAGTGAACGGCTCCAACCCATGCTGAATTGGAGATCTTCCTGACGCCATTTTGCGACACCGACAGATGGTAAATATAAGTCTCGACTGTGTAATACTCGTACCTGATTGTTTGCGTCATGAGATGGGTGGGTATAAACACTTTTTCTTAATTTCTTATTTTCCATACCTCTTCAACAGAGTAATCATTGTGATGACCTTAGAATCAAAGTTCATTCGAATAAACTGTTTGCTGAATTTTGATTATTCTGAAAATTGCAAAATTGTTAGAACCAACGCTTTGAATAATACGCTTCATTATATCGGCATATTCCGTAAAAAGCTTAATAAATATAATAAATAAATAAATAAATAAATGTCTTTGCACAAACACACAGCGCCATCTAGGTCCACAGTAAGCATCTAGGCTTGTGTTATGGATACCAGATGGTTGATAAATTACACAAATACATTTTTTTTTGTAAATAAATACATATATAAATGAAAAACATCCATAACTCGGGAACACATGTCTGTATTCATCATACAAACATATGCCCCTAGCGGGATTCGAACCCGCGACCTTTTGGTATAGCAGCAGAGTTTCTAACCACTACACCAAACGGTCGTCAAAATGTATTGTATCGTCGTTCGTCATAATGTATTGGGCATTGGTTAATGTAGGTGTAATTTTTTCGAAAGCTTTATTAATGTTAGTTAGTATTGAGTATCATTTTTGTGTTGTACGGTTTACTAAACAAGAGTTAAAGGTAGTTTTTTACCTCGTCCATACTTTTCTTGTAATCAAGTATGTACCTACCCAGACTTTTTGTTAAGGGTATGTGGAAACATTATTGTCTTATATAAGGTCTAACAAAATTAACCCGATAAACGTTGCAGAATGTATGTATAGGCTGTACATATTACGAAAAAAATAAAAAATAAAACATTAAAGTTAACAGATTTTATTCAAAAAATAAAATTAAGAAATGTAAATTTTGTGAGTTGGACATTAATGGCCGCGCGATCTAAGTACCTTGCCACAACACACAAACACGAGCCGCGGTACCTTTGAAGACGCCAAAAGGTTGCCCCGGCGCCGACGCGACTTGCTGTGATTGGTTGCGCCCTGTGCCCCGCCACCCCCTTTAGCGTCTTCCATATGAACGTTGTCTGTTTTTTCTCATTGATAAAATAAGGTTACAATCGAATGTTAATTTGTATTTTACAGTGATTCACATATATACCATATAATATATATTACATATAATAGTTTCCTTGAAAATCCATTATATTATAATTGTTACTAGTTTCCCGCCCGCGGCTCCGCCTGCGTGGAATAAGTTTAAAGTGGAAATTTGTTTATCCCGCGGGAACTACGCACTTTATCGGGAAAAAGTATCCTATGTCTTAATCTAGGGTATATTGTACCTATATACCAAATTTCATCCTAATCCGTTCAGCCGTTTTGCCGTGATTAAGCAACTAACAAACAAACATCCAAACTTTCACATTTATAATATTAGTTAGATTAAATAAATCGAAAGCTATGAAAATAATAATGTTTTAAAAATGTCATCGAAAGCTCTCCAAAATTTGAATTCAACTCTAGAATGATTTTTCATTAGCGAGAAAACTCGCGACGATTTGCATGGAATGTAATTCGTGGAAGGCCCGCGCTATAAAATCGACGAATTACCATACAAAATTCCAGCTGAAATTGGAAAGCGATCCAGCATCGTCACGTACTCGTCCCGTTGCTGCCACCGAGACTTGGAGGTGGGAAATTGAAATAATGTGAGGACAAAGCTCTATCTTATTTCAGGAGAAACTCGAAATTGTGTCGCTTTTGCCAATAATGGCAGACTTTACCAACCCCGGGTATTATTTGATGAATGATTTTTTTTTATACGAAACGGGTAGGAACTTGATCTCAATCACACCTGATGTTAAGTGAAGATGAGGTCGCAGGTGGAAGCGTACTGACCCGGAAACCCCAACACATTTGGGGGATTTTATCACAGTTAATGAAGTTAGTATCGTGCACGTTACCTGTATTTCTCAGATTTTTGAGAGATTCGAGAGATTTCTCAGAGATTCCGAGATCAGGTTTATTGATAACAATAATAATAACAATAACAATAACAATAACAATATTTTATTGAACCGAAATAAATTACACAACTGTTGAAGCTTTGTTGTCTGTGGTAGTTAAAAACTGTGTTACAGACAACAATGTCTTCCCCATATATTTTGTACAATAAGTAAATTTTTGCCATCTAAGGGTGTAGAGAGTTTGGTAAGTATATAAATATAAGTAAATAATATATGTATATAAAATATATTTGAATATATATATATATAGGATATAATATAATAAAACCGCCTAATTGTATTCTATTGTTATCATCAAAAGTTATTGTAAATTATTTTGCGCAATAAAGAGTGTTTGTTTTGTATTGTATTGTATTGTATTAAACACAATTTTTTTTCCTTTCTGTTCAATCTGTAGGGTCATTTGCAATTCCTGTACGTTTTTAAGATTAATATTCCTGATCGAGTGTTTTATTAAGGCAAGGGCATGTTGGGCTTTTGGGCTTATATAAAGGTACCGCCATTCTTTCCAAGTAAAATACGAAGTGTTGCAATTGTCTAATGCTTCGCACAAACAGTTAAAATAATCATGATCATCATACCAACCACAGGACGTCGACTGAACAAAGGCTTCTCCATAGAGTTCCAGAGCGGCCTGCATTCAGCGCGCGACCTATCTGTCCACCTTGTGAGTGGACGTCCCACGCTGCGCTTGCCGGTGCGTGGTCTCCACTCGAGAACTTTAATGCCCCACCGGTCATCAGTTCTTCGAGCTATGTGCCCTGCCCACTGCCACTTCAACTTGCTAATCCGATGGGCTATGTCACTGACCTAATCGCCTACGGATTTTGATTTAGCAGGCATTGTTCAATTAAGACAATATCATCAACCTAATAATAAAGACTAAATTTAAAAAAGAATAAAAACTATTTATTAATCGCGGACGCGCGAGTAGATGGCTTTCACGCCGTGCTCCGCGCACGTGCTGCCGCGGCGCTGCACAGACTGCGCGGCAGCACCAACAGCCTCCTGGCAGTCATTGCTGATAGGCTGGACAGTCGCTACACAAAGCACTGGATGTCACAGCATCGAAGTTTTCGCATTTTTGTAAAATGAAAAATAAAAACTAACATAGGTTAAGGGTAAATTGTTACTAACAAAATATGGACCCAAAGTCTGAAATAAAGAAGTTTTATTTTATTTATTTATTTATTTATTTAACACTTTATTGTATATAAGCATACACATCAAACAAAACAAAAAAAACAGGAGAATATTAAAATATACAAAAGGCGAGCTTATCTCTATAAGAGATCTCTTCAAGCAAACCTCAGTAAGAAAACTAGCAGGATTCGTCTTATTATTGTGCCTTTACCTATGAAATTGGAGTTTTTTTTCTTCGTTAATCATATATGTACCAATTCCTGCGATTTTCAAAGCTATAACCAAATTTGTTTATTTGGAAAATGGAATATTATTTCAATGAAATATTTTTAAATTTCTGGACTAAATCACATAATAAAAAAAAAATTAACAATTTTTTCATGTGCTTCCCATAATCATTTCTTAGATTCGCAGAAACTTTTATAAAGCGGTTACTTTTAAAAATTAACGCTGCCTATACTTAACTTAATGTTATCCGATAATACACACAAAGTTTAGCTAAATTTGGATTTGCCGTTCCCAAAAAACAATCAAAATTATTTGTATGGAGAAAACAGTCTTAATGAAATTCTTCATACAAAACGCCAATTTCATAGGTAAGGATATACTACATATTCTAAAGTCAGAAGATGCTCGAAACGCTATAATTATATCAGAAAAACAAATCAACAATACAATACAAATGCCTATTCTTTATTGCACACCAAGTTTACAGTATAAATATGGAATTTTGAGAAACGAACTGTGTTAACCGTCGTTTACCATCCTACCAAAATAGTAGGAATTGTAGAATGAGCGCGGCAACATCGCCGTATGACAATGGAAAGCTTCGAAACGGCTTAACTGATTTCCATCAAATATGGCTAAGTACTATCTCGCTAACATCGGCTTTACGAAATAAAACACTATTTTCAAATCGGTTCAACGAATTTGTTACTATAATGCCAAAAACAAACACAGGATTCAATCTTGTTACACCCATCAAATAAATAACAACTATTTGTACTTAATAAAATGAAAATTTAGGTAGCCCCTAAACAATACGATTAAAACAAAACGGCTGAACCGATTTTGATAAAACATGGCTAAGACCGACCGCTAGAAAAACTGCGTTCAATTATATAAAAAAACTGTAATCAAATCGGTTCACCCATTTAAGAGCTACTGTGCCACAGACAGATACACTCACACAACGCTCAAAATTATACGCTGGGGCTTATATATCTGGGGTGAAAAACCAAAAACCAGACAGCGTATTTTGTTGAATTTTTTATCATAAAATGTATCCTTAATCTGGGGATCAAAGCGAAACCTTACACTCAAGGTCAAGCGAATTAAGCTACAGGAGCTAAGATAGAAATCTATCTTAATATCATTATTGTACTCAAAATAGTTACAGAAATATGCATTGTATATAAAATGTACAAAGGCGAGCTTAACTCCGATAGAGTTTTCTACCAACAAACCTTAGAGATACATGTGTTTATTAGATTGGGCATAAAATTGTGTACTCAACATTTGAAAATCAATTTATAAAAAATTATATATATAAATAAATACCCAAAAAAAACGAATAAATAAAATTAATATATCACATAACCTATCCAATATACATACACACACTCTCCGATGGCAGTCGGGTAATAATAGAATATACACACCGACCGATATCAACAATTTCTAGTTTGTAGATGAATCAAATTAAATCAAATCAAAATATTTTATTTCATAGGATAAAATTATCACTTGAAAACGGCACTATTAATATTAATATTACATTTAAACTTACTGCTCATTCACAAAGCTGACTCCCCAGAGAAGAACGAGCAAGAAACTTGGGTTACAATTTGTGATTTCATAATTATACGAATAATAAGATAGCTATGTCCATGCTTGCTTATCATTCAAATAGTCAGTGATTTTATAGTTTTTTTCCTTTTGCTAATAATTTCTGTTTTATGATTGCTTTAAATTTATTGAAAGGCAAATTTTTAATGTCTACTGGAACCTTATTATAAAAGCGTATACATTGCATGCGCGCACGCACGCACAATCACAAGTATATTCTATTACTTAAAAGGAGCTCCTCGGCTGAAATTTTATGTATTAGGCTTAAGCTGATGAAATAAATATTTTGTATTTGTATTGCTCTTTCAAGGGTTTACTAACTTTGTGAAGTCGATTGAAAAAACTGGCAATCATGAAACAATTTAAAAAATGTTCCTCCAACAGCAACGCTCCCAGTCTCCCAATGAAGACTGTAACGGGTTTTATTTCCCGGAAAATTGGCAAGTCATAATAATACGCTGACTCATAAATAAGGATCGACGTTGGCCCTCTCAAGGATTTCTTTTTACGGTACATTTCACTGTTGCTCCGGTTAGGGTCGTAGCTTAGTGTTCAAAGAGTAGCGTGTAGCGTCTTGGCCACTAACATTTATACCGCGCCTATGGAAACGCTTTGGTCGGGCTCTCGGAATTCAAATAAATTTAGACAGACGTCATGAGCAATATTTTAATGTACGTTCTCCTTGTTAGAATTAAGTAATTAATTACTTCGATGTTTGGTGGTGTACCGTTCATGTGAAGAGCTGAAAACACAGATATTATTTAGAAGACTTGGTTGTGTCATTCCTCTAAGAATCCCCGCATCCACTACTCCTTCAAGCGCCATGAAAATGGAAAGTAAGAAAATTCAAAAATTCAAGTATTACAGGTATGTTTTTTACACCCCAGGACTCCGATTCTCGCGTACTGGACATTTCTCTGTCGGTGGACATTGGCAGGTCTATCTTCTTTTACTGTAATATGTAAGTGTAAAAGTAACATACCTATTGATGTCTATCGACATTGAAACCTCGAGTGGCTGAGAATCGGGGGCCAAAAATGGTTGAACATATTTGGATCGAAATCAACCTCTGTCACTTTCATTTATAATTTTTGTTGTTGGCAATAAATAAACGAAAATATCTTATCTGGTATAGCTATAGCGATCTTGAACCTGTTTTCTACCTTGCATAGATTTCCAGGCGGAAAACGTTTTGAAGTCTTTATGTTGATTCTTATGTTGATCTTCATCTGTTTCCCCAACGACCATTAGTTCTGTGACAGATGTCATTGTCATTTCAGTTTATTAATCTTTCCATAGGTCGCTGAGCGACTTCAAAATTATGGATAGTAGGCAGCTGCACCGTCAGAGTCCATGTTTCCGCCCTGTAGGTCATAAACAGCATCTAGTCTGTTGTTGTAGACAATGGAAAACCCCCTTTATTAATATCTTTGAGTTGTCATTTGCTTGTACGTAAATCATTTTGAGGCCCAATGATCCTGCTAAGTGAAACTGCAATATGATATACACCCAAGTTAATCAACACACAAGTACACAAAAGTGTACCCTGTGAAGTTTTATCTCTGAGAATCATATCATGGGTGAAGTAGTCACTTTCCACCCGATAATTAGCAAGAAACCGAACGAAGCTAGCTATCCGCTACCTCCTTACCAATATGTCCTCATCCTGTCGAGACATTTGGTCCTGCTTATTGGTGACATATTTTATATCTTGTTTATATGTTGCCCCTTGTGTCGTATTGTCAAGTATTGAGCCCCCGCCTTTACTTTGTTAAGGAAATTTATTGTACGAAAATCTACTTTTTTTCTCCCCATTTGGATGTGGCAGTCGGAGAAACTTTGGTGACAGTTATCAGGAAACTTTTTGTTGAAATATTGGGTACTAAAGATCCTTTTGGAGTTTGAGAATGTTTGGCATATATTATGTCATGGAGAGCGTTATCACACCATTTATAGTTTTGCAACATTGTAGACTGAATAACAGACACATGAACCGTGATCATTTGAGGTCTAGCTTGTGATTGGCCCTGCGAGGTATTTACGTGTCCTTATCCAATTAGAGAGCAATAAACTGATAGGACTAGCTAATTACTGAACAAAGGCTTTGGGCATCTGTACAGTTATCCAAATTTGTTAACAGAATATGCCCATCTCTTATAATTTGGTGTCTATGAGTTGTGTTGTCAATGTTAGGAGCCCATGCAATGCCATTACTGTACAAAGGCTTCCCTCAAGCTCTGCATATCCTGAGCTTCTTCCTACAAATTGGCCCTACGAGGTATTTACGCATCCTTATCCAATTAGAGAGCAATAAGCTGATAGGACTAGCTAATTACTGAACAAAGGCTTTGGGCATCTGTACAGTTATCCAAATTTGTTAACAGAATATGCCCATCTCTTATAATTTGGTGTCTATGAGTTGTGTTGTCAATGTTAGGAGCCCATGCAATGCCATTACTGTACAAATGCTTCCCTCAAGCTCTGCATATCCTGAGCTTCTTCCTACAAATTGGCCCTACGAGGTATTTACGCATCCTTATCCAATTAGAGAGCAATAAGCTGATAGGACTAGGTAATTACTGAACAAAGGCTTTGGGCATCTGTACAGTTATCCAAATTTGTTAACAGAATATGCCCATCTCTTATAATTTGGTGTCTATGAGTTGTGTTGTCAATGTTAGGAGCCCATGCAATGCCATTACTGTACAAAGGCTTCCCTCAAGCTCTGCATATCCTGAGCTTCTTCCTACAAATTGGCCCTACGAGGTATTTACGCATCCTTATCCAATTAGAGAGCAATAAGCTGATAGGACTAGCTAATTACTGAACAAAGGCTTTGGGCATCTGTACAGTTATCCAAATTTGTTAACAGAATATGCCCATCTCTTATAATTTGGTGTCTATGAGTTGTGTTGTCAATGTTAGGAGCCCATGCAATGCCATTACTGTACAAAGGCTTCCCTCAAGCTCTGCATATCCTGAGCTTCTTCCTACAAATTGGCCCTACGAGGTATTTACGCATCCTTATCCAATTAGAGAGCAATAAGCTGATAGGACTAGCTAATTACTGAACAAAGGCTTTGGGCATCTGTACAGTTATCCAAATTTGTTAACAGAATATGCCCATCTCTTATAATTTGGTGTCTATGAGTTGTGTTGTCAATGTTAGGAGCCCATGCAATGCCATTACTGTACAAAGGCTTCCCTCAAGCTCTGCATATCCTGAGCTTCTTCCTACAAATTGGCCCTACGAGGTATTTACGCATCCTTATCCAATTAGAGAGCAATAAGCTGATAGGACTAGCTAATTACTGAACAAAGGCTTTGGGCATCTGTACAGTTATCCAAATTTGTTAACAGAATATGCCCATCTCTTATAATTTGGTGTCTATGAGTTGTGTTGTCAATGTTAGGAGCCCATGCAATGCCATTACTGTACAAAGGCTTCCCTTAAGCTCTGCATATCCTGAGCTTCTTCCGAATTTATGCAACTGGTCCCGCTATCACTTAAGGTGAGTACACATTGATAACATTGATTGGAAATTTACGAAACTCCCGAAGGAGTCCCGAAGGAAGGATATCATCCAAATACACAAAGCAATTGTGTTAAAAGCCAAACCAGCGCTAGTAGCATGATAATAAATAAATAAATAAATAAATATTTCGGACACTGACACCAATCATCTAGTCCCAAACTAAGCAAAGCTTGTGCTATGGATACTAGATAACGGATAAACATACATAAATATTTATATAAACATCCAAGACTCGGGAATAAATGTTCGTATTCATCATACAAACATTTACCCCTCACGGGATTCGAACCCGCAACCGTTGGTTTCGCTGATAGGGTGACTATCCACTACACCAATCGGTCGTCTATGATGTAGATAATATTTGTCCTGCTCATTCGCATGGACGAAATATAAAACTATGGCACTCTCAGTCCTATGTCGCGCGACAAACAATGTCACGCTACGCAGGCTGGTTTCATAGTCAAGCGGCACTTAATATTTTTTTCTAATACCTCTTGAGGTTGGTACTATTGTCCAAAATTATCAGCTTTCTAAAGTTGTTAATTTTATATTAAGTAAATATGTTCCCCAAATGTGTTGGGGTTTCCGCGGCAGTGCGCTTCCACCTTCGACCTCATCTTCACTTAATATCACCTGTGATTGAGTTCAAGTACGAACCCGTAGTGCATATTTTTTTTTTTTTCAATTTGTAAATTTTTGATTTGTGAAAAATCTGTTGACAAATTTCTACTGATATTTAGGTAGAATGTACTGTACTACGCTTGGTGACTGTACCGTTTCTTGAAAAATAAAACGATTCTTAGATTACTGACAGAACATCTAAAGACGTGCGGCCTGATAAGCTTTTGAGAATTTTACGGTAGGTACTTCATCTTGAAAAATGACTGAAGAAAATATTTAGTTTTTGTATATACTCGTAGGGTGAGGCTCTTATAAATACTTCTATAATTATATTCAGTTTTTTTAAATGATTTAATTAGAAAAATATCAAATAAAATCCTCCACATGGTTGAACAGTGTTTTGAGCTTATTATCTCTTAAAAGCCTTTCTTCGACACGGCTAAAGTGATTTTCATCAAACATGTTATTTTTATATTTATGCACAATTGACCGCAATCACACCTGATGTTAAGTGAAGATGAGGTCCAAGGTGGAAGCATACTGACCCGGAAATCCTTTTTGGACTAACAACCTAGCTGTCCTCTCATTTTGAAATGAAATGAAATGTTAATTTGCTACGGAGTTTGGTACATGAAGCTATATTGTCTCCGCAAATTCTATCACTGTGTTGTGTTGTTTTGTCTTATATTATAATAAAACTACACTCAAATCAGACCACGAATTCCTGAAATACAAGGTAAAGACGACCACACACACACACACACAACCCCGGTAACGGTTAAAAGATTTGACTAAACCCTTTTCTTATCGAAAAAAATCTCTCATAAAAAGTACCCTCAACAAACCAAAAATGGCGCCCAGAACCGATCGGCGACAACTAGAAAACATACCCCAAAATTCCGGGAAACTTTTATAATTCCGTACAATTCCCGGACTCTATCTGGTGGACCGATCGGCAAATATCTTATCCGGGAATTGTAGGCTCGTTATTGGCCCCCTTTGTTTTGTGGAATTACTTCCTTAGTGGCCTTATGGGGTAGATAAAGCTGTTTTTCGGCCATTCACGGCCATTCTCGCCCCGACGAAATTAGGGCTCAGCCTGATTATCGCCGAACGGTAGACTAGTTTGGTTATTTGTTGAATGTCGGGCTCTCCGGACATTTACGGTATGCCATATATCGGGTCAGATACTGCTAGTGATGTGACGGATAGAGTTTAGATCGATGTTTTTTTGATTAAGCAGTTAATGACTGCCAATGCGCCACCATTTGATACCACTGGACATTTCGTTTCTCTAACAGTAACCTGAAACTAAGACAAGAAATTAGCATAGATAGATAAATCGTTTATTTGTATCTCCAGTCACACACATACCATAAGTTCCAAAGTAATTGGATAAACATATTTTATAACAATCCATAAAAGTAACATCAGGATACACTAGAGTATGTGTGTGCTACAGCCGTCATAGGTCAGTGTGTATAAGCTCAGAGAGCAAAACACTGATTTTCAGCTATTACCCACGAGGAGACACTGGTACAAAAGAGAACAACCAGACAAGCATATTTTACTATGCGCATCAGTGAATAATGTCATGTAGGTATATGTGTATTCAAATGCAGTATAGGTACTCAAATAGATACAGATACACTGTCGGTAGATTGGAATAAATAAGTAAATAAATATGCGAATTAGCTTACAAAAGATTGAGATAGCATACAATAGCAATTGTTTTATGTAGTTCAAAGGTAATCTGCTTTTCCAGAAGTGATAGATAGATAGTGGAATCCATTTGATTTTTGCGCATTTCTCCAATATATACACTACACACAAAGAGACTCAGTCCCAATACATCGAATTTGGATTGATCGACTCTATAACACTACCTGTCGTTGCGAATTGCTTCACCTTGCGTGAAGTGTCTAATACACAAGATAAGTTCGGGAGACAAGCAGTTGAGAGAGAGTTGGCAGCGTTTCCTTCCTGACCTAACTAACATTAATTGTGAAGTAGCTTAACACTAGGTGTAATTCATAGCTGTCTGAAGTGGTATACTCGAGTCACGAAAGTTGAGCCGAACAGTGTGTTTTAACCGCACTCGAAACTCCAACCTGTTTGAGATATCACTCACCATTTGGGATAAAGGTCCTTAAAAGTCCTCAACCTGATAAAAACCAATCACAGATTCATGACCCGTTTCATTGAAATCTGGGCAGACTACTATTAACTACAGATTTAGTTATCCGTACTACGCGTGGAAGGTTTGGGAATGTGGGTAAATCACACACTGCACCGAGCGGCCGGCAAGCGAAGGAAGTACCCTTAGCCATACTTCTTAAACACGGGTGACGGACACTAGCGGGGAGAGATGAGAGTCGCTTCTCATCACGCTTCGCTTCACGAGTAATAGCACAGCAGCATAAGAATGATGTTTTCATTACATACCCACAGAGCCTGAAGTCGAAGGTGTGTGACTAATGTGTTTTGCAGATCTTCACCTAACGTGGACGCTCACAAAGCAGAATATGCACATAATTAAGGTCGCACAAAGAGGCAATAGACCGTTCTACATAAGGCATCTCTCTTGTTAACTGAAAATTGAAAGTCGAAGCGGTAAGCGAATAACAAGACCAAGGTGGGGTTGAGCAAGAAGATTAGCCAGACATTGGACGGTGGACCAAGACAGTCACAAAGTGGTGGCCAAGAGGAGCGACAAGGCCAGTAGGTAGACCGCCGGCGTTGGTCCAATGGCATTGTAGAGTTGGCGGGATTTATTGGATACAACTGGCTCAGGACCATGAAAATTGGCGTCACGAAAAAAGGCCCAAGCCCAATGGTTGATGGATGTGGGTGTGGGTTGAAATTGACGATAACGATTGATGACTTCATTGACAAGTTCCAGATTGGTTGCAGCTATGAACCGGATCTAGGGTTGTGAAAGCGACGACCTGTTTGGTATAGTGGTTAGAAATTCTGACGACTATACCAAATGGTCATGGGTTCGAATCCCGCTAGGGGCATATGCTTGTGTGATGACTACGGATATGTGTACCCGAGTTATGGATGTTTTCATTTATAATAAGTATTTATTTACAAAAAAAAATGTATTTATGTAGTATATCAACCATCTGGTATCCACAACACAAGCCTATACTTACTTATTGCTTACTGTGAAACTAGATGGCGCTGTGTGTGTGTGTAAGGATATTAATTTTATTTATTACCCAAACAGGTTATACTATCGTATGATCGTAGATGAGAGGTACACCACGACTGATAAACGAACTGCCGTAAAATAGAACGGGCTGATGCCCAACTTAAATACCCCTCTCACCCCAAAACTTTCCTTTACTTTTTGAAACTAGAGAGATAACTGACTACAAGGAGAAGGAAGGCTTACTTGATCTTGTTGAGCTGTGGTAATATCAATCAGTCAGTACATCTGAAAATAATCAGCTTTTGAAGCCACCAATCATTCGGAGTTTACAGTCTTCCTTTGAGACCAAGCCCAAGGAACTCAAAGTTAAATTAAGGTTTACGTCAAATAACCTACTTCTTAATGAAAAAAAAACCAAATGCATAAAATTTTCACTACCTAATGTCAAACAGGTAGCTAGTACTATTTTAATAAAAAACGAGGAGTTGGAGCTTGTGGACACTACTCTATTTCTAGGCATTATGTTAGATAAAGGACTACAATGGGGTCCACATATCGAAAGGTTGTCGAAACGTCTCAGTTCTGCAGTGTTCGCTATTAAAAAAATCCGCTATTTAACCGACGTGGACACCGCGAGGCTGGTATACTTCAGCTATTTCCATAGCATAATGGCTTATGGCATTCTGTTATGGGGAAATGCCGCGGACATAAATTGTATTTTTGTTCTGCAGAAGCGAGCGGTTCGTGCGATCTACAAGTTAGGCTCCCGAGTATCTCTGAGGAATAAATTTCAAGAAATCAATATATTAACTTTGGCATCGCAATATATTTACGAAAACTTAATGTACGTAAGAAAGAATCTGTATTTGTTTAGGAAAAATTGTGAAATACACAATGTTAATACAAGATATAAAAATAAACTTGCTGTCCATAGCAGTCGCTTACACAAAGTCACTAAGTCATTCAAGGGACAATGTATACGCTTTTACAATAAGGTTCCGGTAGACATTCAAAATTTGCCTTTAAATAAATTTAAAACAACCATTAAACGGAAACTATGTGCCAAAGGCTATTATAAAATTTCTGACTATCTGGATGATAAGAATGCGTGGACATGAACCGCTCGCCATTATCCAGTATATTTTATTCTTATTTTCTTTGTCGAATCATAAATTTTACAATTAGGTATCTCAAATTGTATTTGTATTGACTTATTTAAAAAGAGCAACCCTGGAGTTTCTTGCTCGTTCTTCTCTGGGGAGACTGCCTAGTGAATGAGCGATAACTGTATGTCATGACGATTTCAAATGTTATTCTTATAACTTACGAAATAAAAACACTTTTGATTTGATTTGATTTGATTGATTAAAGGTTGTTCTTTTTAAATGTCCGACTCGCCTGCGCAGAAACAGTCATATTCTATGTGTTCTCTACAACATTTTGTTTAATCCTTCCTGCCCAAACTACCTGTGGAACTCACTTTTTTTTTATGCACAACGGGTTGGTACTTGACCTCAATCACACCTGATGTTAAGTGAAGATGAGGTCGAAAGTGGAAGCGTACTGACCCGGAAACCCCAACACATTTGGGGGACTGGCTATCTTATCCCTGACAACCGGAACACAACAATGCTATTAACATTGCTGCTTGGCGGCAGATTTAGATAAGATGGTGGTAGCTAGCCAGGCGAACATTTAAAATGCCCTACCACCAACCAAACCGAGTACTTAAAGATGTACCCCGCTGGGGATCGAGCCCGCGACCTCCGAATCGTAAACCCAATGTTGTTTACATTGAGCCACGGAGGCGGTTAAAACGCTCACTTCGCATTAATATACCTACGCGGCAGCTAGTCATTGCCTACCTTTAAATCTCGTTTAAAAGAGCATTTATCTTAAGTCCTGTCAATAATTTGCGTTTAATAATGTTCTTCGCTCTTGGTACCTAACAAAGAGTTTTTAACCGCCCCGGTGGCTCAATGTAAACAATATAGAGTTTACGAATCGGAGGTCGAGGGTTCGATGACCAGCGGGATACATATTAACTACTCGGTTTGGTGGATGGTTGGACATTTTAAATGTCCACCTGGCTAGCTACCACCATCTTATCTAAATCTGTCGCCAAACTGCAATGTTAATAGCATTATTGTGTTCCGGTTGTCAGAGATAAGGTAGACAGTCTCCCAAATAAGGTGGAGTTTCCGAGTCAGTACGCTTCCACCTTCGGCCTCTTCACTTAACATCAGGTGTGATTGATGTCAAGTGCTAACTAAAAAGTAGACGCAACCTCATTATGCCAACCGATATATCGTTATCATCTCGAACGGAACTAAACTAATGTTGAGGGCATAAATGAATCGGCTAATGTTCTGGACCTTTGCCCCAATAAAGTCCCTTGGAGATTAACACGGCGATAACACAGAAACAAATAGAAATAAATCTTCATGAGGAAGTATGAAGGGATGGGAGTGAGGATGTAGTTAAGTGATTTATATTTTTGTAAGGGTTTCTTTATTGGTGGCTAAACTGTTTGATATTAATCTTAGTTGATAAATATTGATGAAGACAAATTTATTTGCAATAGTTTTAAGGATGTACCTTCTTGAAATTAATTGAGGTAATAAACGGACAGACATCGAAGTTGTTCAGTGTTTTGTCTTGCAGTTTTTTTACGGTTCGGAACCTTAAAAGAAAAAACAGAAACCTTATAAGATTATTCATGTGTCCGAATGTCACAGAGATTTTTCTTGAAAATTAGTAACGTGGGATATTCATTTTAGCATTAAGTAATGTAATGGTTGAGGATGCACAAAAAATCGTCAGGCAACGATCAAACGATATTTTAGATAGATAAAGCATTGATTTACGCTCTCACACATACCTACACAAAAAAAAAGACACAGAAGAAAATACAAACAGAGAGTGTGTGCCGCAGGAGCACAAATGGGTCATCAGTGTGGCACACACTCAAAGAGCGAAACACTGGTTTTCAGTTACAACCCCTACAATAACGAGTGCATAAAAGTACGCGCATCTTAGTGTTCTCGTCTGTTTTGTGGTTTGTAGTTAATCGTGAGTGAAAAGTGTCCGCTGTTGTTCTAGCTAGTGTTGAATGATAATAAAGATAAGAAGTTAAATTAATTATATGATGTGACTGTTTGTGTCAACGTGACATCTTTTGACAAAAGGAAAAAAGAAAAAGAGAAGTTCATAGAAATTTTCACTACAGGTAACGTTTGGAATTATTTTTTTTTCCATTTTTTGTCCATGTTCCAAAAGAACGTACAAATAACAAGTCAAACATTTATAGACAACAAGTGTACCCCCAACATGTATTGTTTGAGTAGCATGATGAGTGACAATGGTGTCGATTCGGATGTACACCAACTAAACTAACACCAGTTTTGGAGTGGTGCCGTCGCATCGTACTGTTCCAGGGACAAAGAGACAGTGCTACTTTAAAACTGGTTTTAGTTTAGTTGGTGTACATCCGAATCGACATCACTGACTACATATATAATATAATATAGAATTAAAAAAAAAAAAAAAATTATTACTTTTAATAAAATAAATCTGAAATTTGTTGCAGAAATATTCATTCAAAGAAATATTCAAAAGGAAAAAAGAAAAAGAGAAGTGCATAGAAATTTTCACTAAAGGTAACGATATGGATTTTTTTTTTTTCCATTTTTTGTCCATGTTCCAAAAGAACGTACAAAATAACAAGTGAAACATTTATAGACAACAAGTGTACCCCCAACATGTATTGTTTCAGTAGCATGATGAGTGACAATGACTCCGACATGACTATCTAAAAAAAATATTTTTTAATCCTAAATATAACATAGAATTAAAAAAGAATATTAATTATTACTTGTAATAAAATAAATCTGAAATTTGTTACAGAAATATTCATTCAACGTCAGCATCTTGTTGGGGGATTATGACATCTACCTCTCAGAGTATAAGCAGCAAGACGGTGGGATCTCGCTTTAAGAGTAAATCATTGTATCTCATTGCTTCAAGGTACAGCCGAGGTAGGCTAAAAGAATAAGTAAGTATGTATCCTGTCCCATTTTCAGACGAACCAAACATTGCCGTGCATACCTCGTGCATCCAAAGTGGCCGCCCTTTCGCTTCGTTACTCACACTTCGCAGACACGAGAGGTTTTGTCTCAAAGGGAAACGCGGGTATCTATCTGCGAATCTTTCCCTCGCATTTTTGTTTTCGCCTCAGCTTTTTGCGACTTCGTATTTTTCAGTGGGCTCTTTAGTTAATTAATGTTTTTGATGTTATTAACCCTTGAAAAGGTGGAACGTATATACAACGAACAAAAGATCGGAATAGGTAAAGGAATGTGTCAGTGGAGTGCGCCAAAGTTAACCTAAATTTTCAACTACGATAATTGGAAATCCGAAAATGTTCTTCCTAACAATCACAATTCCTAACTACTCTGTCTCTAATGTTCATAATTCCGAAGCATTCAACTTCATAGTAGCAATAAACATCTATTATACTTTTATTTGTTTTCCAATATTTTCTCAACATAACCATCTTTTACACTATTATTCTAAGTCATATCTTTGTTTACATTTCTTTTTATTCATAATAATCAGTATTATATACGGGCCACTGCGACCATAACGCACGAACCGAGCGAGCGAAGCGAGAGTCCCGCTCCAGTCATTAAGTCAAGTTCCAGAAACGAATCGGTTCTATTCAAAATTATTGCTTTAGGTTAGGTTAGAACTGTGACCACAACGCACGAGCCGAGCGAGCGAAGCGAGCGTGCCGCGGCAGCGGCCGGTGAAGTGCCAGAACCGAATCGATCCTATAGTTATTGGTTTAGGTACGGTTAAAACTGCGGTATAAGAAAGAAAGAAGAAAGAAAGAAAGAAATCATTTATTTCGGACTTTGAGGTCCATACATTATAAAATAAAATACATACACATAAATATAAATATACAAAAGTGTTAGTACCAAACAACTTAATAACTATGTCAGTAAATTTTTTCAGTAAAATTTAAAATGCTCATTGGATGCCACATGCATCGACATCCAGTGAGCGAGAACAGGGCTGTCTAATCTCTCGGCTATCACCCTCAGGAGACTGTTGTTACCGCCCCGCACCCGCTCCCTCAGCGAGGCCACGCGCTTTCGCAGCACGGCATGAAAGCCGTCCGTGTTCCAGGCGGCGAACATTCCCGAGGCGCTGCAGCGCGAAGGCAGTCCCAACAATCCCCTGAGGGTGTTATTATACTGAACGCGCAGGGCACTGAAGGCTCTTTTGGTGTAATTGCTCCAGAGGTTGCACGTGTATAAAGTTTGGCAGTAGGTTTTGAATAGTGTAATTTTCACTTCACAGGAACAACGTGCAAACCTCCGTGCTAGCATATTACCCCTTACAGCCAGCGCCCTGCGCTCCTTTTAAACTCCTTAGTAAATGTTTCTTTCTGATATGGTAATTATCTGATGGGATAAAAGCGTTATGATAAAAAACAGTAGGAGTTTAAATATATTTACATTAATGATATTATTAATTACAATATTCGGAAACGTGAGTGTCATGAACATCGCCGGTAGCACTACAAATAGTATGAATGAAAACTTTAGGATGAAAAATTTTAGGATGAGTGATCATTCGGATTACAATCATTAGGAAGACCAATTTCGGGTAAAGAACTTTAGGTGAGCCAATATGGACCCG
Source organism: Oegoconia quadripuncta (assembly GCA_949316235.1). Classification (NCBI taxonomy): domain Eukaryota; kingdom Metazoa; phylum Arthropoda; class Insecta; order Lepidoptera; family Autostichidae; genus Oegoconia; species Oegoconia quadripuncta. The sequence goes on from OX438749.1 coordinate 2,668,756, forward strand.
TGTCAGTGTTGGCAATCTAACATTAATATTTTACGATTTTTCATGTTAGCAACATTTCCCGGCCATCGTTGTAAGCTCGTGGTACCTACTATGTACATGTGTTTGTTTCATAAAGTTTTTTTTTTTTTATTAAATACTGGTTTCGCGTTTGGCTACAATCTCACCTGATGGAAAGTGACGATGTAGCCGAAGATGTATCACGCGCACCCAGTAAATGCCTATTCACTCTAGACTTGAAGATCCCAAGGTTGTAAGTGTCGGGAAAAACCGACGCGGGCAGTGAGTTCCATACCTTAGCAATCCGCATTATAAATGATGAAGCATTATAAAGTATTGAATTATTAAGCAATACGTGATTTTACTCCAAAAACCTGCACAACCTGAGCTACGCCGACAGTCAGTATTAAACACGGTTGTCAAAATTGCAATATATTTATGATAGGAGTATAAAAGAATACATCGTGTCTGACTGATTCATTCGCGCCGAACCGTAACCACAGAAGCTTAATATGAAATTTGGACAATAACGTGACTACAGAGAATGGATTTAACGAAATGCTACATGCCGTTTTTATTTCAAGAATACCCTTGACTCCATCAGATATTCCGCTCGACTTTAAGTTTAATAAAAGAATATATAGTGTCCCCTTAAGTAAGGCTTCAATATGTGCTGTCGTCGGAAATAGCTGGCATTTACTTGAACGAGCTTACAGCCAGTTTTATGTGGGTGGGTGTACTTTGCCGGTAAAAAAAAATCAAACTATTTCACCTTTATAAATAGAAAATTGCACTTAATTGAACCACGCATTACCGAAATACGTCTAGACGAAGACCGGACACACACACACACACACACACACCAACGCAGTCAAAACACATAAAAATAGTCAAAGTCAAAAACCTTTATCTTGTAGATACACAGGGTACACTTAAAATAGTTGGATTTTAAATTTTTTTAGCTAAGCATGAAACTCGAGGGCTTGCTCTTTTTAAAAACAGGTTTTTATATTTCAAAAGGCACATTAATATATATATTTCATTATTAATTGTGAAATACTGCTGCTGGTTACGTCCATGGTTGATTATAATTCAAGTGGTCTGATATTTTATAATATTATGCTTTCTTAATAAGCTTCTGTTTTATAGAATCTTTAAACATATTGAAAAAAAGATTTTGTACATCATGGGAACTTTTTTGAAATAAGTATGCATAGCCCTCTGAACGAATTACTGATTTTGCGGAGTCTGTTTACATGGCCAGCAAGTTTATCTTTATTTCTTGTATTGACATCATGTTTATCATTATTTTTCCTTAACGATGCTATATTTTTTTTGACATATTAGATCTTCAAAAATGTTCTGTAACGAAAAGGTTACAATATTAAACTCTTTAAAGTTATCTCAAGTGATACACACAACGATATCTGTTCTTTCCCTTAACTAGTTCATTTATCAACATTGTGCCAACATTAACCGACTGATTGATGGACCTTGTTAGAGAAACCAACGGTTGCGGATTCGAATCTCGCGACGAGTAAATGTTTGTGTGATGAATACGAATATTTATTCCCAAGTCATGCATGTTTATATAAATATTTATCCCATCAAAAACAATACTTGTCAAAAAAACCAAGTCTCGCAACTCAGTTGTTCTGCGGTAAAAAGTTGTGAGATCCATGTAATACCAAGTCGGTTGTCAATTTATTCAGTCTCTACTTAAGCGACTTTCTGTCTTAATACGTCCAGTCTCTAAGACCACGATCGTGGTCCATAACAATTGAAAATCATTTGTGTCTGGAATCTCCGTACTCGAAGCATTAAGTTATTACGTAATAATTAACAGCATCTTATAGTGACGCATATCAATATTAAAATTCTTTAATGTTTTATATAAATATATCGAGACTTGGCCATCGCACTAAATAATTGAATTTACATGTGTTTTCAGGCGATTGAATTTACACGTCTTTTCAGGCGATGGCCAAGTCTCAATATATTTATATAAAACATTAAAGAATTTTAATATTGATATGCGTCACTATAAGATGCTGTTAATTATTACGTAATAACTTAATGCTTCGAGTACGGAGATTCCAGACACAAATGATTTTCAATTGTTATGGACCACGATCGTGGTCTTAGAGACTGGACGTATTAAGACAGAAAGTCGCTTAAGTAGAGACTGAATAAATTGACAACCGACTTGGTATTACATGGATCTCACAACTTTTTACCGCAGAACAACTGAGTTGCGAGACTTGGTTTTTTTGACAAGTATTGTTTTTGATGGGATCTCATTTCTTTTTGTATTTTGTAGATACTTAGGTACTTAAAGTATCAATATTTAATTTATTTAAATTATTTATCCGAACAACGTCCAAATTGTAAGCAAATAATATCAGTAAACCAATGAGAGTAGCCTTTAGTCGTCAAACTAATATAGCAATCGAAATTATCAATGAAAATCGCAAACTTATAGGTAAGAATTCTGGGCACATCCGAACAGCATTGGGTGAGATGTGGGAACCAGGAAGAGAAATAAAGACAAGTTCACAAGTCAGGTGCAACGCGTATAATCACGTTCTCATTGAATGTGCGACTGTTTATATATATTAATGCTTACATTAAGATGGGTAGAGGTGCGTCATACACCACACCTCCCCCGTTTTTTTGACAAAAAAAAAATAAGGAAATGTTTTTTTTTTTTTATATATAATAACAAGTAATTCAATTAAGAGAACTTTTAAACTAAATAAAGTTTAAATCTAATTAAAACAAAGTTATTGCTTCAAACTAAAATAACCACGCTCAAGCGAATAAATGAATATGAATAACACCACTGTAATTTGTAAAAATAGAAAAATAAGCTTTTGTAAAGTTTTTGAATAGACCAGAGAGAAATATTTGAATAATAAAATAATATTAAAGTTAAAGTTGGCAATAATTCAATAGGTAGGTACATCCTGAATCTAATAGTGATCTGTAGTTTTTTTTTTTGTATACCTACTCGTGTGCCATAACTCATATAATTATAAAACACACTAGAAATATATCGAATAAAACAAATGTCTTTTTCTTACGATTGCCATGATTGCATTAATAAAGTTATTAATATTTTTTGGTCCACAAAAAAAAATATTTTCTGAAATATAGATTTTCTACTCTACAAATTAAATTAGAAGTAGTATTCCAAAACAACGAAGCTACTACAAATAGTGTATCTGCAAAAAAATTACGATAACACTAACAGCAATAACGGTTATTAAAATCAAAAATAAGTGTTCGTAAATAAAACAAGAAAAAGAAAATAAAGTTAAATGAATACCAATATAACATAATAAATTCTATTCTATTCTAATGCAATAAATGTTACACATCTCTATCAGTGGCATGCCCTCCATACAGGCGGAATGGCACTGCCTACTCCAAAAAATTGTCTTACAAGTATCACAATATGAACAAGTTATCAAGACTGTACCATCCATGACATCAAAATTTAATACAGAGTTCACATTTTTGAAAGGGTTTCTTGAAATGCATTCAAGACAACTGATTCATACTGATGTGAACAGAAATATTCTAAACGAAGTTGCGAAGTTTATATATTTAATAGTAAATATAATTCTGCCTACCCTGGGACAAAACGTTGTGCACGCCACTGATCTCTATAGAGAGATATTTAATCATTATAGAATTATTTCTATAACTGCATAAACATTTCAAAATCTTGTTTATTTTATATATATATATATTATAAGATATATCAATGTATGTATCTCTATAGAATTACGAATTTATTAATCACTGTTTATAACTTCCATTTACCTACATATTTTTCTAATAAATCATAACCCTGTGGTTTTTTTCATATACAATAAAACACACTTACAGTTTTTAATAATAGGCTGATAATATGATAATATTTGCATCTATACGCAATGTTGACAATATAATACTTATTAACTGATATTTATATTTTAAACTTTAAATTTACTTTAAAATATTGCAATTTTTTTTTTTCATCATTATCATAAAAGGCAAGAAAAAAAAATCTGTCGAATAACGAATATGTTTACAGATTCAGGTATAACTTAACAACTTAAAAAATGTATAGTTCAATGTTCCGTGCTCTACTGATTTTACACCTTAATAATATCGTCATTTCTATATTCATACATCTTCTTTCTATGTTTAAGTAAGTACTTATATCTTTTTCTCTTACCTCAAAATAGTAAAATTGAATTCATTCTTAATTCCATTCCATAACATACGACCTTTACCATACTTTTATAATATCTCTTCAACTGCGTACCGGTACACTTATATCAGTTTCATATATCATTTGGGCCGGCCGGTCCCGATACTTATTATAGGTACATTTCAAAATGAGTCGACTCTTATTATAATTAAAATATTAATACACATAGACATCTGCGTGTCTAGTGCTGGGTTGTGCGCACACCCTATATTAATATGAGGCCATCAGTTTTAAGACACATAAGTCTCCAACTGTTCTCACAGAGAAACGTAGTTTACACCATGATCGAACGAAGGATGTGGCTCCCATTGTACCTTTACTTTTGTGTACCGTGTACATTGCGCTCACGCATCAAATGTCATTCTTACCGTTCATACAAATTTCCCTACTATGCACACATATCCAAATCCTTTGATCTATAAGAATTCTGAACCACAACTGGGTGATCAGACCAGTAGTGTGTTGTATCAAAACCTTATGTATCAAAGTATTCCCGATATCCATTAAATAACTTAAGCTGTCGCAATCCTTACTTTCTTAAAAAAATATCATTCTCAAATCCAATATACTTATTACTACCAGAATCCTCATCAAGAGTGATCATGTTTCATGAGAAAAATACCTAATTACATCTCAATGGTGTAAAAAGATTTTTAATAAATTTCTCATAACGTACTATCTATGAACCATATCTATATACCTCTTATTATCTTCAATTTCTTTCCATTCCGTTTCGTAATACTTTTATGTGACTATATCTCTATTAATATACTTCTCCATCGTACAATGCTTTACTAGTACTTACTCTCCGAACCGATAAACTAATACATTTTGAAGTCAAGTAGGTTAGCCATTTAGAGTACATAAATAGGCTAGATTACCCATGGGTAACTATCATGATAGTTACCTATATTATTTTAAGTGAAAAATTGTATGTAGTTATTTCCATCAAGTAAGTGGACAGTTCTGTCCTATTATAATAATAATTAATATTCAGTACCTATCTTTATGTTATATAAATTTCTGTCATGACCATCTTTATCGACTTAGAGGGCACCTAGTTATAGGTAACGCGCTATGTCTACTGCAAACTGTTAAAATGCAATTAAATATTAATTATGAAATTTATCTGATTCTGAAATAGTTGATAAAATTGTGCAAATAACGAATAAAGGTACATAATTTTTATTTTGCAATAATAATTGGAATGATCGATTTCGTTTACTGAAAAGAATCTGATGGTAAAACAAAATTATAATGGTACCATTACAATAAACAATGATATCCTAAAAATGTCATGAAGAAAATAAATGCTGTTTTCATAACAATATTTATCTCAAAAAGTATCGTGTATGTACTTGCTGAGGATTATTATTAGCACGTGTAATACAATGACCAAGAGAATAAATAAAAAAAATCAGGTCGAGTGAGAAGTGGTTTCTACCCAAAAGTAAATGTGAAATTCAGCATAGAGTATAGAGTAAAGAGTATAGAGTATAGCTATATGAAGTTGAAAATAAATGTTATTATAATAATCATCTGTATGATTGTAATAATCTGCTTATTCATATTAATCAAATAAAATTATAATCATATTGATTATGACACGATTTTAGTAAAAGTAAAAAAAAATAGTATGCGAGATGCCATATTTGCAGTTACTATTAGTATATCATTAAGTTGTCAAAGAGAAAATAACAAAATGGGACAACTTCAATTTTCGAAGATTTACTATAGGTACTTAACTGAAACTATGTTTCAGTTTATATTTTTAGACACTTTTATTAAAAGAAATAGTAAAATGTTCTCTAGTTGAAATTCGTTTTATCGCGTGAATCATCTTGATGAAAACGTAAGGGCTCAAAATCACCAGAATAGTAAAGTTTTCAAAGGTGCGGTAACATCATCGACTTCGCGGGGCACATCTAGTGACAATTGTTTGTAGGTATTCAGTGTAGGTATAAAATTAGCCTATGTAAGATAGAGCAAGTAGCTACATTACATAGGTACTTACATGCATCACGTTATTGTCGATGGAATGTAGTTATGATGACGTTGGCAAATGGTGTTGTATTACCTTATCATGGTCGCATCGGACACTGACCTTGTATTCACCTATCTCCCAACCATGTGTTAGGCTGTAATTAAGTAATGTATTATTTTCTGAAAACTTAATTGTCATTTTGTTTATGCACATATATAACGATAAATTATATTCATATGTGAAATTCTATTCTTATAAGTATAAGGCGTCTATATACGCCTGTATATAGGAATTTTATTCTGAAACTTTATTAACCAGAATAGAAAGATAATATTGTCAACATGCGCATAGGTCAACGGTTCTTTAAGTATTTCAAATTAACAGTGTATAAAAAAGACTATAAAAAAATCCATAGACACATCATCCAGCTTAAAATATAAACGACTCTTAAATTAAAATTACATTAATATAAAGTGTACACAAAAAATAAATTGATTGTCCGCGGCAATTTCTCCTTTAGTTTAAAAACTTAGTCATTTTCACTTACACCTTCCGTCACTTTCCATATTGGGCTGCCCAGAGTCAATTTCCATTACTAGTGGGCACTCGGTGTTCCGTGTACCGTGGGCAAAGGCATCGTCCTGCTGCAAACTCAACGTCTCCCGTACTTGAGCTCCGGCGGCGGTGGCGGCCGGCAAAATCTCCTCCAGTGTAGTCTGGATGTGTCATCATGTCTCCCGACACCCATCGCATTATTAACTTCAACCTCCGATGAAGACTTGATCGAACCATTAAACGTAATGGAACATTCTTTTCACTCTTTTAAAATCGTCCAATTATTAACTTTTTTTTTTTCAAAAAAAAATCACTAAACTATATTTTTAGAAATTTAGTGCACAGCACTGCCTATTAAGGCAGCACTGGCAGGGTCGCCATGAGATGTGGGAACCAGGAAGAGAAATAAAGACAAGTTCACAAGTCAGGTGCAACGCGTATAATCACGTTCTCATTGAATGTGCGACTGTTTATATATATTAATGCTTACATTAAGATGGGTAGAGGTGCGTCGCTCGGCGACATTCACCTTTCCGCGCGCCCCGCCACTGTCCCCGCCCCGCGCCCTCGCGCTAGCACCGCGCAGCGCGTAGTAACGGCCCGCGCTCACTCGCTAGCATCGCAGCGCGTGGTATATAATTATACAACCTTACGCACTCGTAATAAGTACGAATATGCACGTAGGTACGTTTTTTGCATTAATAAATAATTTAATCCACGTGTTTTCATCACCGGAATACCCATTTTTTGCTCGATTTGGCAGGGGCACTACCATGCGCCTATATTTATATGGGACTAGCTTAAACCCGCGGCTTCGCACGCAATAATAATAATTGCCGTAAAATAAAATATTGAAAAATTTAATTAACTGAAGACTTGGCTGTATGGGCTTAATTTTCTTTGCTGTCTTTTCTAGATTTTTTAGTTTTTCCTTGATTCATACACCAAACACTACTTATATTCCAAATTTGAAGCTTCTAGGTCTGCTAGAAGTGCCATAGAATTTTGATGATCGGTGAGTCAGTGACTGACAAAATTAAGAAATTTGACCCCTTATAATTCTTAAAATACTGGTTCAAATTGAATGAAATTTTAAATATACGTGTCTTTACAATGCCTGCATAGTTACTGAAAATTTCAGTCTTCTATTTTTATCCACAACGAAGTTACAGGGGGTCGAAAATGGTCTGAATTGCTTCGAGAAAAGGATGGTACGGCCGTGACGCTTTTTTGCTCGACTTGGTGGGGGCACGGCCGTGCCCCCAGATGTATGTTTATCCGTTATCTAGTATCCAAAGCACAGGATTTGCTTAGTTTGTGAAAAGATGATTGGTGTAAGGATCTCAAATATTTATTTTATTTATTATTAACATCATAAAACACTGCTACCGTGGATCAATGTTAAAACTAAAACCAATGTATTAGGTCCTTACCTATGAAATTGGCGTTTTGTATGAAGAATTTCATTATGACTGTTTTCTCCATACAAACATTTTTGATTTTTTTTGGGAACGGCAAATCCAAATTTAGCTAAACTTTGTGTGTAATATCGGATAACATTAAGTTAAGTATAGGCAGCGTTAATTTTTAAAAGTAACCGCTTTACAAAAGTTTCAGCGAATCTAAGAAATGATTATGGGAAGCACATGAAACGAACTCTGTTCAAATTTTTTTATTAGAAAATATGTCATGTAAAACCTTGAAATAATATTCCATTTTCCAAATAAAAAACAAATTTGGATATAGCTTTGAAAATCGCAGGAATTGGTACATATGATTAATGAAGAAAAAAAACTCCAATTTCATAGGTTAAGACCCAATATAATCTCCAGTACATTCCAAGAATCCAAACATTTTGACCTTCATTCAAAAACATGGTATCAATTCTTCAACTTGGCTCGACCCGGGCTCTCTTGAGCTTAATCTAATTTGGGAACGTATCGGAGCTACTCCCAAGTGAGACGTAATAATAACCTTGCTGATTCTGGCAAACTGATCGATTACTTTTGCATGAGTTCTCTATTATGGAGAGGAAAGATGAACTGACAATTTTCCCATTTCTCTGGTCGCACATCGCCATCGACATGATGCTTTCATCACATTCTTGAGTCGATATTTGGTTGGTGGTAGGGCATTTTAAATGTCCGCCTGGCTAGCTACCACCATCTTATCTAAATCTGCCGCCAAGCAGCAATATTATAGCATCGTTGTGTTCCGGTTGTCAGAGATAAGATAGCCAGTCATCCAAATGTGTTGGGGTTTCCGGGTCAGTACGCTACCACCTTCGACTTCATCTTCACTTAACATCAGGTGTGATTGAGGTCAAGTAAGAACCCATCGTGCAAAAAAAATATGATCCACTTCCGTGTGGTCCGAACGCTTTGTTTTAGGACGCACGGCTTACATTTTCTGCATTTTTCCGACTGTTCTTAAAACGGCGAAGGAAAACGTCGTGAGGAAACTTGCATTCCTGATAAATAAAAATCCAAAGGCATGGCCCATGCTCCCTCATTATAGATTAGATTAGATTAGATTAGATTTATTTAGTTCACTTTTACAATAGCATGTCATACATACAGTTTCGTAAAATGAAATTTAAAATAAAAGTGATTGTCAAACATAAAACAAAAAATAATAACATAAAAAACAAATTCCTGTATACAATAGTAAAACATATTGTTATATGTATGTCAAAATTAATTAAGAAAGTATAAGTATGTAACCATTGTTACGTCAACGTCATACCATTTTAGAATAATCAAAATGAAATAAAACAAAACAAAATAAAATATAAACCATGTCATGAGATTATTGATATGCCATAATCACCTTTGTCAAATTATAGTTGAATACAAGTTAAAATAGATATATTAAAATAGAAAACGTGTCAGGAGGTTATTGAAAATGTCATATCCATATACTCTTTAATAGAATAAAATTCATTTTCCAACAAAAAGTTTCTCAGTTGGCGAATGAATGCGTCGTCATTTTTTTCGTCACGTAAATCTGCGGGTAGATGCTCATAGTACGTAGGCCCGATCACACGGGGGTTTTTTGTCGCGAGTGTTGTGCGTCGTGAGACAGATTGTAAGCGACCTGTACTCCTTAATAGATGTCCACGAGTGAGGGTCTATATCCCTGCATTGGGATGTTTACGGGCTGATGATGACGATCACGTCCTCGTGAGACTAGCGGAGCGATGCGTGATTTCCACATTCAGTGATCAGCTCTGTAATAAAGGGTGTATGGTTTAAAACGGTGCAGGCTGGACCACCTAGGAAACCTTGGTTTGATGGCGCTGGCTTGCCCAGGCAAACTATAGTCCAATCATTTAGGTTTGCCTGCCTCTAGGTTAGGTTAGGTTAGGTTGCCTGGAAGATTGCCTTTTAGTGATAAGGCCGCCAAATTGTACTATCCCCTTTTTCTAATTTATCGGTGGTATGCTTCTTATTGTTGTACAATAAAGAATATTTTGTTTGTTTGTTTGTTGTTTCGTTCGTATTCATGTCAGTCGTTTACACAAAATCACTGAATTATATTATATTCGCTTTTATAATTAAGTTTGCATTTAAATAAATTATTCTATGTCTATTTAGGAATAAGCAAGCATGGACATCGCTGCAGCGGCCTGCTCGGAGATATGAGTCTAATATATTATAAATGTTTCCCTTGTTTTATTGAATTACCTATATACATTGTAACCCAAAACGTACTTAAAAAGAGCAACCCTTGAGTTTCCTGCTGGTTCATCCCTGGGGAGTCAACATTGTGAATGAGCAGTAATTTTTATTAACTTAAAAAGTGCACAACGGGTTAGCATTTGGCCTCAATCACACCTGATGTTAAGTGAAGATGAGGCCGAAGGTGGAGGCGTACTGACCCGGAAACCCCAACACATTTGGGGAAGTGGCTATCTTATCTCTGACAACCGAAACACAACAATGCTATAACATTGCTTGCTTGGCGGCAGTTTTAGATAAGTATTTACATAAAGAATTGTTATTTTTGAATTAATTAAATTATTGAATTGTTTATCCATTGTTATCATTGAAATAAAGGATTATTGAATAATTTGCTTATATCATTTTTGAATTAATGGATAATTGATTGAAAATCTTGCCCAAATCCTAAAACTCAATAACGCTTGTGACAGCCCTGACTTAAGACCTGTAATGCGCCAAAATGCGTCGTGACGTGTTAATGGTCACAGTGGGAGCATTATCCCATTCGGGGCAGTAACACGCGTATTTCATATCTTTGTCACAGCATCGTAATTATCCGTAACATAATTGCTTGATAATTTTATTCAATGAAAAACATTTTGACAGCTTGTTTGGTGTAGTGGTTAGGAAACCTAACTGATATATCGGGTTCGTATCCCGCTACGGGAATATGCTTGTATGCTGATGATTTTTTTATTTTTTATTTATTTATTAGGACCACAAACAAGTTTATAATATATTGTCATATATAAACAACTTAGACTAAACAAACATTAGTAATTGTGAACCCAACATCATTGGTCACAACGTAATTATCATGTAATAATATAATAATGTGAGGCCTAATACAGCAAACTGCCAATCAACTACAGAACTTATCTCTATCTAGTTACTGGAGCATAAAAGGTCAATTTCAATGTCTCGTACGTTCACATTTATTTGAAATAACTAAAAACATTGTTCGAGGATATTTTAGAGAATATCATGTAGTATCATAATAATTAAAAAAAAACATGATGTTATAAGGACATTTTTCGTTTTTTTATTTTTAAACTTAAAGAAATACAGTTTTGTTGGTCGAATTTTAAGTTTATTTCTTTTTTAATAAATTATTTATTTGTTTTGGGATAATTTTCATAACTTAATTTGATGAATAATAATAACAGCACTGAATTAAAAAAAAAGAATTGGGAAAGACGTAAAAACAAAGAAATTATGACTAAAATAGTGCAGAAGGTCAGAGATGTCTATTAAAAAAAAAGAATTAACAATTTTTAAAAAACAAAAGCAGTTAGGTCTCTAAATTTAAATGATTTATCGATAATTTTGTATAAATTTTCAAACTACGCCCGCTGGTCACTTCTCTCCGGGACACATTGTATATACAAATAATCCATGAAATTCATTTATGTATTAATACAAGGTGTTTTGAGTTGTGTCACTTGTGTATTATTCTGAGTTTGTGAAATGTAAATTTGTTATATTTGACGTAAAATAATATGGTTTGTGTGCAATTATTTAGTTTGATAAGGTAGACTGGGTATTCGATAATATACCTAAACGGTATGTTATAGACTTTTTACTATGATACTATATAATATAGATAACGCAGGTGCAGATTTTCCTAATTGGATGATGAATCCAATGATGCGTAGGTACTTGTATATTTGTGTAGTATCAACTATACGCGGTGAAATTTAATTCGTGTAATTCCTGTTTACTGGTGACTCCATTCCGGATTACAATCAACTTTCCCCAAGGAACCAAAGCCGAATTCGATCAAAAAATTTTCGATTACCATTCTGCAAAGTAACGTAAACCATTCTGAAACCAGCTTCCGACAATTTTCGCCGAAATTCGGTCATAATTCCTAGTGGAAAGTTATTCGTAATCAGGAGGGGACACGCCAGCTGAAAATTGTTGGACTTCCATATTAAAGGTGGGGTCAAAATGGTAATCGAATATTTTGATCGAATTCGGCTATGGTTGCTTGGGGAAATTTGTTCGTAATCAGGAGTAGCGTCATCAGTTAATGTGAATTACACTAACTCCAATTCACCCTGTAGTGTATCCTTAATACAAGCCTAGTTACATAGCGTGGAACATAATGTAGTTCATAATCATTTTCAAAATTGATGTCAGATATATTGAATTTTGTTATCCTCATAATCTAATATTATAAATGCGAAAGTTTGTTTGTTAGTTTGTTAGTTTGTTAAACCATGGTGAAACATATGCATGGCTTTGATTGAAATTTGGTGCATAGGTAGAGAATAAAACATAGGCATACTGTTTATCTCGAGTAGTTCCCGCGACACAAACAATATCATATAATTTTTTTTTTTTTGTATATGAGAGGGCGGCAAACGAGCATGCGGGTCACCTGATGGAAAGCAATCACCGCCGCCCATGGACACCCGCAACACCAAAAGGGTCACAGATGCGTTGCCGGCCTTTGAGGAAGGTGTAGGCTCGTTTCTTGAAGGTTCCAACGTCGTACTCTTTCGGGAATATCGCTGCCGGAAGTCCGTTCCACAGGGTGGTCGTACGTGGTAAGAAGTTTCTTGAGAAACATACAGTGGTAGACTTCCACTCATCCAGGTGATGTGGATGGAAATTTAATTTTCGGCGAGAAGTGTATCGGTTAAATTGAGCAGCGGGTATTAGCTCGAACAGTTCTTCAGAACACTACCCATGAAATATGCGATAGAGAATGCAGAGGGACGCGACATCTCTTCGCAACGCCAGGGGATCCAGTCGGTCAGTGAGACTCTCTTGGCCGACAATTCGGACTGCGAGACGTTGAACGCGGTCAAAAGGAAGAAGCTGGTACTGAGGTGCCCCAGCCCATATAATTCCAAACTAAGCAACTAGGCTTGTATTATGGATACCAGATGGTTGATAAACTACACAAATACATTTTTTTTTGTAAATAAATAAAATGAAAAACATCCATAACACAGGAACACATGTCTGTATTAATCATACAAACATATTCCCCTAACGGGATTCGAACCCGTGACCTTTTGGTATAGCAGTCAGAATTTTAACCACTACACCAAACAGGTCATTGTATATAGATAGAACTTACCCCGGTTAAAAACATAGGATATTTTTATACCCATAAAGGCAGTAGTTCCCGCGGGATAAACAAATTTCCACGATAAGGGTATTCCACGCAGGCAAAACCGTGGGCGGTAAGCTAGTTTGTAATATTAATTGTGAAATATAGCTTGGCATGCGAACGACCTGATGATGTCCAGGGATTATTATCATCTAAATAGTCTGATATTTTATAATATGCTTTAAATATATTGTCTTTAAATATATTGAAAGAAAGATTTTGTGTATCAACAGGAACCTTATTGTATTACTGGCAATTAATTTGCTGGCTAGCGACATGACGCTAAGGACATTTTTTTTATGCACGACGAGTTCGTACTTGACCTCAATCACACCTGATGTCAAGTGAAGATGAGGTCGAAGGTGGAAGCGTACTGACCCGGAAGCCCCAACATATTTGGGGGACTAGCTATCTTATCTCTGACAAACGGAACACAACAATGCTATTAACATTGCTGTTTGGCAGCAGATTTAGATAAGATGGTGGTAGCTAGCCAGGCGGACATTTAAAATCCCCTACCACCAACCAAACCGAGTACTTAAACATGTACCCCGCTGGGGATCGAACCCGCGACCTCCGAATCGTAAACCCAATGTTGTTTACATCGCATTCAACGCCATCAACTTACGTAACGTCAGGTCTTAACGTTAGTTGCGCTAAGTGAATACAGTACTTTACGATAACGCTGTCATACCATCAAAGGTATAAAACAAACCCGAGTTGGCACTTCCCGAGGAAGTTGAAATGGCTAAGGTGTGAGGCATCGCCGTCGCGGGAAATCTTTTATCGAGTTACGCCATTATCCGGGACCCGGGGGACAGTCCCGGGTTATGGCGCGGGACTGTGGGACACGAGAAATGGGAAGCTTGTTGCGATGCTGGTAGGAATTTTTTACTTCAAGTAACCAGTTTATAGGGTTTCTTAGCCAACAAGGAACCTTTATGGTTTCGTCATGTCCGTCTGTCTGTTACGGCTTAGCTCATAGGCTGTTAGTACTACAAATTTTCAAACTTCAAGCATTTATTTCAACGGCAGATACATGATATCATTTGTTGAATGTCAATTTAAATCTATTGGAAATAAAAATTGCGCTTAAGCATTTTTCGGTCAGTCAGTATGTCCAAGCTACCACCGCTTCGGAGAGGGAAATCATCTGTGGGAAAAGAAGCGGCGCAAGAAACCCACAGGATCATTTTTCTATAGTAGATCATTTTTAGTTTGTTATAGATATAGGTACATATTAAGAACGTCTAATTTGGGAGGTCCTGGTTCGATTCCCACGCAGGCCATGTACCAATGAGTTTTTAAATTTAATTTAATCACTTATGTGCATTTATACGACTGCTCTTAAACTGTGAAGGAAAACTTCGTGAAGTAGCCTGCATGCCTGAGAAATAAAAATTGAAAGGCATTGTGAAGTTCTAAAACCGCATTGGGCCAGCGTGGTGAACTATGGCCCATACTCCCTCATTATACGAGAGAAGGCCTATATCCCTGCAGTGGAATGTTTACGGGCTGATGTTGATGATGATAACATATTAATCACACCGACAAAGTTATAAAATAAAATCTTAAAAAAAAAATTAATGAATACTCCAGAGCATCGTGTGCCATTTCTTGTATTTAGTTTGCATACCTACATGTCATTTAGTGTAGCGTTTATAAGTACTTATAGATTATAAGAATTGTAAAAAAGACTTCTTAGGTAATAAATTATTTTTTGATTTTTTGTACTTCTAAGAGTAAAATGTACTTTCCATTTAAAATACCTGTTTGACATTAGGTAGTGAAAATTTTATGCATTTTGGTTTTTTAATTTCATGAAGGAGTTGGTTATTTGAAGTAAATCATTCAACCACCTTAGAGATAGCACTATTCACGTTGCCATAATAATTAAACTAATGTACCTGTTTCTTTGTGTTCAGATAACAAATATTTATTATCTGTTTTCTAGGGGTTTTCGTAATTTTCAAATAAAGTTTTTGTTTTTTTTTTAAGCACAACGATTTTATCGTTCTTGACCTCAATCACACCTGATGTTAAGTGAAGATGAGGTCGAACATTGGGGGACTGGCTATCTTATCTCTGACAACCGGAACACAATAATGCTATTAACATTGCTGCTTGGCGGCAGATTTAAATAAGATGGTGGTAGCTAGCCAGGCGGACATGTTAAAATGCCCTACCACCAACCAAACCGAGTACTTAAACATGTACCCCGTTGGGGATCGAACCAGCGACCTCCTAATCGTAAACCCAATGTTGTTTACATTGAGCCACGGATGCGGTTAATTAGTAAGTTATGAAATATAGGTAGCTTAAAACCTATATACAGGAGCAGTTTTATGTCTATCTCACATACAAGCATAAAATGAACCGATTCATATGCGATATAGTTACCTACAAGTACACATCCTCTAGTAAACCACAGCCATTGGTAGGCTATCTTTATGTAAATCCCACAAACACGATTTGATTACATTTAAACTGCGCCAGTGATCGCCAAGTAATGAGGTTATCATTCAGGAATTACCATCAATACCACATTATCCTTCGTGAACCGTGTTCCACTGGTATCTGCTTAATTTGTATTGTTTATATATGACGCACGTGTTCTCGACTGTGGTGACTGTGTGTACCAAATTAGACCCTAGATATAATATTTTTTAATATACAGTACCTATGTTAGGAATAAATTTAAAGAAATATATTTATTTTTTTAGTGGTTGACTGGATTCGCTTTTGACCACAATCTCACTTGATGGAAAGTGACGATGTGGGCGAAGATGAAGCACGCGATCCCAGTAAATGCCTATTCACTCTCTGGATGATAAGCAAGCATGGACATAGACCGCTCGGCGATATTCAGCCTAATTATACAATATAATATAATTGTAACCCAAACTTATTTAAAAGAGCAACCCTTGAGTTTCTTGCTCGTTGTTCTCTGGGGAATCTGCTTTGCGAATGAGCAATACTGATGTCGATTCGGTTGCACACGAACTAAACTAAAACCAGATTTAGACTGGTGCTGTCACGTTATATTGTTCCAGAGAGAAAAAGACAGACCTACTTTAAAAATAGTTTTAGTTTAGTTTGCGCACAACCGAATCGACACCAATGTCAATAATTTTAATATTAAGATAAAAAATGTGACGTTTGCTGCGGCAGCGGCCGGCGAAGTGCCAGAACCAAATCGCTCCGTTTTAGAAATCTATTCATTAACTTGACTATGCTACATAAGTATAACTTTAATGACACCTATTTGAACTCGTGAATTTTTTTTATTATAATCTGTTGATTTGTAATTTGTAATCTGTTGATCTAATGAACCATTGATATAACAAATTATTCATACAATAAATGATTGACCTGTTACACTGTTGACCTATTGGTGCTGATATAATGAAAGTTGATCTAACGAATGTTGATTTTATAGGTACCAATCCCGTTAATCTGTGTGTATTGTTGTTGTCGTTGTAGTGTGTTGAGGAGCAAAATGGTCAAGCATGTTTTTTTTTTTTTTTGATGGAGAAATTACTTATCAATATCTGAAAATTGTAGGATATAACAGATATTTACGTAGCCGTATCAAACCTGTTTCAAATTGTATAGAAGCAATCTGGAGCCGTCCGCAAGTTACCATTTTTAGGCACCAGAGGCGCATTTTGAATAAAAAATTAAAATAAGTGGGTACCTGAATTTAATTCGCCGCGGTTTCTGATTGGATGAAATTAATTAATTCCGACAATTTCATTGGATGACCGACCAGAGCCCGACGGATTTTAGGGATAGTACAAACATAGATCGGACGTGCTGTTGTAAACACGATCCTGCTGAAAAAAAAAACCAGATCGGAGTATCGAACACAACGTCGAACTTCGAAATTGTGTATGTGAACGTAGAACACGAATTATAAGAAGCCATTTTCAACAATCTTCGGTATGTCAGTGTTTTCCTACGCTCACTCCCCGCGTGATCCTCCCACGGCTAGAACCGTACCTGCGCCAACCGAGTGTTATTTCATAATTTCACAGCGATTTCACCAAATTAACGTATAAACCATACGTATTTCACAAAGGTAAACAACACACATACAAAAATAACAAATAATAACCAAAACTTACAACAAATTTTAATATTCGTGTTAAAATTTGTATAATTTATACTCAAATAACATTATCAGGTCCATTTGCAAATTGGTATATTAAACTAGTCAAATTTGGACAATATTGCTATTTGCGCAAGCATTATTTGGAATTAATAATGAAAATTATCTAACACCGGAACAATATGTGACTCACACCCTCAGATTAAAGGGTAAAATTTATAAATGCGTAATAAGACTTGTCGTAATATATGGATCCGAGTATTGGACCATGAAGAAGGCGGATGTAATCCATTTTTTCGGTTTCTAGCACATTCCATCAACAGGTGTTGGACAATAATTAAAAATTATTTGTCAAAATAACAAAAATCCCCATTTTTTTTTTTTTATATGAGAGGGCGGCAAACGTGCGGGTCAACACGGGCAACACCAAAAGGGTCACAGATGCGTTGCCGGCCTTTGAGGAAGGTGCCCACCCCAGAATAAGTAGGGCAGCCTGAGCGACGAGGGATTCTCCAGCAGTTTTGGTACCCTCCTGGGGTACTAACTCTTTAAATACCGCTACCATTCTGGAGAGAGACTGGAAGGTGGGCCTCCGGCGCCCTCGCTCACTGGACAAAGCGCAGTGGCAAAATGCCACTACTCAGACGTCGGTCTTCTGCGAGAGGGTGGTACTTCCCCGGTCGAGCCGGCCCATTCATGCTGCAAGCTAATAGCTTACAGCGTGGCTCTACCACTACACATATTGCGAGGGCTAGTACGGCACCCTACACTGCGCGTGGTCCGACACGCACTTGGCAGGTTTTTATTTTGGTGCGTTTTGCTAACAGTGGAAAAAAATCTAAAACTGGTAACATGGCACACAAAGGCCTTTTATGTTGCTATGTTCGAAAAATGCTGCGTAAATTTAGAAAATTTCCAAAAATTAAAGAGGAATTATAAAACAAGCGAATAAAAAATAACTTTGCGACTGATGTGACATACTGTTTTAATAACTTGAGCGGTATGTATTTGAGTAAGCGAATAATTAACTTAACTAACGACGAATATTGATTAATAATAAAATCCAGAACGAGCTTACAAAAAGTGGGTTGTGATTAATCCATTTCAGATATTAAAATTTTATTTCAGTGACTACATTACTAAGTGAGCAAAGTAAAGAGGGCAACTAAAGCATAGCTGCACCCCGACATGGTTAGGTTAGGTTCGAAGGGTATGGCGCAAGTGAGCCGGACGAGTGCGAGCGAAGCGAGCACGGGAGTTCTTAGCACCCCGACATGGATAGGTTAGGTTCGCTCTGCTCGCCCGGCTCGCTTCCGCCATACCCTTCGTGTTAGGTTGACATGTATGCAATACATTGTTTCATTTAATTAACTTCTTCATTTAAGATAAAATGCCGCTCAGTATAAGAATTACATTTGCCAAATATTGAAAAAATACAGGACGTAACGTTGACACTCAAACAAATATTAGGTCGCTCCAATATTATGAAGCTTCTCATTTTGTTTTTTAAGTAACTCAAATTAATGTTTGTAAGTTGCTGTTCTGTTGATTTCTCGTCACTCGCAGTCAGTCGCTCACTTAGTAATACTATAACCTAAATTAATTAATTTTGAAACTTCAAAATGTAATTTACAGTCACTCGTTTTATTGCTATACAGGGCGTCCCAAAGTTATGGGACATGAAGGGGAAGTACCTTAAATATCGTAGATAGTGAATTTTGCTCAAAGAAGACTTTATGTTATTTTTAAAAGTTAGTAATTCTGCATTCATAGATTTTCTAAAAATTATTTGCTTCGGCTGGGAATCGAACCGACTCAAATGTGAAAAAAAAACACCCTACTTTTATGATGCCAATCGAAAGAATAGCTAAAAAATAATAACTCTGCCTAAGTAACATAGTATTTTAAAAGAAAGGAACAACGTGAAATTAATCATTTTAATCAAATAAAAAACATACATGAAACTGCCGTAGTCAATTAAGTAGGTATTTTTTTGTAAATTAATTAATTAAATGCTCAAAATGTGATCCCTCTTGTCTTACGCAAATCGCCAATCTTTTAATGAGCCCGCTGCCTGTTGATTTTCTAATCATTTTATGGTGAACACTCGATGTGATATGGCACAATTCTGTTTGCAACTCGCCTACGTTCTCGTATCGCTTTTTGTATAACATATCTTTCACGTATCCCCAAAAGAAGAAATCACTTTAGCAATAAATAACTTTCTTGAAATTTGACTCAATCATTTTATGTTGTTCCTTTCTTTTAAAATACTATGTTACTTAGGCAGAGTTATTATTTTTTAGCTATTCTTTCGATTGGCATCATAAAAGTAGGGTGTTTTTTTTTTCACATTTAAGTCGGTTCGATTCCCAGCCGAAGCAAGTAATTTTTAGAAAATCTATGAATGCAGAATTACTAACTTTTAAAAATAACATAAAGTCTTCTTTGAGCAAAATTCACTATCTACAATATTTAAGGTACTTCCCCTTCATGTCCCATAACTTTGGGACGCCCTGTATACCCAAAATTAAATAGTTTTGCAGAACAGGACCTATTCATCCCCTTACTCTCAGTGTAACCCTATTTCCTAGAAAACCCCCCTATACATACACAAGCGATCGAAAAAACGTTTCCAACAGTAAAATACGTCCCAACTAGTCCCAAACCCAATCCCAACTAATATTATAAATGCGAAAGTTTGTGTGTGTGTATGTCTGTATGTATGTTTTTTTTATGCACAACGGGTTGGTACTTGACCTCAATCACATCTGATGTTAAGTGAAGATGAGATCGAAGGTGGAAGCATACTGACCCGGAAACCCCAACACATTTGGGGTGGCCATCTTATCTCTGAAAACCGGAACACAACAATGCTTTTAACCGGCAGATTTAGATAAGATGGTGGTAGCTAGCCAGGCGGAAATTTAAAATGCCCTACCATCAACTAAACCGAGTATTAAACATGAACCCTGCTGGGAATCGAACCTGCGACCTCCGAATCGTAAACCCAATGTTGTTTACATAGAGCCACGGAATCGGTTAAAACCTCTGTGTGTTACCTCTTCACGCCTACGGCTGGGCGGATTTGGATGAAATTTGGTGGACCTTCTTCGGCAGTAGGGAGGACCTGGGAACGCATAGGCGGCTCCAGGTCCCCCCGCCCCGCCCCCCCTCACAAGGGGAGGCCCATTCCCGGAGGGCGTCTAGCGCACCCTCCGTAGGGGGCGCTGTCGTGCCCCACACCGCGATCAGCAGCGGTATGAGGCGCGACAGGGCCCGATGCGACGACACCCCACCGGTCGCTCCGGGGGGTGTTATCCTCTCCCGGGCCGCGTCCGACGACTACAGACAGATTAGGACCTGGATTAACATACAGGGAATTTTTTTTGCTGAACCGATTTTGATAAAATCTTCCACGCGGACGAAGTCGCGGGCGGAAAGCTATTGCTTAATAAATAAACTAATTCATAAAAGATTTTGCTTTAGAAAAACAGCGGTCTCAGTTGCTGTCAATTGAAGTTGGTGGCATACAAGATAGGGTTGAATACACTGACTGTCTCACACCATTAGATTGATTTTTTTTTTATGCACAACGGGTTAGCACTAGACCTCAATCACACCTGATGCTAAGTGAAGATGAGGCCGAAGATGGAAGCGTACTGACCCGGCTCTAACAACCGGAACACAACAATGCTATTAACATTGCTGTTTGGCGACAAATTTAGATAAGATGGTGGTAGCTAGCCAGGTGGACATATAAAATGCCCTGCCACTAACCAAACCTGTACCCCATGTACCCCGCTGGGAATCGAACCCGCGACCTCCGATTCGTAAACCCTATGTTGTTTACATTGAGCCACGGAGGCGGTTAAACACGGTGATACATGGAATCAGCTTTTGATCATTCTTGTTAATATCCAATCATATTATCTACCTATGTCTACATTGTGCCTCAATTTAAAGGTCCCAGAGGACTCCTAATTGATTGACAAGCTTAGACAGTAATTTGAGAAGCTAAACTATTGATTATCTAGTAAACTATACCACGGTCTCTAGTGAATACTTATTAATATGCTTATTATTTTGACCGCCTCCGTGGTTCAATGTAAACAACGTAGGTTTTACAAATCGGAAATCGCGGGTTCGATCCCCAGCGGGTTTTAATGCACATAAGTAAAAATAAAATTTAAAAAGTGATTCGTAAATGTCTTGCCTGGGAATCAAACTAAGACCTCCTAAATTGGGAGACCGCGTCTTAACCGCTGACCCACCGACGTTCTCGTTATACGCATTACTTAACGGTATTTCGTTTCCAAAGAGTTCTTATAAAGGTTTCCTAAACTGTCAAGTTTACGACATCTGGCTGCGCAGAAATATAACATTGTAAAGCTTTTCTCGTATAAACAACTACTGGCAGATGTCACGAGGGGCATACTAAAACTTGTGTGAAATTGCGGAACTGGCCGGGCATGCGACAGGATATGCGGCTTAGCAACTTAACCGTGCGGGGTGACTAGATCAAGGAGTAAGGAAGATTTGGCAAGCTGCATTGTATATTTTACTCAGTTAATTTAATTTTTAAAGATACGTGCCTGAAGAGGTAAAACAGAAAGCCTTTGTTGGAGATATTGGAAAATTAGGCACGTGGCCGTGGACAAAATTTTTAAAGTATGACTGCGATTTTATGGAATAAAGTTTCAGTGAATTTTTTTAAGGTTATTATAATCATTTTATTTACGGAATGAGATACAAAACTATGTCAATAAAAACTTATAGCTAAAAATTTATTATTTCATTAAATATATGTATTACGACTTTCACACAAATTTCTACGTCGAAAAAATTGAAGAAACCAACCGATTTCGACTTGAATTTATATATTTTTTTAAAGAAAAACTTTAGCTTCTCCAGCTTCCACCGTTTTGTTATAATAGCTCTGTAAAATTTCTAGTTCTTCGAATTAAAATGGCCGCCGCTGAACTTGTTGCGAGTTACACAAGTTACGGTGGAAAGTTTTGATCTACTGCAGTTAGGTGTTCTACAGTTTTTCCCCTTTCAGCGAGTGTGCCACATCTGCTACGTTCGCTGTTTAGTTTTTTTCCTACTGATCTTTTAATCTTTCATGTGAGGGCGGGCGTTTATCGCAAGAAACGTAGTTTTGGTTGGCTCAATTCTTTCCATTTCAACCCCCGACGAAAAACGGTCGGTGTTATGTGTTTGAACTCCATGTGTGTCTGTGTCCAGTCTTTATCCGGACGTACCGCAGTAATGCGCGGACTGATTTGAGTGCGGTTTTTTATATATTAAGAATAGAATAAGAATAATTTTAATGGATACAGAAATAAATACAGGTTGTCCCTGGAAGTATGGATCAAATCGAACAGGGGCATGGGGAAGGTCATTCCCAAACTTTTTAACCCTATGAATGTCGGTGCCATTTTTGACGGTTCAAAAGTTATGATCAATTTTTTACATTTTCATATTCTATGTACCCCATAGATTTCTTTCTATGGGGTTATTACAAGGAAATAGTATACGAGACAGAGAGTGCTACCGAGGAACAACTTCGACAGAAAATTACAGCTGCGACCGCCTACATAAAAAATAATTCAAGGGCTTTTCGACGAATAAAAACAAATTTCATTCGTCGATGTCAGTTATGTTTGAGGATGAGGGGCAGAAATTTTGAGCAATTACTTTGATAACATTATTCAAATTATTTTTTTGTTCTTTAATTCTTTATTACACATAATTGTTTTAAATCTAAAAAAAATAAAAGTTTGAGATTTTACTTTAAAAAAATGTTGTCTTATTATGTTAACCACACCAAAGTGCTCGGATAGGTGACTTTGTACTTGAGGGTTTAGAGTAAATCGTGTTTAAAGCTAAAAATATTAAAATCTTAAAAGTTCGAAAGTTTTGAAAAAGCGACCTTTATGATAAAAAATTCTAATAACTTTTAAATTAATAAGGGTAACCCAGTGTTACACATCTCAAAAGAATCTGTATGGAATGGGCAACTTTTTGTGATACGTGGTCAACTTTCTCTAGTACATTTTTTTCCCATGGCAATCGCTTGAAAATTGAGTGAAATTTTTGGCAGACCAATGTCTTTGTATTCAATCTTTTTTTTTGTAGGAATCATGTCTGCTATCGACATAAAAGTATTAAAACATGAAAGTCACATGCTCGAACAAACATCGTGAAAAAAAAATTAAGCTGATAGCTTTGCTAGTTTTCTTTTAAAAATTTTTTTTGTATAAGCACTATTCGATAATATGAAAATGTAAAAAATTGATCATGAACTTTTGAACCGTCAAAAATGGCACCGACATTCATAGGGTTAAAAAGTTTGGGAATGACCTTCCCCATGCCCCTGTTCGATTTGATCCATACTTCCAGGGACACCCTGTATTGATACAAGTGCTACCTACTACTATTTAATATTTAAAATAAATTTTAATATTTAACCGCCACCGTGGCTCAATGTAAACATCATTGGGTTTACGATTCGGAGGTTGCGGGTTCGATGCCCAGCGGGGTACATGTTTTAAGTACTCGGTTTGGTTGGTGGTAGGGCATTTTAAATGCCCGCCTGGCTAGATACCACCATCTTATCTAAATCCGCCGCCAAGCAGCAATGTTAATAGCATTGTCGTGTTCCGGTAGACAAGATAGCCAGTCCCCCAAATGTGTTGGGGTTTCCGGAATATCAATTTATTTTTCTTTGTTTTATTAAGCAAAGACAAACAAAGTTCCTCTTACATCATGACTCATCTATACAAATGGAGCTACGATTTACTACACTGGCTACGGCGTAGCACCGGGCGTAGCGTAGAACCACAGTAACCAATCCAGTCATTCTCACGAACACTTTTATTCCACATCATTTTTAAGCTCCGACGTAAAAAACATATTTCGGACACTTACATCTAGTCCCAAACTAAGCAAAGCTTGTACTAAGGATACTAGATAACGGATAAACCTAAATATTTATATAAACATCCATGACTCGGGAATAAAAATAAAAGAACACAAACATTTACCCCTCGCGGTTTTCGAACCCGCAACCGTTCTCTATCTACCAATCGGTCGTCAAATTTTCGTCGTGTTTCTAATTTCACTTACAAATATTGAAACGGATAACTTACAAATTAAAATTGCAAGTTAAGTATAAGCTTGTAAAAACTTTAAAAAAAAACCGACTTCATTTCTACGGATAATACCTAAATCCGATTAAGTTACCAGGCGCGCATAAGTTGGTAAGAGGCAACGAAGTAATTACATTAGGCTATTGCAACGTACAGCAGCTAAGTCCTAGAAAAGTCGGTCTGTCAAAAGGAGGAGCATCCAATCAATACGCTATCAGGAGAGCAGAAAGAGCGAAAGATGTTCGGCTGGATTGAATGGGAAATATATGAAGGTAAGAGGTACTGCAGTTTTAAGGTGATTTCACGTGGATGCGAACTTTGAAGTGGCTAAAATGTTAAGTTTTGTTGTCCATACCCCAAAACAAGTTAAAGGGACATTATTGGATTGGTGTAGTGGATAGTGACCATATCAGCGAAACCAACGGCTGCGGGTTCGAATCCCGCGGCGGGTAAATGTTTGTACGATGAATACGAACATTTATTCGCGAGTCTTGGATGTTTATATAAATGTTTATGTATGTTTATCCGTTATCTAGTATCCATAGCACAAGCTTTGCTTAGTTTGGGACTAGATGATTGGTGTAAGTGTCCGAATTATTTATTATTATTAATTCAATCAATCAATCAATCAATCAATCAATCAAGTACACTTTATTGCACAAAAATTCTACAATACTCTTCATAAATATAGCTTCAAAAAATAATGCGGTCTTATCGCTATTAAGCGATTTCTACCATACAACCTTTGGGTAGAGAAAAAAGTAGAACGGGATAAAAGCAAGTAGGTTGTGCACCAATGATTTAAAAAAATATGTTAAATAATAAATACTAAATAATAGATATAAACATACATACATTAGATATGAACATCAACTTACATGCAATTCCAATGTAAAGTATAACTTTTCGTTTTGTCGAGATCCAGTTCAAGCACGCTACTTTTCTAAATTCCCTGAATGTAGTTTTTCAATCATTTTTAAAAGTAAAACCAGATTTTCTGTAATTAAAATCCGTTAGTGTTTATACTTTCAAAGATGGCGGTATGATACGTAATCAGAAAATGTTGCCGGATCAAATTTTCTCATAAGCGAATATCCCTAAATCCTCATGTACACTACGGCTTACATCAGCAAGGACGTCACGTTTTCGCTCCAGGTCTGCTTTGAAATATTAACTTCAACCAACTCATGCCTCCCTGGTAGCCCACGTACGTTGTAACTGATACATTTTATTTGTTTGCCGGATATTTCCTGATTTAGCTTGGTGTGGATGGTGGAAGTATTTGGCTGAATATTGTATTCCAGAAAGTGTTTGTGTAGGAATTTCTTGCATGCCATTTCAATAGAATGGATTCAATGGAAGGACCGTCATTTATTTGTAGGATTGATGCGGTATATTTAAGTTGCAGCATACCTCATTTAAAAAATCTGCAGTGAGCGTCACATTCTAGAAAATGTAATAAATTATGTAATAAAAAAACATAGCAGCATTCGGGATAAGTATCTAACTAATATTATAAATGCGAAAGTTTGTGTGTGTAAGTCTGTATGTACGTATGTTTCTTACCTACTCACGCCTATACAGGGTGTCCCTGGAAGTAGGGATCAAATCGAACAGGGGCATGGGGAAGGTCATTCCCAAACTTAAGCTGAAAAAAAAAAAATTAAAAAAAAAAATAATTAATTATTTTTAATTAAAAAATTAAGCTGATAGTTTGCTAGTTTTCTTTTAAAAAATTTTTTTGTATAAGCACTATTCGATAATATGAAAATGTAAAAAATTGATCATAACTTTTGAACCGTCAAAAATGGCACCGACATTCATAGGGTTAAAAAGTTTGGGAATGACCTTCCCCATGCCCCTGTTCGATTTGATCCATACTTCCAGGGACACCCTGTATAATGTCTTCTAAACATATAAATTCAAAAATATAAATTTTAGGTTATAAAGAATATCTGTATTGTATTCTATAAATGTATGAAACTGTAATTTAGAATATCAAAAGACATCAGCATTTTTGGGCCAGTGTTTTGTCACCTAATAAAAGGTACACCTAAAAAAAGCCGGTACTAAAGACTATCACTTAGCTATTCAAAAGAATTTTTGGAACCTTAGTATAGTTATAAGAAATATTTGAAAATATCGCTCTCAGAAAACATTTCGGCTCACAAACTATACAAAAACTAAATTCTTTCCAAAAAAAAAAAATAGACAAGTGACAACTGACATTTTTGACTGCGAGGTTATAATTTAAGTAGGGATAACAGCAACAGCGAGCGAGCGACGGACGACTCTGAAAAGAAAAAACAATTTTTCTTTGGCCTAGCATCTAGTTTCCATGCGTGAGAATGCATGTGGTTAATGTTGCCAGTATATAATTTCAAAGTTCCCCAAACCATATTTCAAACCTCTTTTGTTCTTTTCTAAAGTCCTTTAAAAATATATGGGTTAGGTTTTTAGCACGTCTGGTACTAAGAGTTCAAGACTATATTTATTAATTGAAGTGACAACAAACTGGCCCAAAGATGTATGGATCTGTGCTGTTGTCCTTTGACAACTGAATAATGCTTAATTAGAAAATAAGTTAACTAATTAAATGTTTGCATACCGCATCACTGGTAGAACATAAGATCCTCAAACTAATTTGTGACCTTATAAACTATGTTCTTGCAAATAAACTATTCTATTCTATTCTGTTCTTATATATTACTAATCAACGGATTTATCTTTGACTAGTTGTTTAACAATGGCATCTCGGTTGGGGACTATAGCACCTATACCTTGAATGAATGGTATAACTTCAGACGAAGCTATCGTGGATTGTCTTGGTATTATCGAAATACCAAACTATAAGGGAAACAACATGAGTTATGGGTTGTTTATAATGTGAAACAAACAAAATAAGCTCATAAAATATGTGTACCGAACCAAAATACCGAAAATTGTGAACGATGCGTATCTTTTGTGAGTTTCACACTTTACGTTGGGGTAGAAATTTATTGGATGCGGCAATCTGAATACGCTGCCGAAACTGTAATCTGTATATAGAGCGATTTACTTTATTTCGCAGGATTGCTGATGATACGGTGATTTATGAAATACTACAGTCGCAAAAGTAACTCATTAGAAATTTTACTTGTCATAAACGGCTTCTTTTCGCCCCAACGGACGTCGGTCCTATGAGCTATGTGCGCGCCCACTGCCACTTAAATTTGGCAATTCTCGGGCTATATTGATCATCTTGCGCCTCCGATTTGCGCAGGACCGACCTGAGAGGAAGCCGTCAACATACACCTAGTAACACCTACGACTGACGATCGGTCAACATCGGCTACCTTCGTACAAGCTCACCAGGGAGGTCGACGGTTGGATTCGGGACGTCACTTTCGCTGTCGCAAGTATTGAATAAATAACTATCAATATAATCTGGTATTTCGTTTCTGAGTAAGATCTCCTTTTATTTTATTTTTTTTTTTTGCGGGGAAATGCTTTACGCGTACCGCTCGCCTAGGGGACGGCGAGACTATGTGGGACGGTTATGAGTAAGATCTCCTAACAGATCGTTGTGGAGATTTGTTCAGCAGGAACGTCTTTCGGGTGACATGGAGATGATGAAACGGCTTATTTCATTTTTTTATTACCGTACCAACTAACTATAATGTGGTTTATGTGTTAACAGTTTGAAATCCAGAAACATAGTGCTCGTCATGCATGACCTACTTTTCTGCGAATGCAATTACTCGTTCATTCGTTCTCCGCATTCAGTTCTCAGTTTGGTGTAGTGGTTAGATACTCTGTTGCTATACCAAAAGGTCGCGGGTTCGAATCCCGCTAGGGGCATATGTTTGTATGATGAATACGGACATATGTACCCGAATTATGGGTGCTTTTCATTTATATATGTATTTATTTACAAAAAAAAATGTATTTGTGTAGTGTATCAACCATCTGGTATCCACAACACAAACCTAGTTGCTTAGTGTGGAACTAGATGGCGCTGTCTGTATATGTACAAGGATATTTTATTTTAATTTTTAATTTTTATATACCAAATTCATCCATTTCGCCGTGGTTGTGCAGTAAACATACAAACAAACAAACATCTAAACTTTCGCGTTTATAATATTAGTTAGATGCGAAAATTTGAACATTTGAATTGGGAACGTGAATCTGTATTTTTTTTTATTGAACAACGGGTTAATTCGGCTTGATCCGAAAACACCGTTTTATTTGGGGGACTGGCTGTATTATCTCTGACAACAGGAACACAACAATGCTTTTCACGTTGCTGTGTGGCGGCAGACTCAGATAAGATAGTGGTAGCTAGCCAGGCACAAATTTAAAATGCCCTATCATCAACCAAACTTAGTAATAAATATATATCCCGCTGGGGGTCGAACCCGCGACCACCGATCGACCCTATGTTGTTTACATTGAATCACGGAGGCGGTTACCTTTTCATGACTAAACCTCTGAACTGATCGCAATTTGCCGGAGAAGTGGTTTGAATCCTGGATAAGGACATGAGATGAGTGTAGTTTGAGATGAGAGTCTTACGAAACCCACTTTCACACTCTCCCACAACTCCTGAGCCAGGATCAACAGAAGTACAGCTGAACGTCGCCAACCCAAAGTAAACGGGTTCCATTGGCCACGGATGTGGTTTAATTATCACATGTTTGGAAAGCAAATGACTTATCTCACACCCCTGATCCTAATAATAACTTGCTTCCCATCTCAATGTACCCGATATTTCTCCGGCAAACTTTATTATTACTTCGTGCAAGTTTATTTGGAAAATGAACTGTAAACCGACGGCCAGCGGCGACGTACGCAATTTATAACCTCTAAACCACCTCACAACAGCGGTTCTCAAATAGAGATCTAAAGGAGAACCTCTTATCTCTTGTTCAAGAATTCATGAACGGGTTGATAATAAATAATAAAATAAATAATAAATAAATATCCTTATACATACATTTTTTGTAAATATATACTTATTATAAATGAAAACATCCATAACTCGGGTACACATGCCAGTCAGAGTTGCTAACCACTATACCAAACCGGTCGCCAAGGTTGATAAGGTCGCCAAATTGTACATTCTATTCTTACCACTTTTCTGAACCTGTATTTTCTTTTCTTTTCTGTTGTGCAATAAAGTGTATTTGTATTATATTGTATTGTATTGAGAGAGATTTGGTAAATAATAGTTATACTTGAAAAAACAAAACCTTTTTTTTTACTGTAAGCTGATTTGTATAATACTAGCTTATCGTCCGCGGGTTCGCTTGTGTGAAATAACTTTATCGCGAATATCTTTAATTTTGTTTATCTCGCAGGAATTACTCACTTTATCGGGATAAAACATATTCTATGTTATATAGAATTAAAATCCATGGTATGTTTGTTATAAACGCTTTATTGTATAAATACATTAATTTTACATAGATGCAGAATTTGAGTACAACGGCGGACTAGAGCGATTTCTTGCAATCAATCATAGGGTTGGTTAGAGAATAATCGATTGGGCGTGTACAAATTACATTATATTTTACCTATATAACAAATTTTATCCAAATCCGTTCAAACGCTGGAGCAACAAACAAACAAACATCCAAACTATCGCATTTACAATATTAGTTAGATTAGATAAATTATCAGCTACAAAATACAGAGGGGCAAGTGACTACAAACATTGAGAATCGCTGACTAAATAGTAACACAGTGAGCCAATTTGGCACCTATTGCAATGTAATAAAAGTCATAAAAGAATGAATGGTGGTATTAATATAATTAGAATACTGTGTAACGGTGCTAAGCAAATTACTACTTTAATATATGTGTGAAATCTTTAATCTTTTCGAGCAGATATTTTTTTTTTTATGCACAACGGGTTAGCACTTGACCTCAATCACACCTGATGTTAAGTGAAGATGAGGCCGAAGGTGGAAGCGTACTGAACCGGAAACCCAAATATTTGGGGAACTGGCTATCTTATCTCTGACAACCGGAACACAACAATGCTAATATGATATGCTTATATCGCTTTAATTTTTTTCTATGCACAACAGTTTTGCTTTGGACCATCACAACTGAAGTTAAGTGAAGATGAGACCGAAGATTGAAAAGGCTTTCTAGTACCCCTTTGTTTTTTTTTTTGTTTATGCATAACGGGTTGTTACTTGACCTCAATCACTCCTGATGTTAAGTGAGGATGAGGTCGAAGGTGGAAGCGTACTGACCCGGAAACCCCAACACATTTGGGGGACTGGCTATCTTATCTCTGACAATCGGAACACAACAATGTTATTAACATTGCTGCTTGGCGGCAGGTTTAGATAAGATGGTGGTAGCTAGCCAGGCGGGCATTTAAAATGCCCTACCACCAACCAAACCGAGTACTTAAATATGTACCCCGCTGGGGATCGAACCCGCGACCTCCGAATCGTAAACCCAATGTTGTTTACATTGAGCCACGGAGGCGGAGGAACCCCTAACTTATTTATGGGATTGGCTATCTTATCTTAACATACGGAACACTACAATACCAATAACATTGTTCCTTGACTGCACTAAAGAATGCTGCGGCGGAACGAACTCACGGCCTCCGTTTTATATACCTACCCTATTGTTTACATTTAGTTACAGAGATGATCTATTTTGTTTTATACAGATTTTCTGTGGAATTGTTTATTTTAAACTTGCGACGAAAAACCACAGGACCTCGATTCTCGCGTATTCGACATTTCCCTGTTGATCGAGATTGGCTTGTATATCTCTTTCATACTTATAGCGAGCGCAAAAGTGACATAACTATAGATGTCATCGACGGTAAAATATTGAATGTGTGAGAATGACTGCCCTGGGAATGTGTATGTATATATTTTAATTGCCTTAAAAACAGATTCTCTTTGTATGATGTCCTTTCCCCCACCGAATTTCCTCGCCCTATAACATTTAAATCCCTCCTTACACATGCATGTACTATTACAACCTTATCTAAGTTTATTTCAATTAATAATATAAAATTATGACCTACTAACAAAATTGTGATCGTCTTTGTGTTGTTTCGTTTGTTCTACATATATACGCAACGTGACTGGAAATAGCGGCTCTTAGCTCAACACTTGCCTCATCAAACACCAGTTTTTGACAGAATTACTACAAAGTAGTTTAAGAGTTGTCTTGATCCCTGCAGTATCAAATTTTATGATGATAAATGTGACTTGTCGCCCGCAAAGTACAAAATATGCTATCGGGATCTTTGACTCTTAAATACTTATAAATAGGTATAAATAGGTGTAAATAGGTATATGTATGTATGAAATGTATGTATTTTATGTTGAAGTCAATAAAATCCTTCATTCGTGATCGAAAGTCTACCGTCTCCATCCCGGAATCTGGACCCCTATTCAGGCATAAAGGCAATGCCCACCCTGGGAAATTGAAGCTTTCCCCGAAATGCATTGTTAAGACAGCTGATTCATACTGCTGCGAACGGAATAATTCTAATCAGTTGTGACGATCGCTATTAGAGCAAGTTATTATTTTTAATGAAATGAAATCTTTATTATTATGCCATTAAACACTATAGAACTCACATTTTTTTTTACCATAGATAGTATAAAATTTAAACAAATTTGTCCTGGCATCATTATTTGAGAAGTATATTACTTAAACTCTGTCTTCTACACTCGTCCTAGAACCGTATCGCAGGAAGACAGTTAACGTAGAAAAAAAATAAGTAGCCATTTTTATACAATCTGTAATGCAAATAAATTTTGTTGTTGTATTTTTTTATTTAATAGCAAATTTTATCTTAATCAATTTATCATTCTGCCTACCCTGGGACAAAACGCTGTGCAAGTCACTACCCTATCCGGACCCAGATAGAACAGTTTATGCTCTATAAAGAGCGTTGAATCTCGTATAACTTGGTACTGAACTGGCCCTTTGGAGCTACAATGCTTATGGTCAAAGGGCATTGAGATAAAACAGATTATAAAATTGAAGCAGTCTATAAAAGAGTTATAAAACTCAATATAGGTAATTATTTTATCTTATGGACTGTATTTGGCCACGACAATGGCGTGGGAATAATAGCGGTTTATGCTACTGTAAGGTACACAGGGTCATTACTATATGACTGCTATTTTATTTGGTGACGACCTGTTTGGTGTAGTGGTTAGCAACTCTGACCAGTATACCAAAAGGTTGCGGGTTCAAATCCCACTAGGGGCATATGTTTGTGTGATGAATACGGACATGTGTACCCGAGTTATGGATGTTTTCATTTATAATAACATTTACAAAAAAAAAATGCATTTATGTAGTATATCAACCATCTGGTATCCACAACACAAGCCTA
Source organism: Oegoconia quadripuncta (assembly GCA_949316235.1). Taxonomy (NCBI): domain Eukaryota; kingdom Metazoa; phylum Arthropoda; class Insecta; order Lepidoptera; family Autostichidae; genus Oegoconia; species Oegoconia quadripuncta. The sequence continues at coordinate 2,702,035 of OX438749.1, forward strand.
TAGTTGCTTACTGTGGAACTAGATGGCGCTGTGTATGTCAAGGATATTTATTTATTATTTATGAATTGAGTATCATGCGAGTAGTGTCTTAATGCAATGTTACGTAGATATGCTATTTCTTTAGTAACCGTTCATTTGCCGTAAGATATTTTATTTATTATTTATTTATTTAACACTTTATTGCACATATAAGTATACAAACATATATTGAACAAACATAGGACAGAAATTACAATACACAAAAGGCGAGCTATGTGCCCGGATCATTACGGCGCGTCTTTGATGGCAGGCTCTTGTACCTCATAAATTATACAAGTATTTTGACTTTAAATCCATTTTCAAAGGAAATAATTAAAAATCAAAAAAAGGAATTTAATGAGCATAATATTTTACAAAAGAAAAACGCCACAAAAAAAAACGATAAAAGGTAGAAAACAAAATAAGTGTAGAATTGCCATAAATGTATGTGTTCTCCGGGAGCGATCCAACCTCGTAATAGCGTCTGATGTCCTGGTCTTATTTGTCTGTAAGGTACAAGTATCACTCTCGAAGTATGTAAACCAAGAGCACTGTAATGAACATCTCTCAAAAATGCTATAATAATTATTTTTATTTCAGACCTGATATGAAATTTTACCAAATATACCTACTAACATGATAGAAAATTAATCAACTTGGAGACGTTTGACGTCTCTAGAAAATAGAGTGATAGAATGTTTGGTGTAGTGGTTGGAAACTCTGACTGCTATACCAAAAGTTTGCGGGTTCAAATCCCGCTAGGGGCATAAGCCGGAGGCCCACCTTCCAGTCTCTCTCCAGAATGGTAGCGGTATTTAAAGAGTTAGTACCCCAGGAGGGTACCAGCACTATTAGTGCTGGAGAATCCCTCATCGCTCAGGCTGCCCTACTTATTCTGGGGTGGACACCTTCCTCAGAGGCCGGCAACGCATCTGTGACACTTTTGGTGTTGCGGGTGTCCATGGGCGGCGGTGATTGCTTTCCATCAGGTGACCCGCATGCTCGTTTGCCGCCCTCTCATATAAAAAAAAATAAATAAATAAGTTTGTATGATGAATACAGACATGTGTTCCCGAGTTATGGATGTTTTTCATTTATATATCTACATTTAAATTTAAAAATGTATCTGTGTAGTATATCAACCATCTGGTATCCACAACACAAGTTGCTTAATGTGGAACTAGATGGCGTTGTATGTATGTCCAAGGATATTTATTTATTATTATTTGTATGCAATTAAAAAAAAAAGAATAGGCAATCAATAAAGACCTAAAATGTATGTATGATGTTTTACTAATCACTTTATTTAAAAGTTTTAAATTATTAAAGAGGTGAGCACTTTAAAGTTAGATACGTATTTAGACAATTAAATGCAGTAATGCAGTAAAGAAAAAACCCCCGACTGTGTGAAAGCCAACTTAAAAGAAGGAAACGTCTATGTGATTTAGAAGCTCTCCGCACGTACTTAGTTTTATAGCTGTTTAGGAGTAATCTTTCAAAGTCGTTTTCGGCGTAGGCATTGAGATCAAAAAGGATCTGGTGCATAGTATGTCTTACTTGTAGCAATAGTACAGACGGATCTCCCTAAAAGTATTATATGGACCGTATGGACCGAAGCACTCTAGCACCATCTATTAGAAAGTATTCATACAATATCAACACTCAAACCATTTCCATAACAATATGTCACATAAAATTTCGTCAGCTCTGCTAATTGATATCGTGGTCTAGTGGCAAGCGACACGAGTGCTTAGGTAACGTCTTTCGAAAAGACACGGTTTTCGAATCCGGCTAAGACAATTTTTATTCGGTTTTTATTTCTATTTGGATTTTTTTTTCTTTTTATAAAGGAAAATAACCCGTAAACACTTCATTAAAATAATAAAAAGGTAAGGAAAATAAGAAAAGTAAAAATTTTTGGAGGTAACACTTTAGCCCATGTGATACTTTTAGGATGATTCGTCTGTACATATACATTTCCAGATTCCTCATGATGAATTCTTTCCTACCAGACCATATTGTAGTTCCAGAACATTTTTTTTTTTCATTTCGACAAACTGTAACTCTTTCGACCAATGTGGTTTATTTTTTATGACATAATCTATCCCATGACACTTATGCTGTCATGACGAATTTAACGTTACATCATTAATTAAAATCCATGCAGCCGTTTGGATAATACGAATAAAGAATCCCACATACAGAGACACGCGAAAAATATAATCCTCTCCTCCAGTCGGGGAAAAAAGCGGGAATATTTGTTTTCTTCGTGTTCTGTACAAATATAGGTTGTTTGCTTTAATTTTGAGAAAAGCACTATACAGGCTGATTTTTTCAATTGGGCATGCAAAGCCATATCCGAAACTATGAGAAATAGCGAAATGTACTCAAAAGAGTCACAGGACCGATTTGGATGAAAGCTAAAACTGCATAATTGGATGTTTGACAAATCAATCAGTTCTTAGTCAGGAATCGAACCCGTTGATTTTGAAAAAAAAATACACACATTGTATTATTATACCATTCGATAGTATCGCTAATAAGGAACGAATTCTGGGAAGTAATTGTAATTGTAGTTGAACATTCCGTCAACAACATACATAATATATTACTTTCTAGTTATTATTTTCACAAACTTATCACCGCAACTTGGCACGAAACTGCTCAACCAATCAAAGCAAAGTAAAGGTAAATTTAGGTTAAATAAGTTTTTGTTTTACTGTTATTTTATTTTTAAAGTTTTTTGCATGATGTGTTCACCTATAAAAGGTTGTACATTTAAATTTAATACCAGCAACCTTAATTGTTAGATGGACTATGTACTGACGTAACAATTGTTGGTGATCCTAAATAAATAATTAAAAAAAAAGTAATGACATACGGCAAGCTTAAGGAAAGAGCTAATTTTTAACCTGTATTCAGAGTTTTTAACAAAATACATATTATTTAATTGTGTTACCTCCCTTAACTTGTGTATGCAAAACTTAACTGAATTTACGGCCCGAAATATATACAGGATATGTGTCGACCGTAATATTGCTATCCTGTCTGGTGTCGTCGTAAGGTATACATAGATTTTTTTTTTATGCACGACGGGTTCGTACTTGACCTCAATCACACCTGATGTTAAGTGAAGATGAGGTTGACGGTGGAAGCGTACTAACCCGGAAACCCCAACACATTTGGGGGACTGGCTATCTTATCTCTGACAACCGGAACACAACAATGCTATTAACATTGCTGCTTGGCGGCAGATTTAGATAAGATGGTGGTAGCTAGCCAGGCGGACATTTTAAAATGCCTTACCACCAACCAAACCGAGTACTTAAACATGTACCCCGCTGGGGATCGAACCCGCGACCTCCGAATCGTAAACTCAGTGTTGTTTTCATTGAGCCACGGAGGCGGTTAGATTGTCTATTCCAACACAAACTCGGCCAGAATGTCTTACTGATCTTTGTCACATCTTTGCAGTAATCTCTAAATAGTATAAAATAAAGTCGCTATCCGTCTGTTTGTGCGCTCGCTGTAAACTATGCGCGTATAAAGTATTTACAATCATTTAGAGAATTTCTTCCGGAATGTTTATTGTATAATACAAGTGATAGTTTACGTTTTATTTCGATTTTCGAGCGAAACACTAGTGTACTATAACAACGCACTACGGGTGGTATATGTGACATTTCCGCTAGTAGATGTTACCTGTGACTCTGATCACGTGGACAAAAACATGAACATGAAACTCTTTCCAAATCCACACTTTTTCGTTATAAATTTAGCTTACATGTTAATCATAATCCAATCTAATCTTATCTTTATAATATATCTGCAATAACGCCACCAAAGTCTGTCCAATAGTGTTTTAACGTGTAACCGTGTTCAAACAAAATGCTTTACAATGATATTATACGTAAGTAATAAGTAAGTATATATATATAGCTATTTATGAATATAATATATATGTATAAATGTATGGTTTTAATTTTTGTTTTTTAAATAAGTAATTTTCAGTATTGTGCTTTGTAAAATGTATATTCTCCTTTTGTGCAATAAAGTGTATCTGTATTGTATTGTATTGTAAGTAAGTATTTTATATATATATTTATTTACAAAAAAACAATGTGTATTTGTGTAGTTTTTCAACCATCTGGTATCCATAATACAAGCCTAGTCGCTTAGTGTGGTACTAGATGGTGCTGTGAGTATGTGCAAACATATTAAAAACAAGAAGATATTTATGTACATTTCAAACGATTTGTTTTGATGATAAGGACTTTACCTAATGTAACTAGAAACTTACTCGGCCAATAAGGCGATTATGTTGTGGAATATTGGAATATACGCACGGCCTATACTATTGAATTATTAAAATGCTATTAGTACTATGTAGTATGTTATATACATTATGAATCCTTTATTTACACATTAATATTATGAATTATTGTATTTAATTCATCACATTTATTTATATATATAAATAATCCCACCCCAGCGTCTCAAACGCAAATATTCATCGTTACTCGGTAACGCATGAGTTTGAAGGGCTTGCTGTAGGGGCCCGTGGTCATCGAACACGCAAAAGCTCGTCCACGATCTCCCAACCAGCCCTTATATTATGTAACTTCATCGGTTTCGTTATCGATTACGTTGACCAATGAGAAGCCGTCAAATTGCCGAGCGAGCGATGAATCAACCAACCACATGTCAGAACGTAATCGATGACGATAACGATGAAATTATCATTACATAATTAGAGCCCCAGATTGGTTCTGGCCTCGTTTGACCTACGGGCTGGCGCGTACCTCGCTCAACGTCTTTGTCTAGCTGTTCAGCACAGCAAGTATGTCAGGGTGCATGCCCCAAACGAGATATCTGGTTGACGTTTTCGGACTATTAGTCAAGTGAGGATACTCTCTTAACTTCCTATAATTTTAAAGGCCGTGATTACCTGTCAGTGATAGAATAAAAATTCAAACAAATCGGTAGCTTGCTCTAGTTATAATATACATTTTTTTATTTTATTTTTTATTTTAACACTTTATTTTACACACACACAAAGAAATGGTCATTAACAAATATTTTAGAAAAATGTACAAAGGGCGAACTTATCTCTATAAGAGATCTCTTCCAGCAAACCCGTGAGAGCGAAATTTGATATAAAACGTAGACATAAAGTGTACACGAAACAGAAGAAACAAAAAATGTTAAAAATATCATAATATGAAAGAATAAAACCAAAATAATACATTAAACGAAAAATTACCCAACATAAATACACATACATACAACATTATATATAAATATATATAATATAATATTATACATATATAATATACATAAACTATGCACATCATACAAAAATTCCTATAACAAACTTATAACCTGTACAGCAAGATGACAAGTAAAATTTAAATATTGTAAATAACGGATACATATTTAGTAATAAAACATAGACTATATGATTAAAATTACCACTGTGAATTACATTGCGTCGGAGAATATACTTAGAACCCCTGTAAATATTTTCAAAAAAATCGAGCAATACATCTTCTTTACAATTATGAAAAATTTCACCGAGGGCAAATATCACGATTCAATAAACTATTTTTAGAAAATATAAAGTAGCTATTGATATTTAGAAGATGTCAGCATCTTCTACAACGCAATGAAGTGCACAGTGGTAACTTTAATTTAATATTGTAGGTTTTATAACTAAATACCTACACTATACCTAAAGCAAACTCCTGATCCGTTAGAAAATATATTTAACAATATCACTGATAATATGTACTCTATGTACAAAAAATCATGGCCTTAAAAAATTATACGAAGTTTCACCCCTAAATATGCATATCTTGACTGGACTAGTTTAGCTTTAGTTTTATTGCTTTGTATTTATTTTATTTCTTAACTTTATGAGTAACTACGTACCTTTATGAGTATTCATTGCATTCTTAACCAATATCCTATCCCAACTAATATTATAAATGCGAAAGTTTGTGTGTGTGTATGTCTGTATGTACATTTGTTACCTCTTCACGCCTATACCGCTGGACGGACGAAATTTGGTTGGTAGATAGATTAGGACCTGGACTAACATATAGGCAAATTTTTTTGATGAAAAAATCTTCCACATGGACCAAGTCGCGGGCGGAAAGCTAGTATAACATAAATGTATATTAGTTTCTGATAGTTTCGATTACAGATTTTAAATTTTTAAGTAATTTTAAAAGAAAAGTACAATACTTTTAGGGTATCATTTGGTTTTACAATCAGTCGTGTAATTATAATTAGGTACCTACGCGTTCGTTGGCGTAAGCATAGAGGAATAACACTACCCGAATAGAGGGTCAGCCCCTAACAAAGTAAAAATAGTTCAGAAATAATTTCAATAGATGGCAACGTGTATGCCGTTTTAGAAGCAAAGTTCTTTTAAATAAATTTTTTAACTTTCCATTAACTTTACATAATAGTGTTAATACAATTTACAACTATGGATGTTTTTTACATCGTTTACACATAATAACGTAATTAATTTCGGCAATAATTTTATTGTAATTCAAAAGTGATATTTTTCGTGTAAACGCCATCTAGTTTAAATAAGTACATGTAACAATTTTAGTTGCAAGGTGTACGAGTAGATGGCGCTATCAAATGACACCTTTGAATATAGATATACGTTGAGATGTTTGTGCACTAAACAATTCTTCTTTTTTTCCATTTAATTTCTTGTATCAATTTAAACCTTTCGTGACCAACTCATGACTATTTAGTTCTGTAGTGTTGTATTACAAGCAACAATGGTGTCGATTCGGATGTACACCAACGAAACTAAAACCAGTTTTAGAGTGGTGCCGTCGCATCGTACTGTTCCAGGGAGAAAGAGACAGTACTACTTTAAACTAGTTTTAGTTTAGTCGGTGTATATCCGAATCGACACCAATGAGTGGTTTATTCTACCTCGAATTAAATAATCTCTCAAACTTTCGGAACGAAATGAATTTAATCAACTCAAACCCACCTTCGTGCAAATAGAGATAAGATGACCCTATCAGTTTGAGCTTCACTATGTTGAAAGGTGAATCGGAGGCATCAAGAGAGTGCATTACATCTTCCTGCTGCCTTTTTAGAGAAAATATTCAGGTCATCTGACATGAGTAAAGGACAAGAGTGACTAAACAATGCATATAGTGAACCAATATTGTTACTAAATGTTAAAAGAAATAATTTGGTCATAATCATAATATTTTATTACACTAAACCTGTAGCGACTTGGAGAACGAAAAAGTTCTTCTTATCACCGTGTATATACGTGCAGTTATGGAATTCAAACTTGTAATCTGGGGGCACAGCAGTGCCCCCGCCAAGTTGAGCGAAAAGGGCACGGCCGTACTGTCCTTTTCTCGAAGCCACTCAGGGCTCTTTTGACCCCTCTGTAACTTCCTTTTGGGTAAAGCTAGAGGCCTGAATTTTCAATGGTGAAAAGTAGATACTGCAACAAGCTACAACCTTAAACTACATGCCATTCCTACGTCTAGTTTACGAGCTATAGCCAATTGAAGTTAAGCAATTTTGTAAGTGGCACACTCACCGATCATCAAAAAGATCTAGTACTTCCACTATACCTAGAGAGCTGAAATTTCGCACAGAGGTAGGGTTTAGTACCCATATTAAGGGAAAACTTCAAAACTAGGATCGTTGAAGACCTGGAGTACCCGATGGCTCAGCATGAGAGATGTGCTGCCTTTGCAGAAAATACACAAATCACCATGATGAGTTTTAGTTGTTGATTACATCAATGCACTTTTGTGGAACTATTGAGCTGATCTGATGATGGAGCCGGAAGGTGGCCATAAGAACTCTGTAATAAAACAATGCAAACCCATCGAGTTTAGGCTTGTTCGACGCGACTTGAGAAGTACTCTGGTTCTATATAGTTTATACTTTGTTCTTCTAATGTGGTGATACAGTGTGTGTGGCGACACTTATATATAAACAAACAAATAAACACTGAGCAATAAAGTGTACGACACGTGTGCGCAACAATATTACAATAACATAAGCTGGGAGTACCTACACGTGGTGAAGGCGGTAACAGTTTATTAACTGGCTAAAACTCCCATATAATGTCAATAAATGCCTTCGGGCTTATGTTCTTATTGTTGTCTTATTGAATAGTATCTAGCACGGTAGCCGACCCGGTAATGCAGGGGAGCAGCCATCATCAACTTCAAGTGTACTTTTTCATCATTTGATAGTGTATAGCGTTATTTCTGTAGTCTTTGTGTAACTAATAGCACTGTAAAAATGAATACTTCAATAGAACCAGAAATATTGTACATAAATGACCATCCTAAAAGAGATAGGGAATGGGCTTTAAGAAAATCCGTACCTACCTGACGTCCAAGAAATACGACCAGAAAAAAAAAGAGGAGGACTACCTACAAAAAGAAATGAGATCCCATCAAAAACATAAAATGTACAAAAATGCCAAGTCTGACATCGCAATACTTCTGCCGAAAAAAGTTATGAGATCTCACGTCAAGGCAAGTCAGTTATTTTAATAAGCATGTCACTGTAGATGTGGCTAACGTAAATAATTAGGAATCAAATTACGATAAAGTTGCGAATTAAGTGCTTCCATGCTTACTAAAATAACTGACTTGCCTTGACGTGAGATCTCATAACTTTTTCGGCAGAATTATTGCGATGTGAGACTTGGCATTTTTGTACATTTTATGTTTTTGATGGGATAAATATGACCATTCTTGTTATCAATGGTGCAGACACAGAGTACGTTTTCCAACCACCGAAAGAGCTCATATACTCACAGTGTCACGTAGTTGCTCTGGCAACGTGAAAAATAACGGCACTGACAATTTTATCTCTGTACAATAAATGATCGGTATTTTAGGCTTGTCTTAAATTGTGTTTCTTTACTGGATTTCTGACATCTGGCAACCGTAAAAATGGAAATTTGGAAACGCAAACGTACCCAGTACAGGAGAGAGTTCACCAGTCTCGTCGATAAAACAGAAAATGCCATTTTCGTTCGAGCGTTTCTGTGCTTCATACCTACCATAGAATGTACCTAGTATTTTATGTTTTTAAGTGGAATATTTTGTCTATTGATCTATGTATGTACCTATGTGTATGTAAATATATGAAATGTATTCACGTAGTTTGTATCTGCATCCCTATTTAATACCGCACAACCCACCTATTTCAAATGTACTGTCCTTATACCCAAAGGTTGCCTGGAAGAGATCGCTTTTAGTGATAAGGTCGTCAAACTGTACATTCTATTCTTACCACTTTTCTGAAACTTATGGCGTAGAGGCGCCAATAAGGTTTTCGACTCTAAATGAAAATCTCAGGGCACTGTTCATAAGTTTATTGGGCAAAACGTTAGAGAATGGGCACGTAAGCCAGTTATTCTTTAGTTTAGAGGTAGGTAATCCGCGAGCTCGTAGTGCGAGTGTAGTGTGATACGAGCGTGCAGCGTGCGTAGGTGTTCGTCGCGGACTCCCTGTGAGCGGGCGAGAAGGCCGGCTATTGGAAATGAGGTGCGAGGTCGCGGGGAAGGGTATGGCGCGATGCCAGCGTATACGCACGAGATCACGCCACACTCACACTAGCATATCGCGCTGGTATGCAACCGCGAGAGGCCCGCTTCGGTAGGACTCGGACAGGCTCGTGTTGCCTGGTGTTCCGGTTTGCTATAAACTGTATTTTCTTATCTGTTGTGCAATAAAGTGTATTTGTATTGTATTGTATTGTATTGTGTTGTGTTGTGTTGTGTTGTGTTGTGTTGTGTTGTGTTGTGTTGTGTTGTGTTGTGTTGTGTTGTGTTGTGTTGTGTTGTGTTGTGTTGTATTGTATTGTATTGTATTGTACCTACCTACGATAATTTAGTCCTTTTCGATTAACAAAGTTAAGCAAAGTCCACAGATTGTTGAGTTATTGCCATTTTCATGCTGTGCCTGAACATTAACCAGCAAAAAATTATTTGTCAATGATTTACAACTTTCTCAATTGTAAAATTTGACAACAGGGAAACTTAAAAGTTTATAGCACACTCGATTAATTATACAAATAAAAAATAATAACGTACCTACTAGATACCATAATCGAAAAAATACTGACTAGGTAATTCTTTTATTTATTCCAGTTTTTTATCGATTGACTGGTTATTCTTAATATCTACATTGCTGCTACATTAAATAACTTGCAATTAGGTACCTACATACAAAGTAGATTGACTGAATTAGCATACATTATACAAAGTTTACAATAAATACTTATCCCTATTAAATGCGGTCCGCTTGTTGCACCCGCGCACCCTGACGACAGGCCCCGATCCCTTTGATTGCGCCGACCGTCAAGGTCAGGCGCCAGAGCCGAAAGAAACTAAATAGGTAATGTAGATACCTACTTTCTGTCTGCGACAACTAGTCCGAGTGCGTTCGCTCGCACTTGATATTTTTTAGTACCTAATCTGAGGTGTTATGTTACGTGGTGTGTCATGCTCTCGGCTGAACCTTGTCGTTTTTGATTTTTTAACATCGAAATTAAATAAAACACGCATTCGCATCGTTTCAAAATTGATATAACAAATAAATCTTGTCCGACGGTACCCTTAAATTAAATGTTTACGAAAAAAAGATAATACTTTCTGATAGAGACTTCCAATATATCAGGAGTAAAATCACAGTATTAGACGGAAAATAACAATTAGGGTTCATTGGCAATTGCTTTCCACAAAATTTCGACATGCGGACAAAGACGTTCGATGGGTTTGATGCCTGATTAAATCAAAAGTTTTGGAGATTTCTTTGTACCAACAAAATGTCGCTTTCGATTAGCGCAGTTGTTTTGGATCATTGAAGTTAAGCAACGTCTATGGATTGTTGGGCACTATTGCCGTTTTCATGTCCCTTAATTCGGAAGATGTATTTTAATAGTCGTTTTCAATTAGCGAAGTCGTGGTCGATTAGTGAAGTTAAGCAACATCCATGGCCGGTGGCCACTATTTCGATTCTCATCCGAGCGTTCCAGTGGATTCACAGGATGTACTTAGGTTACTTTGTCATTAATCGCACCGACCGACAAAGACTACAATGTATATACGGAGACGATGAGTGACTGACCACTATTTCTATTTTCATGCGAGTGGTCTCCATAATTCGGAGGTTGTACCGTTATTGGATGTAGCGACATCTATGCGGGCCTTCGGTCTATTATTGACAGAGAGATAGCGACATCTAGTTTCTCATATGTAACATAACCTAAGCAACGTGACTAGGGGTCGTGTTAGTTCCATTTCTTGCCACTGTCGCTGTACTCGGGCGACTTAGGACGGCAACAGCTTTTGTAAGGAGGTTGCCCAGACATGGCGTAAGTGTATCATTTCTGAAGGAGCATACTTTGAAGGTGATAAAATAAATTTGAATGAATAACGAACATTATGTGCATAGTCATAGTCATAGTCATAGTCATAGTCATATCATTTATTGCTCATGTGGTTAATATAGGATGTTAAAGACACAATTTACATTGAACGCATACGAACCCTGTGAGGGCACTGCAATGTCTTAGGTATCTATTACATAAATCTCGATTATTACCAAAATTATTATTAGTCATATAAAATAACATTCAAAGGTCCCAATAATTTTTAACGTTAATCTCTATTAAGTAAAAGAAAAAAATAATTATTTTTTAAATTAAAAAATTATTGATTTTTGCCGGTACTTTCTTGACGGAGTAGGAAACATACAGTAAATTACGATAGCATAACACGTTCCGAGGACACATAAGCAGACGCAAATAAATAAATGAATATCCTTTGACATACACACAGCGCCATCTAGTTCCACAGCAAGCAACTATGTGCTTGTGTTGTGGATACCAGATGGTTGATATACTACATTAATACTTTTTTTTTTGTAAATAAATACTTATTATAAATGAAAACATCCATAACTCGGGTACACATGTCCGTATTCATCACACAAACGTATGCCCCTAGCGGTATATAGTGGTCAGAGTTGATAACCACTACACCAAACAGGTCGTCATGTTATGTCGTTGAAATTTTAATTTCGGGTGCAAAGCGCCACGGGCACAAAATCAAAATCAAAAGTGTTTTATTTCGTAAGTTATAAGAATAACATTTGAAATCGTCATGACATACAGTTATCGCTCTTTCACTAGGCAGTCTCCCCAGAGAAGAACGAGCAAGAAACTCCGGGGTTGCTCTTTTTAAATAAGTTAATGCAAATATAATTTGAAATAATTGTAAAATTTATGATTCGACAAAGAAAAATAAGAATAAAATATACTGGATATTGCCGAGTGGTTCATGTCCTCGCATTCTTATCATCCAGATAGTCAGAAATTTTATAATAGCCTTTGGCACATAGTTTCCGTTTAATGGTTGTTTTAAATTTATTTAAAGGCAAATTTTGAATGTCTACCGGAACCCTATTATAAAACCGTATACATTGTCCCTTGAATGACTTAGTGACTTTGTGTAAGCTACTGCTATGGGCAGCAAGTTTATTTTTATATCATGTATTAACATTGTGTGTTTCACAATTTTTCCTAAACAAATACAGATTCTTTCAGATACAAGCTAGTATGATAGGTAAAGATATTGTCTCTTTCGTGGCCCAACCCTAAAGGGTTCTTTATTAGATCAGGTGGGTCGCGGGCAAAGGTTTATTACCTAGCAAAATATTAAAGTGCATAAACAAATTATATTGTTGTAAAACCTGTGTTCTGTACGGTTAACGATAGATACTTTACGACTCCATATTATGAGAGTTTAGAACGACATTAGTAAACATATTTTACGGCTGGATATAAATATTTTTATATTCCGTGTCATATGATTATAGTACTTTCTGTTTGCGTGAGAGATTAATTTCCTAGAAGAGCTATCTACGAGTGATATCTCTGTATTTAGTGCAACTTATTAGTGATCTGTGCTTTAGTTTTAATTTCCCCGTGTTTCACCGAGTATTGTGTCATACATAGGGATAATAATTAATTCTGCGCAGTGTTGTTCATTATCCTTATGACTGCACAGTAATATGTTAAACTTTATAGTTGGCTTAATAACTAGGTAATTTAATTTTAAGTAATATATAAGGATATGCTGTAAAGTTTGTTGATAAAATAAATAAACAAAATAATAACCGACATGGACAAAAAGTTGATTTCATCGTCCTCTCCGCAATATTAATAGATGATAATAATTAATAACAAATTTGGGATCTTCAAGAGCAGAGTGACTAGGCATTTAGTGAGATTGCTTGCTTCATCTTCGAACACCATCAGCTTTCATGAGGTGAGATTGTAGTCAAACGCGTATCCAGTTAATGATTTTTTTTTACCGTAAGGAAAAAAATAGGGCACGTTAGGTATGTGAAATAGAAGCTATTGGCATAGGTAGTTTATTTTTTTTATAAAACCATCATCTACGCACGCGCCCGTCGGAGATTGATATGCGACTGGTAGGATTCGTTGATACTGGGGTTGAATCCCACAGACTGCATACAAGGGCCAAGTTGGATTGCAAACCAAATCAAAAATGTTTTAGAAGTTATAAGAATAACATTAGAAATCGCCATGACATACAGATATCGCCCATTCACTTGGCAGTCTCCCCAGAGAAGAACGAACAAGAAACTCAGGGGTTGATCTTTTAAAAAAAGCCAATACAAAGACAATTTGAAATAATTGTTAAATTTATGATTCGACAAAGAAAATTAAGACAAAATTATACTGGATATTGTCGAGCGGTTCATGCCCACGCATTCTTATCATCCAGATAGTCAGAAATTTTATAATAGCCTTTGGCACATAGTTTCCGTTTAATGGTTGTTTTAAATTTATTTAAAGGCAAATTTTGAATGTCTACCGGAACTTTATTATGAAAGCGTATACATTGTCTCTTGAATGACTTAGTGACTTTGTGTAAGCGACAGCTATGAACAGCAAGATTATTTTTATATCTTGTATTTACATTGTGTATTTCACAATTTTTCCTAAACAAATGCAGATTCTTTCTTACGTACGTTAAGTTTTCCTAAATATATTGCGATGCCAAAGTTAAGTTAATGAGGGGCATTCAAATGTTTACCTTTGACCGGTAAGTATCTCAGGTTCCATGATCATATTTAATTAATTTGTGTGCGGGTAAGTGGTCTGTAATTGTTGTAATCGTAAATGTAAACGTGCATTTAATGTAAACGGACCGGTTCAATACAACACCTGACTACACCCTTAATTTTTCATCGGGGTTTAAAAGTATATTCTGCCTAAATATGAAAGTAAAACAAATTTTGAGGTCCCTTAAAAACGGCTTCTAACTGAAAATAAATTTAAACATTCCAAAAAGTTTAAAAGACAATTTATTATTCCGTAGGACTTCACTCGGAGAGGTTGTGCTGAAAACATGAGTTATGCGGTACTGTTTAAGCGAATGATATATACCCACTGAAAGTTTTACGATGTGAAATAAATTCAGTTGAATGTACATTTCGATAGTTCGCAGTTCATATATGATGGGGTCTCGTTTATTTATTGGCGATACGTGCACAGATTTATTTAGATTTTATTTTAAGTAATGTCTAAAATACTTCAATACTGAGCTCGTAAAAATTGTAATAAAAACAAAAACCGCCTCCGTGGCTCAATGTAAACAACATGGCGATTACGATTCGGAGGTCGCGGGTGTCGATCCCCAGCGGGGTACATGTTTAAGTACTCGGTTTGGTTGGTGGTAGGGCATTTTAAATGTCCGCCTGGGTAGCTACCACCATCTTATCTAAATCTGCCGCCAAGCAGCAATGTTAATAGCATTGTTGTGTTCCGGTTGTCAGAGATAACATAGCCAGTCCCCCAAATGTGTGGGGGTTTCCGGGTCAGTACGCTTCCACCTTCGACCTCATCTTCACTTAACATCAGGTGTGATTGAGGTCAAGTACCTACCCGTTGTGCATAAAAAAAAAAAACTTTGTTTGATGTTTGATTAGCGACGGGCATGCATTACAAATAAATGATCGGGTTGTATTGTAACGAGACGCCATGCGACGTGTTGGTTCTCTTTTTGCAGTATTCTCCTTGTTTGTTTCTTTTTCGGTTAAGTCATAATATTTTAAATTCAAAATTTGAACCCTGCCTGTTCTCTCTCTTTCAGTGTAGCTTTTTGTTTAGTCAGTTCGTAATTTGCCCTTATAATTATTGGACGTATTTTAAAGATTGGACGTATACTTTTCTGTTATTTTTGTTTCTATTCTATTCATTCAGTATAAATATATATTACGTATAAATATATATTATGTATAAATATATATTACGTATAAACGTGTATACATTATAAAGTATTTCATCAAGTTATTTGTGTATGTGATACCTTTAAAAATGAAAAGTTGACACTGACAACGATTTACAAGTTTTCCGCCGACTCATCTTCATATTCTTCATACTGTGGCCTACTCATGGACATCCTCTACAGCATCAGCCTGGGAGTAGTGCTTCGTATGTACTGCATTATACAACATAAAATATGGAACAGCAATTAAAAAAAAAGGATTTAAAAAAAAACGCCTTCAAAAAACCCGGAAAAAGTTATTTAATTAAACTACTGCAATAATAATAAATACCTGAAAAGTATATAATAATAAACCAGAGCAGAATGTTCTTTATAAATAGATATACACTATTATATATAATGAGAATACAATACAATTTATATGCTATACAATAATAGTTAGGTATAATAATGAAATTAAAAATATATACAATAGGTACTTTTTGAAGTCGGTGCCTGCCTAGCCTATAAAATACACAATCAACAAAACAGTAAAAATACGCCCCGAATACAGAACCTCATCCTTTTTTGAAGTCGTTTAAAAATAAGCAGTAGCTAATCGCAAAGTGGTATCAAATCAGGTCCCCATATCAGTATATGTTGTAGAGTCCTGCAAAGCTGCCTGGTTTTCAGTGGAGCGTAATCTACTTTATCTTTACAGAACGTATTTGTTTGGACTTGTATATATTATAAAAGGTTTTTGAATCCAAAAAGGTCTCCATCTTGCACGTGTCGGGTTGGAATTCTGTCAGTGGTAACCTGTGGAGCGGAAAGGCAGAGTGGTGCCACTGCACGATACTTAAAGTTAACACAACTCCCCATATCAACTTCCCATAAAAACATATATTACTTACTTAATATAATTTTAGTACATTATATAGGTATAAATAACTATAGAGTTCTTTGTAATACCTACACAGAATGCTATATAATAATACAGAAACTTATTGAGAAAGCATATTATAAAATATCAGACTATTTAGATGAAAATCATCCCTGGACATAATCAGATCGTTCGCATGCCAGGCTATTTCACAATTAATAATGAAATTTAAAAACCTGTTTGTAATATAAAAACCTTTATGTAAAATCAAAGCCTGATTTTAAAAGAGCAACCCTTCGAGTTTCTTGCTTGTTCTTCTCAGGGGAAAATTGCATTTTGAACAAGCAGTAGCTTAAAAAATTTAAAATTTACTATGTAAAATTGACTATTTTAAGTGTACTCTGTGTACCTACAAAATAAAGCATTTTTGACTTTGACTTTGACTAGCTTTCCGCCCGCGGCTTCGCCTGCGTGAAGTGACTTTATCGCGGAAAATAACTATTTAAGTATTTCAAAACCTAAAAACCCGACAGCATATTTTGTATTTTGCGGATGCCATCTTACGAATATTATACATACATTTATACATAAATATTTATGTATGTTTATCCGTTATCTAGTATCCATAGTACGAGCTTTGCTTAGTTTGGGACTAGATGATGGGTGTAAGTGTCCGAAATATTTATTTATTATATTTATTATAAATGCGAAAGTTTGAATGTTTATTGCTCAATCACATTTATATCGGTAGAGCATGCCTCGTATTAAATATATGATATTTTTATCCCTACAAATTATAATATTAGCATTTAAAATATTAGTTAGATAACTATTAAAGTATTTACAAACCAAAAACACAACAATATTTCTTGTATTTTGCAGGCGCCATGTTTGATTTTTTACCATAAAATGTAACCTATGACATTCTGAGAGTCAAGACGAATCAAACGATACCTTGTACTTCAAAATCGGTCTAGCCATTTACTCGTAAGCTACTTTAGGTAACATAAAAATCTACATACATATACTCAACATTACCCTCCTTTTTGGGGCTGCCGGGTAAATAAATTTAAATTCTCAAATATATATATATATTATACGTAAGTATTTATTGTGTGTAATTGTGTGTAATATATTTTTTGGTCTTATAAAATAGACCTATAATCAAACCATTATTGCCATAAATCTTAATGTGATGTCCTTTGTCAATTGTGTTCCTCTAACAATGATGTTTTGTTAATGTATTATTCTATATTTTAAGTATCGCTCTTTGTCTGCAATAAAAAACTTTAAATTCGTTTTTCCTTCCGAGGGTTTGCTGGAAGAAATCTCTTACAGAGATAGGCTCGCCTTTCGTGTACTGTAATTTCTGTCCTAAGTTTGTTCAATGTATGTTTGTATACATAAATATGCAATAAAGTGTTAAATAAAAATAAATAAATAAATAGAATTAAAGCTATTTAAGTACTATATATAATTGCCTGTTAAGCCTTTCAAGTGCGTGAAAAGTTATCTGAAAATAATAAATAAATGTGCCACTGGATTCGATGCACCTTCACACAATATCTCTTGACAGCGTAACATAATCACTACTTAATGCATACTTACACGCATCATCAAACACGACTAGGCCGAAGGGTTACTCGAAATAAACGATTGAGGCTTCAAGTCATTATTGCAAGCCGCAATACGTCCCCATAAACCCCACCAGAAATCTCATAAAGTCCCACCCGATGCCCGCCGCTATCTAACGCATGCGCTTCAAATGTTCCGGGACAAACGACCGCCCCGGGAAATCTGTTATCGGGTACGGGATTAGTCCGAAATCTTTTGGGACAACGTCGCATTTTACAAATTGAGCAATGGTTGGGCTAATGTGTGTATTTCAATTATATAAGCGTTTATTAAATTAGGTTGTTTTGTTATTTACCGGGCGCTGGTTACAGTCAATGGACTAATAATACCTAATAGCAGGACATCATCATATCAGTTACACGGCTTCATCACACCTGGGCACAAATCGCGCTTTTTTACAATGGATTTACGGTACGTTTTTGAACGTTTCTGGTTTTGGTTTCATCATCATATCAGCCACAGGACGTCCACAGCTGAACATAGGCCTCCCCCATAAAATTTCAGATTGACCGGTTGAAAGCGGCCTGCTTCCAGCGACTTCCCGCGATATCAGGTCGTCTGTCTACCTTGTGAGAGCACGTCCTACGCTGCAGCGTTCGGGAAAGTGCGCAACGTCTTGTCGTCTAAAATACCTCAGTGCTCAAGCACTGACAAAGATTTAGTCGTTCAGAAAAAACAGAGCGATACCATATTTTATATCAGCTAAATCTTTAATTACTTTTATTCTTATTACTTTTATATATATATTAGTGTGTAGTGTAGGTATTTGCTTTAGTTTGAATTTGCTGTAATTTGTATACACCCAATCTACTGTTTTCTAACTAACCCTATGGTTGACTGGAAGAAATCCCTCTATGGGACAAGTCCGCGGTTGTACTCAATTTCTGTATCAATGCAAAATTATGTATTGCCTTTTTGTACAATAAAGCGTTTAAAAACACACAAACAAACAATCTTTGTCATCGTTCAAATTCAGAATCTGCTGCATCAAGCTTAACCGATTTCCATTCCACATAGCTAGGCACTTAACCCTATCCTACTAAATTATCATTTTCTTGCCCTCATCCCACTCTAAGTGGGGTCTGCACAACATGTCTTCCTCTTCCCCTCTCCTCTATCAGCCGTCATCTCCGTACTCACCCTTTTCACACATCTTTCCTCACGCAGTCTACCCACACCTTCTTCGGTCTTCCTCTACCTCTGTATCCCTCCACAATCATACTTAACACTCGTCTCGTTACGTGCCTTTCATCCCTCCTCATATTGAGCCCAAACCATGCTAACCTATTACTCCTCAGATTTTCTGTTATTGGTGCCACTTTTAGACTTCCTCTGATTCTCATTCCTGATTTTATCCATTCTAGTCACTCTCATGTCTGCCACATACATTCTACTTTTATCCATCACTTTCATTGCCCAACATTCAGATCTACGGATATACACGGTGAATGGTTTTGTAATGGTCTTGTAAATTTTCCCCATGAGTTTCAGGGGCATCCGTTGGTCACAAGTAGTCCCCGAAACCTGTCGCCATTTCATCCATCCTGCATTTATTCTGTTCCTCACGACTTGGTCAATGTTGCCGTCGTTCTGAAGTAATGAACCTAGGTACCGGGAATTTCAGTAGGTTGGTATAAACTCCCCGCTTAAGGCTATATTGGAAAAACTGAATGAATCACCAAAGTTGTAGAACAGATGTTCGGATTGCGTTCTGGTGATCTTGAATCCAACACTCTCCAGTCTTTCTCGCCATTTTTCCAACCTGCCTTGGTCATCAGTCGCATTTTCTCCGACAAGGACTAAATCGTCGGCGAACAGTATACATCAAGGTGCCTCCTCCTGTATGGTTTATGTCAATGCATACATAATCAGGAGGAACAGATACGGGCTTAAAGCCGATCCCTGGTGTAAGCCCACCGCCACATCGAGCCCACCGGACTTGTGTACCGGCTCGACTGTACTAGGCATCTAAGCTAGGCTCTAAGCAACTAGGCTTGTATTATGGATATTATTACCAGGTGGCTGATACACAAATACGTATTTTTGTAAATAAATACGTATATAAATGACAAAATACACTAAAAAACTTCATTAAAAGCTAAATATCTTCAAAACGGCTTAATCGATTTTTATTAAATGTTTGTAAATGTAAATGTTTGTGTGATGAATACGAACATTTATTCCCGAGTCTTGGATGTTTATATAAGTATTTATGTATGTTTATCCGTTATCTAGTATCCATAGCACAAGCTTTGCTTAGTTTGGGACTGGATGATTGGTGTAAGTGTCCGAAATATTATATTATATTATTATTATATTATTAAACATACCTAAGAACCTGTGCCATCATTTAGTTTTTAATATTTAATTTTGGTGGTGTTGTTATACTTATATTAGTTCTGTTGTGTTACAATATTTATTTTATATAATGCTAAGTATAACAATACATTCGTTGGTACGCTGTCGCTTTGGAGATGGGCGTTTATAGCTACACTACAGTTTCCAACTACAGCAGCTATCATCGCTATTTTGTACTGTGTATATGTATACCGCTTTACGGATTTGGATAAAATTTGGTTGGTAGATAGGTTAGGACCTGGATTAACTTATAGGCTAATTTTTTTGCCGAACCGATTTTGCCGAAAGCTAGGGTTTTTTTTATATTTAAGATCAAAGCTGGCGGTTAGGTAGTTCCTAGCAATGTGTAATGGAAATTGGATATCGAAGATATTTACCTTATAACATAGTTTATTTATCTAGTTGATACAATATCGCGACAGTTATCGTAATTTTCAATTTATTGTCATGTAGACCTTGATGGAACGCTGAGGTGTTATGTCAAATGTCAGGATTACCGACAACAACAACACATTGCTTTGATTTCCCATTTCTAGTAATAAAATAATGGGCATAAAACAAATTGTTAGAGAGTACTTTAATATAAGAATATAAGAAAACTTTAGTCCACTAATAAAACTTCCACGGTCCACGAAGTAGTAAAACGAATAAGTTATATATAAGGTCTAACAAAATTAACCTGACAAACGTTGCAGAGTGTATGTATAGGATATATCTATTACGACAAAAATAAAAAATAAAACATTAAAGTTAACAGATTTTAGTCAAAAAATAAAATTTAGAAATGTAAATTTTGTGAGTTGGACCTTAATGGCTGCGCGATCTAAGTACTATACCTCAACACACAAACACGTGACGGGGTATCTTTGAAGACGCCGAAAGGCGACCACTCGCCGCTCGTCGCCGGCGCTTGCCTCGGCGCCGCCGCAACTTGCTGTGATTGGTTGCGCCCTGTGCCCCGCCACTCCCTTTGGCGTCTTCCATATGAACGTTGCCTGTTTTTTCTCATCGATGAAATAAGGTCCAATCGAAATGAAGTAAGTCTGTTAATGTGTATTTTCATTTTCACTTACATTTAAACAAAATTTTTAAGGCTAGTTTTTTTAATGAATATATTATTTTATTGTCATGTACGTGCAATTGCCAATTGTTTGTCGGGTTAATTTTGTTAGACCCTATATAATACTCTTCGGCCTTCTAAAACAATAAATCAAATCAAATCAAAACATTTTATTTCATAGGATAAAAATTATCACTTGAAAACTTCACTATTAAGATTGATATTACATTTAAATTTTAAATTTACTGCTAATTCACAAAGCTGACTCCCCAGAGAAGAACGAGCAAGAAACTCTAGGGTTGCTCTTTTAAACAGATTATAGGTTGCGATTTGATAATTATATGAATAATAAGACAGCTATATCCATGCTTGCTTATCATTTAGATAGTCAGTGATTTTATAATAGCCTTTTGTTAATAATTTCTGTTTTATGATTGCTTTAAATTTATTTAAAGGCAAATTTTGAATGTCTACTGGAACCTTATTATAAAAGCGTAGACATTGCCCTTTGAAGGATTTACTAACTTTGTCAAGTCGGCTAACATAAACCGATAACTGGTTCTTATTCCTTGTATTAACATTGTGTCTATCACTATTTTTAGCGAATAAGATTATATTTTTTTTGCATATATATTTATAAATTCTCATAAATGTATTGAGATGACATTGTTAAGATATTAATTTCCTTAAACTTATCTCTAAGAGACACTCTCGGTCCTAATTTATAAATGGCACGAATAGCACGCTTCTGCAGAACAAAAATTATATGTATGTCAGCAGCGTTTCCCCACAACAATATGCCATATGACATCAAGCTGTGGAAATAGCTAAAGTAAACCAGTCTTGAGGTATGAACGTCTGTTAAATTTCTGATTTTTTTGACTGCATACGCTGCAGAAGCAAGCTTTTTCGCTAGTTTGTCAATGTGAGGCCCCCACTGAAGCTTAGCATCCAATGTCAATCCTAAAAAGACAGTAGTGTCTACAAGGTCCAATTTTTCACCTCGTACAAATATGTCAGTAGGCAGTTGTTTAACATTTGGTAAAGTAAATTTTATGCATTTAGTTTTTTTTTTCATTCAAAAGAAGAATAGGCCAGTATAAGCGACAATGTTATGTACGGGGTACCGCATAGCGAGCGAAAACCGCTGACTCTAGCGGTGCCGATCCCGGCTGTTTCGCGGAACTCGCTGGCGGCGTCGGCCTCTGCGCGAAGCAAGGGTGGCCATGAGGTGTTATCGCTATGAATAATGAAGCGAGTGCATTGTGCAGCAGTGAATTTATTACTGAAGAGTAAAAGACAATACAAATAATATGATATAGGTAAGGTACATCAATACACAGGCATATCTACTATAGAGCGTACATTACATACTAACACGTCATCAATCCGTAATAAAAAAAAATATAAAAGTAATAAACCCATAGTAAAAAATATTTTATTCAGTGTAGGACAACAATGACCCTGTGGGTTTCTTGCGCCGCTTCTTTTACAACAGATAATTTCCCTTTCCGAAGCCGTAGTAACTTGGACATACTGACTGACAGATAAATGCAATAAGCCCTTTTATTATTTCCAGTAGATTTAATTTTTTTTTCAACATTATCATGTATCTTGAAATAAATGCTTGAAATTTGATACAAAAATATGCCTGAATGATTTTTTTTTAAACTACATCGCTTTATAAAGTGCTATGGTTACGTAGGGGGAAGAAGTGACAAGAAATTCCGTAACAACATATGTTTTAAATAGATTTCCATCTTTACAATTACAATAAGAATAGTTTATTATGAACACCACAACACTATACAAAAACAATGAAGTAGTAAGTTATAGCTAAAATAGAAATACGATTATGAAGAAGATCCCGACAATGCTGTCACGTCTTGCGGCGTGCACAAATGGGTTAGCACTCAGCTCATGCTGCGACGAATCACAGCGCTGGTTTTCAGTGCCCCCCTGCCACATCAGGTGCAATAATGAGCAGCATAATAATAAATAATTATAGTTGATTTTGTGTATGTATAGTGTAGTGTAAATATACAATTACAATTTATATTACATATTACAAAACAAACGCGCTGTTACCTCGACTTGGACTTGGTAATTTTAGTTTGGCTGTTGTCTAGTGGCAATTAAAGTTTTATTTATTATTTAATTATGTGGAAACCTCACAATAAGACAAATGAAAAATTAATTACATATACAACCGACTACCTGTTTACACATTAAAACAGATGTTAGACGAACAAAATAAAAAGTTATAGATTCCATCAGCATTACTCAAATAAAGAGCAGTCGTAAACTTGCCGTGACATTTCATGGAGGGCATAAAATTTGACGTTTTATTTCCATACGCGGAGACAGGTGACCGTAATAGCGAAAATGTTTTATCGGGAATTCATATCTTTGTGTACGATAACCATTTTATGGTGTTTCTTATTTACAAGAGTCGTAATGTGGAATTATGACTTTGACATTGGTTAGGTTAACATCTTTATTATTAGGATAGTACGTGAAAAGCTGGAGAGAGTAACTGTTACTGTTTTACTGTCGTTCTTTCGAATTTTGTCTATATGTAGTACATATATGACGGCACATTAATATGTTTACGAAAACTTAATGTATGTAAGAAAAAATCTAGAATCGTTTAAGAAAAATGTCAATACCAGATATAAAAATAAACTTGCTGTTCATGTCAGCAGCAACACAAAGTCATTTAAGGTGCAATGTATACGCTTTTATAATAAGGTTCCAGTGGACATTCAAAATTTACCTTTAAAGAAATTCAAAACCATCATAAAACAGACATTATTTACTGAAGGCTATAAAATTTCTGACTATCTGGTTGATAAGCAAGCATGGACATAGACCACTCGGCGATATTCAGTCTAATTAAACAATATAATATAATTGTAACCCAAACTTATTTAAAAGAGCAACTCTTGAGTTTCTTGCTCGTTCTTCTCTGGGGAATCATTTTGTGAATGAGCAATAATATCAAAAACTTTAATAATAAGTTAAAAAATTTAACGTTTTGAAGTGATATTTTTTGTCCTACGAATTAAATATTTTTTTGATATTGATTTTTTGATTTTGCACAACCTTAACATATTGGGGGAGACGAAATAAAATCCTTGGAACGCGAATAATTGCCTTTAGTCCAGTAAAAATACGTAATGTTTGTTGTGTTAAAGTTCCTGATTTTTTGTAGAAGGGTAGAGTAGTAATAGAATAAATATGTATTCTAACTATGTATTAAATCCTACAATATTAAATTAAAGTCATTGGTTTGTAGAAGACGCTAAGATCTCCTAAAACTATTTTCTAAAAACTTAATCAATGGCTACGTTTTATTTTTCTAAAAATACATTATTGAGTCGTGATAATTGCCCTCGGTGAATTTTTTCCAAAATATAAAGAAATTTTGGTTTAAAAAAAAATCAAAATGGCGGTAAGACATTATTAAATTTTATTTAACCAAACCTATCGAGTAGGATATCAAAATTAAAATTATCAAAATTACAAATATATAGAGAAGGGCGGGCGTTTCTAGCGGCTGGGACGGTGCTAGCCTCTCGTGGTATAGAGTAGCTCGAGATAATGTGATATTATGTCAAACTACTGAAGGCGAGTAGTAAAGACTACTAAAGGAAAGAATGACACTATGATTTAATAGAAAGAGGAAAACGGGCCCGATTACCTTAAATCTTTAAGGTGGCATTTACTTACCCACGCACAAATTATAACATTGAAAAACCGATGAAGGGTATGGTATACATTGGTATGCCCCTCATGCCATCCAACTTGGTCTTCGCATGCAGTATTCAACCGGAGTAGTCTACAATCCCTTCTGCTCAAATTCCTTGATCAACTTCTTATTAAGTAAGAACTCACCGGATTCTTCCAAGCGTCAGTGATAACATATAATCAGAGTCACACACGTTCGTTGATGTGTTAAGTGGCGGCTGGTAGCAATATGAATATTCATTTGCGATATATGCCCTAACAATTGTATCGGCGATACAAACGCCACCAGGTTCACTTCATGTAGCAAACCGATTATGATAGTCACGCAACCGCCCAAATTATATACACCGTCGCTAATTTATCGCTATCTGCGACATGTATATACAAAGTCCCGTAGTTAACTAAGGTTTAATATTATTATTATTATTAAGAGCCCATAGTGTCCCACTGCTAATAAGGTTTAATAAGTCTGGAAAAAACTCGTTTTCATATTTCGTAACTACAATAGCTTATTGCCAACTCGACAATTCAAAAATACTCCTTCCAACTCCCCAGAGCCAAATTCATTATTCCATCTTCATTGTTTACACTTTTTTGGAAGGAAAAATAATTAAAATTCCATCACATTGCTCATGGAAAATTTTTAATTAGTAACCGACAATTTAGCTCAGTACTATGGTGGACTTGGAGGACAATAAAAGAGACTATACTCATTAGCAACCGCAATAAAGTAGACAATACAACGACAGAAGTAGCGTGAAAGAGCGGGGCCCGGTGGCATCAAGCTCTGTAATCCGAGAGTTAAATTTGGTTTAGTTTCGAGATTGGACACAATGGTCAGGTTAGGTTAAATAAACACAGTGCTAGGCAAAACGGAACTTCACTAGGTACCAAATACCAACTGTAACATTTCATGTAATTTGTAGTTTAAATTTAGAACGACGTGTTTGACCGTTTCGGGTATTATTTATTTATTTACTTTTTTTTTGCACAATGGGTTAGCACTAGACCTCAATCACACCTAATGTTAACTGAAGATGAAGGCGAAGGTGGTAGCGTACTGACCCGGAAACCCCAACTTATTTGGGGGACTGGCTATCTTATCTCTGACAACCGGAACATAACAATGATATTAACATTGCTGTTTGGCGGCAGATTTAGATAAGATGGTGGTAGCTAGCTAGGCGGACATTTAATATACCACCAACCAAACCTAGTACTAAATAAAACCGCTGGGGATCGAACTCGCGAACAGCTAGATCGCCACGGAGGCGGTTTCTAGCTGTCTGCCCGCGGCATCGCCTGCTTGTAATAATTTTATCGCGGATATGTTTAATTTGTTTATCCCGCGGGAACAACTTACTTTATCGGGATAAAAAGTATCCTATGTCTTAATCCAGGGTATATTCTATCTATATACCAATTTTCATCCAAATCTGTTCATCCGTTTCGCCGTGATTGAGCATCAAACAAACAAACATCCACACTACGCATTTGTAATATTAGTTAGATAAACAATTTTTTTTCTTTTCTAGAAAGAAAGAAAAGAAAGAAAATACTTTATTCACTACTTTAAACACATAACAATACAATTTACATTATTAGAAATAAACATTGTTAAGACCTTTTAAAAACTAACAAATAAGAACTTTATGCAAATCATAGATTTGCATAAAAATTGCTAGGTATGCCGCAGTAGTGAATGGGTAACGACTCAGTATAATGCTTCGCTCAAAAAGCGAGGCGCTGGTTTTCTGTCGCACTCGCGTGGAATGAGTTGACGTGAGGAACTTCATCATGGTAGGCATTGAGATTATTATAGATTTCTATAAGATATTTTGCATAATTAAAAGGTATTTTGTTAGTGACGAAATGTGACGATATGTGACTCAATATATCGTGCTGATCTTCCGAATTGAAATGGTTAATAACACTTTTAAAATCAAACCTATGGAAACGTGCATTTAATTCGCGCTTCGGACTAAGTAATGCGATTAAAACAAAATCGGTACTATTCCACCGGGATCCTTTAAAAGGTAGCGAGAGGCTTCGGGATTATTTATTCAGATCCTCAATCTGAAACTAAATCAATTGTAAAAAAGAGGGAGTTTTTAAATGTCCAGCTCTCGCCATCTAATCTAAGTCTGCCGTCAAGCAGCAATATTGATGGCATTGTTGTGTTCCGGTTGTCAGAGATAAGATAGCCAATCCCCCAAATAAGATGGGGTTTTCGGGTCAGTACGCTTCCACCTTCCGCCTCATCTTCACTTAACTTCAGGTGTGATTAAGGTCAAGTACTAACCCGTTGTGCATAAATAAAAACTTTAAGAACTAGGAGTAGGTAACTTGAAGATAAGATAGCCAGTCCCTCAAACAAGTTGGGGGTTCAAGATTAGCGTGCTTCCACTTGCGACATCGTCTCGACTGAACATTAAATGTGATTGTGAGGAAGTGGTAGTCTATCATATAACAAAAAGAATTACGATTAAGTAGGTACTGAAAAAAATTCATAGATCTCGTGTCTGCCAAAAAACTGTTTTTTTTTTTTTTCAAAATGTAATACATTTGTTCACTGTCACTTACTACCTCACGCCTCTACGCGCGTAAACTCCGCGTCACAAAGGTACAACTTCTGAATAACCCATCAGTGATACGCACTTCCATTAATTTTTAAATGGAGCCCTAAGTTATATCCATAGGGGTTTTATTTATTTCTTGATATATCATTTCGTTTTCGGGATATAATTTTTTTCTGACCGAAAGCGGAATAAAAGCGGCCGCATTTTTCAAATTTTTTCGACTTGATAAAAAAGGTTTCAGTTTTTTCAGAAATTCTTTTTGCTTTTTGACGTCCCAATGTCTTGAGGTCTAAAGAGATAAAAAATAAAACATTTTCAATATTAAAACGCACGCAATCGAGGCACTCGCAAACCTACTGCCATTGCAAAGTCGCCATGGGATATAAATTACAATACTTCAAAACAGCATGCGTCTACATTGAAATTATTAAGTACCTAAGTTTATTGATATGACGACCTGTGTGGTGTAGTGGTTAGCAACTCTGACCAATATACCAAAAGGTTGCGGGTTCGAATCCCGCTAGGGGCATATGTTTGTGTGATGAATACGAACATGTGTGCCCGAGTTATGGATGTTTCCATTTATAATAAGTATTTGTTTACAAAAAAAAAGTATTTATCTAGTATATCAACCATCTGGCATCCACAACGTAAGCCTATAGTTGCTTACTGTGGAACTAGATGGCGCTGTGTATGTCTAAGGATATTTATTTATTTATTAATATAGTTATAATTTTATTATAATATTTATAGAAACCTACCTATAATTAGTAGTATTGTGCACTCTCCCTGTTTTTCAATTTACAAAAAATCCGATAACCATTATTTTTTTTTTTTATATGAGAGGGCGGCAAACGAGCGTGCGGGTCACCTGATGGAAAGCAATCACCACCGCCCATGGACACCCGCAACACCAAAAGGGTCACAGATGCGTTGCCGGCCTTTGAGGAAGGTTTCTTGAAGGTTCCAATGTCGTACTCGTTCGGGAATACCGCTGCCGGAAGTCCGTTTGACTTGAAGAGATCACTTATTATATATATTATTATATATTATAATAAGGCCGCCTAATTGTGTTTTAATTATCATCAAAAATTATTTTAAACTAGCTTTCCGCCGCGTATTCGCCTGCGTGGATGAACTTTATCGAGAATATGTTTAATTTGTTTACTCCACGGGAACTACTCACTTTATCGAGATAAAAATTTCCTATGTTTTAATCAAGGGTATGCTCTACCTATGTACCAAATGTAGGAATCTTGTAGTGGACTGTGTAGGGCTGGTCACAATAAACGTCCAAGTATAATTTCTACAAGTCCTTTATTTTGCACTTTATTAAAGTTCGTTGACACTGTAACGGAGAGCGTGTACTTCGCGAGAGAGCTATAGAGCCGAGCCACTCATTCTTGCCATATAAAGACATATATTTTAAATTCAATGTTGCCAGCAATACCAAATTCGTTCATCCGTTTCACTGTGAATGAGCAACAAAGAAATATCCAAACTTTCGCAGTTAGATTATTTTGTGCAATAACTCTTTATTGCACTATTGCATTTGCATTGTTGTATTGTATTGATGCCCCATAATTTTAATATCTCTCAAGCTCAAAATATTCCGAACGATTCAATAAAATGAGATCGTTCAAAAAATAAGTTAGTGCCACCGGCCCCGACAATACGATAATGAGAAGTCGAGTTAACATCGCAACATTGAAAACATTATTTGGACGAAGAAAAGGAATTTAAAAAACGAAACGATGTTTTCTCGCTTAACCTAACCACCCATAGATGAGCGAGCGATATATTAATAGTACAATAAAGATCAGAAGCGTATGACGGGAATCAAGCCAAATACCAATTCAACTGTTTTTTCATTTTCATTCATAACGTACCTAGTGACACTAACACTGAGCATGGCCCTCTCCTTAGTACGTTGTGTGACCTTCAGCTTTCTTTTATGGCTCACAGTCAACGACTAGTTTCAAGGCCATAAAATATTCACGATAACCATAAATGGGGTACATACAACATAGGGTTTACGAATCGGAGGTCGCGGGTTCGATCCCCAGCGGGGTACATATTTAGTACTCGGTTTGGTTGGTGGTAGGGCATTTTAAATTTCCGCCTGGCTAGCTACCACCATCTTATATAAATCTGCCGCCAAACCGAAATGTTAATAGCATTGTCGTGTTCCGGTTGTCAGAGATAAGATAGCCAGTTCCCCAAATATTTGGGTTTCAGGGTCAGTACGCTTCCACCTTCGGCCTCATCTTCACTTAACATCAGGTGTGATTGAGGTCAAGTGCTAACCCGTTGTGCATAAAAAAAAGCCAAATAATCTTGCCCCACCGGTCATCAGTTCATCGAGCTATGTGGCCTGCCCACTGCCACTTCAACCCATTAATCGGCTATGTTGGTGACTTTCGTTGGTCTACAGATTTCTTCATTCCTGAATCGATAAAATGTGAAAGTTTGGATGTTTTGACCTCAATCACACCTAATGGTAAGTGAAGATGAGGTCGGTGGAAGCGTAATGACCCGGAAACCCCAACACACTGGCTATCTTATCTCTGTTAACCGGAACACAACAATGCTATTAACATTGCTGCTTGGCGGCAGATTTAGATAAGATAGCTAGCCAAGCGGACATTTTTTTAAATCCCCTACCACCAACCAAAACTGACATTATCCACTTCACTAACCGGTCATCTGTGCATCAATATAGCTAAATGTATGTATGTATGACTGTGGAAACAAATAAAGCCTTTATCTATTCAAATTCAAATAAAATAAATGCTTTATAGCGTACACTTAAAATAGTCAGATTTTAATTTTTTTAAGCTACAGCTTGTTCAAAAGGCTATATTCTCCTGAGAAGAACAAGCAAGATACTCGAAGGGTTGCTCTTTTTAAAATCAGGTTTTTATATTACAAAAAGGCACAATTATGTTTCATTATTAATTGTCAAGTAGCCTGGCATGCGAACGAGCTGGTTATGTCCATGGTTGATTATCATCCAAATAATCTGATATTTTATAATATGCTTTCTTAATAAGTTTCTGTTTTACATCTGTTCTATCATCCTGATGATACTTGCTATTAGGAGTCTATTGACTGATGGCTGATGATGAATCTGATAATATTCTTATCATAGTCAAAGTCAAAAGTCAAGGTCAAAAATGCTTTATTTTGTAGGTACACAGAGTACACTTAAAATAGTCAATTTTACATTTTTTAAGCTAATGCAATTTTCCCATGAGAAGAACAAGCAAGAAACTCGAAGGGTTGTTCATTTAAAATCTGTCTTTGATTTTACATAAAGGTTTTATTAATTGTGAAGTAGCCTGGCATGTGAATGAGCTGGTTATGTCCATGGTTGATTATCATCCAAATAATCTGATATTTTATAATATGCTTTCTTAATAAGTTTCTGTTTTATAGAATCTTTGAATTTGTTGAAAGGAAGATTTTGTACATCAATCGCAACCTTATTGAAAAAACGTATACGTTGCCCTCCGAATGAATTACTGTTTTTGCGGAGGCGACTTAAGTGACCAGCAAGTTATTGACGTCGTGTTTATCACTATTTTCCTAAATGATGCTATATTTTTTTGGTCAAATGAGAGATATTCCTTCATAGATTATTCACTAGCTCAGCACGTAGTGGATAAATGCACAAAAGCAATTGTTCGCGTTCCAAGGATTTTATTTCGTCTCCCCCAATAATTCCTAAATGTTTAACGTCGAAATGAAATCAAAATTGCGATTTGTCGTCTTATGTTTCAGATTAAAGACCCTCGACCTCATTGGAAGCCAAGAATGGAATTTGAAACAACCAATTTATAAGGAAGTCTTGTGTAGCTTCGGTTGGTTTGTTGCAGGCCACAAGGTTTGAATTAATAGATAATTGACGTTGGGCATATTAGGAAGACTATTCGAATCGAACGGCATGCGGGTTCGAATCTCGCTAGGGGTAAATGTTTCTCAAGTCCCAAGTCATTAAGTGTGTGATTTTTTATGCACAACGGTTTAGCACTTCACCCCAATAACACCTAATGTTAAGTGAATTTGAGGCCAAAAGTGGAAGCGTATTGACCCGGAAACTCCATCTTATTTGGGGAACTGGTTATATTGTAACTAACCCGTTGTGCATTGTGGTAATTAATAATGAATTTTATGTTATTAAAATAATAATTAATAATTTTGTAATATAAAAACCTTTTTTTAAAAAAGCGACTTGCTTGTTCTTCTCAGGGGAACATTGCCTTTTGAACAGCAGTAGCTTTAAAAATGTAAAATCTGACTATTTTAAGTGTACCCTGTGTACCTACAAAATAAAGCATTTTTTGATTTTGATTTTGATTTTGATTATCTCTGACAACCAGAACACAACAATGCCATTAACATTGTTGTTTGGCGGCAGACTTAGACATTTTAAAATGTCCTACCACCAACCATACCGAGTACTAAACATGTATATGATGACGACCTGTTTGGTTCATCAACCATCTGGTATCCACAACACAAGCCTATAGTTGATTGCTGTGGAACTAGATGGCGCTGTGTGTATGTGTAAGAATATTTATTATTTGTTGTTTGTGTTAAAAACTTGAGTATTCCAAAAAGTTCCGTGCTTGAAACAATACCCACAGTTCAGCTTTCCAAATATACAGAAATTCACTCGTTGCAGGCGGTAAGCCGCCGCCTTTGAAACGTGCAAATCTATAATATGTTTTTTGGTGGAAAATCCCTTAATCGCCTTTTTCCACACCCACGGGAAAAGATGGGTTGATTATTATGTTACGTGCCGAAATCACACAATTTTTTTTTGTATATTTGGAAGACCAAATATAATAAAATAATAAAATAGTTTATTTCAGGATTAGACCCATATTTTGGTTAGTAACTTAAAAATAAAATAGGAGTAAGTTAGTATCTTAATATATACCAGTTTTTTTTAATGTAATTACAATAAACTTAAAAATAAGTGTAACAACAGTAAGCCAATTACAGGTAATTAATAACAATAAAGTACGGCACAGTACAGCACTATGCTGACTTACGTGTAGGGTGTACACAAAATTACTTTATCTAGTCTTACTTTGTGATTAAAAAAAACAAGAATAAGGAAATCTAAGGAATCGAAGTCTGGTACCTATTTTTCTTTGTATGTTTTTCATTTACCTCTAAATTATTTACTTAGGTCTGTTAAAATTATTTTAAATGTTAATTTATATATAAATTGTATCATGTTAGTTTGTATGTCGTTTATTGGGTCAAATATCTTTTTACTATTCTATTCTATTCCATTCTATTCCATTGTATTCTATTGTATTCTATTGTATTCTATTGTATTCTATTGTATTCTATTGTATTCTATTATATTCTATTGTATTCTATTGTATTCTATTGTATTCTATTGTATTCTATTGTGTTCTATTGTATTCTATTGTATTCTATTGTATTGTATTCTAATATACAAGTAATATATTAAGCTGAAAAGAAATTATGCGACAATTGACGCCTAGCTGTCAGCTAGTTGCCAGTAAAAATTTTTATTTTTGACAGAAGAAAAGGATGGCAATACGTTACCTTCTACAGTGTACTTTAGGTTCGTTATAAAAACGGAATCACTAACGAAGCTAACTGGTGCGTATACATCAAAGCAACCAACTTTAGTTCTGATTATACGACGGGAGCACACTCAGGCTGAATATTCCCAGCAAATTTAATTAAGAGTCACGAATTAAAGCAGTAGAGTCGCGCCTACCGCGAGCAAACAACTTCAATGATACCACGAATGGTATGGAGTCGATAAATTTTCAGCTAGTCGGAGCTGACGGCGAGGTTACTGAGCGATTTGTCCGCGATTGCCAAAGCGTACCGCTTGAACGGAAATTTTAGGGCAAATGTAGCGTTCTCAAGTTGGAAATAAATTCTTTTACAACAGATAGTCGGAGGTGCGTCTTCGATCCCCAACATACATGTTTGGTGCTCAGTTTGGTTGGTGGTACGACATTTTAAAACGTCCACCTGGCTAGCTAGGTACCACCATCTTATTAAAGTCTGTCGCCAAACAGTAATGTTAATAGCATTGTATTGGGTTCCGGTTGTCAGAGATAAGGTAGCCAGTCTCCGAAATAAGATAGGGTTTCCGCGTCAGTAAGCTTCCACCTTCTGCCTCATCTTCACTTAACAACAGGTGTGTTGAAGTTAGGTGTTAACCCGTTGTGTATATACAGAGTGGAAAGTTTGATTGCATATGCATCTTCTTAATAATTTTTGTAGCTACAACAAAAAGTTACCTCTTGTTATGGCCTGACAAAAAAATCTAAGTACTTTAAATGTATGAAAAAAGTTTTTTTTGATTTCTGACTTTTCTAGTACTGAAACCTCAGTTGGTCCCATAGAACTTTTTGATCAGCATACGGAACAGGATCGATTAGTGTCAAAAATTTTTTTTGTGAAAAATGGTAATTTTCTTGCTAACCGTACATTTTTTTGAAAATCTGTGAATGGGAATGAAATTTTTTAGAAAAATTATGGATAGTCTCCTAAGACCAATTTCTTGTAGCTGCAACGATTAAGGTACCTCCCTTGGCTGCCCCATTGAAACTTTCCACCCTGTATAAAAAAAATATGAGGGTTTCCTTTCCGTGATAGGTAGTAGCGTTGAAATAAAGTTTGAATTTTAGTTCTCTTCATATACTTTTACTTGTCCCACATAACACTGGTGTCTTCTTTACATTATTTGTTATTTAGTTCAGCCAATAAAGAAAGAAAGAAAGAAAGAAAGAAAAACATTTATTCAGCTTACAATGGGCATGTACATGAAAATTTTTTTGAGAAATTTAAACTAAATCATAATAATGCAAGCTGACATAGGTTCCAGCTCAGCATAATGCTGTGGCAAGAACCATATAATACCGAGTGTATTAATTCTGTGCCACAGCGCTGATTTTCAGCTGGCACCTTTGTAGGAGGTTAGGCGCTCATAGAATAATTTAAAAGAAAAAAAAACAAAGAAATATAATAATCGACTCCACATATTGTGTACTTATTTTACACATACATAACTTATTCCAGGAAACAGACAGACAGACATAAAATAAACTACACATTTCAGGTACCTAATAAAGGTATACAAACAGTTATAATTTAACAGGGGGCGCAATACTATCATTAAGTAATATTAATATGTTAGTTATAGGTTAGTAAGTACCTACTTCACTTTACTAATTAGTAAATGTAAGATCATAAATAGGCTAGTCTGCAAAGAGCCTCCGTGGGTCCGTGTATATAAACAGCATGTTCGGAGGTCGCGGGTTCCATCGCCAGCGGGGCACATGTTTGCCGCCAATATGTTAATAGCATTGTTGTGTTCCGGTTGTCAGAGATAAGATAGCCAGTCCTCCAAATGTGTTGGGGTTTCCGGGTCAGTCGACCTCATCTACGATGTTAAGTGTCGATCACTTAACATCAGGTGTGATTGAGGTCAAGTACCAACCCGTTATGCGTCAAAAAGAAAGCCCTTTGCCATCTAACTAATATTATAAATGCAAAAGTTTGGTTGCTTGTTTATTTGTTTGTGGCTCAATCACGGCGATACGGATGTACGGGATTGGATGAAATTTGGTATATAGGTAGAATATGCCCTGGATTGAGACATAAGATCCCGATAAAGTAAGTAGTTCCCGCGGGATAAGCATATTAAACATATCCACGATAAAGCTTATCCACGCAGGCGAAACCGCAGGCGGAAAGATAGTGTTGTATAACATTAAGTTATCAAATCAGGATACGTTGGGAGGCTCTGGAGGAAGAGTTCCAGTAGGCCGACGAAGGTCACAATCGCTTGGCCCTCTTTCCTAGTATAATTCGTCCAGGGTTGAATACAAGAAAGTAGAGGCCGAATAATTCCCACCTCATTCTATAACATTGATGTGACTTCCACGCTTTAGGTTGATATTTTGTCTTTGTTTTTTATCATTGCTCATAAGTGCAGCGCCATCTAGTTCCACAATAAGCAACTAGATTGTGTCATGGTTACCAGATGGTTGATATAGTAATCAACTACTTTTTTTGTAGGTACATATTAAATTAAATACATACACGTGTCCGTATTCAACACACAAACATATCGCGGGATTCGAACCCGCGGCCTTTTAGTATAGCTGTCAGGGCTTCTAACACCAAACAGGTGGTCAAATGAAAAAACTATACTATTTATAACTTTATGTAAATAGGATTTTACAACTGAGGAATCATTAGCCTCTGCCTCCAAAAGCTCTGTGAAATCCTCCTAGAGATTTATAAAACAACTCGTCTCCAGTCCTTCATAAAAAAAAAAACAAAAGAATGGCTCTGCGTCAGAGTTAACGCTAATGGCGGCGTGAACAGACCCTTAACTCGTGTAGTGTTTGTTTTCTAAATTAAGGGGAGCGTTGTTCTATATTACAGGGTGTTTTAAACATGGCTTCTTCATGTTTTTTTTTTATATGAGAGGGCGGCAAACGAGCATGCGGGTCACCTGATGGAAAGCAATCACCGCCGCCCATGGACACCCATCATTAATTGCAATTTAAATTTAAATACTAAAAGAAATATGATTTATTACAGTTTTTATCTATGGGCGGCTGGTTAGACGATCCGTTTCACTTTACTGCATGAAAAAATCTAAAATATGTCTGTGCTTAGGTGGTTTACGTCAACATACCGCCTCAGTGGCTCAATGTAAGCAGCATTGGGTTTACGATTCGGAGGTCGCGGGTTCGATCCCATCGGGGTACATGTTTAAGTACTCGGTTTGGTTGATGGTAGGGCATTTTAAATGTCCGCCTGGCTAGCTACCATCACCTTATCTAAAGATGCCGCCAAGCAGCAATGTTACAAGCATTGTTGTGTTCCGTTGGTCAGAGATAAGATAGCCAGTCCCGCAAATGTGTTGGGTTTCCGTGTCAGTACGCTTCCACCTTCGACCTCATCTTCACTTAACATCAGGTATGATTGAGGTCAAGTACGTATCCGTCGTGCATAAAAAAAAAACATGCATTTAATGCATCGTAATTCAGTTTTTAAATCGTTTTGTTACAATAATAGTGAGTGATCACTATAACGTTGTATAGCCCAGGGAAAATACGTTTTTTTTTAATATAAAAAAAGTTTATTGACTCAAACTATAAAACGAATAACCGCGATTTTCTTGAAACATTTAAAAAAAGTGTTGTAAATGTAGTAACAATTGTTAAAAATTAAGCATTTGTAAGAAACGCAAGTACTAAGTAAGTAACTAAATAAGCTAAAATTCTGTTCTTTAAAAAAAAAAAGCTCAATTGATGGGTATTTCTCAAAACATTTATGGAAATTATCGTTACAAAATATCTGTTCTCATTTTTATTTCTTAAGCAATGCAGCTCGACAACACTATCAGCTAAAACACATGCATGCCTAACTATAAACATGCTTAGTTTTTTTATCCATCAATAAATTAACTGTATTTAACAAAAGTCTACCTAATTTAATATCAGTTAGTATTTATTGTTATTAAGATTTAAGATTAAACATAGGGTTTTCTAAAAAAATCTAGATTGAACGCCACACGCCATTACACTTGTACTCGCCTCTGTACTAATATGGCGTAATAGGAATCGAATACCTGATTAACTATTTGCTAGATTATCATTATAAATCATAATTCAGTGACAAAGTTCAAGTTCACAGTCATTACGGTCTACACAAATAGAATTGTTAATGAGTTTGCTTGATTCTAGCGGATCGACACAGGGATTCCTATAATTGTTCAAAGCAGTGAGAGATTTGTCGATGTATTGGCTTTGGTTTTATGGATTTATAATTTTGTAGGTTTTCGTACCTCAAAAGGAATCCTTAGGTGATCATTTGACGACCGGTTGGTGTAGCGGATAGTGACCCTGTCAGCAAAACCAACGGTCGCGGGTTCGAATCCCGGGTAAATGTGTGTGTGATGAATATGAACATTTATTCCCGAGTCATGGATGTTTATATAAATATGTATGTATGTTTATCCGTTATCGTTAGTATCCATAGCACAAGCTTTGCTTAGTTTGGGACTAGATGATTGGTGTAAGTGTCCGAAATATTTATTTATTTTATTTATTATTTATTTATTTATTTCATTGTCCGTTTGTCTGATTACTAAATTAAGTCATATCTTCTTGCACTCGTCCCAATTTATTTGAGGTAGGCGCAGTACATATTTTTCTTCGAATTTCCTCTATCAGCCGTTCATCATTCACGCCCTTTTCGTTCATATCACCCCTCACACAATCCATCCATCTTTTCCGTAGACCTTTTCTTCCTTTTCATCACTCTCTTAGCGGCATGCGTCTCATAACATCCTCCTCATAACATGTCTATGCCAAAGCCAAACGGTTTTCTTTTAACTTACTCATTCATCCATCCTCGTCACTCTACTCATCCATCTCAACATTCTCATCTCCGCTGCATACAATTTTCTTTCATTTCATTAGTTCTTACCCCTATTTGATAAAAATCGATTAAGCCGCTTCGAAGATATTTAGCTTTTAACATTATATTTTGGATTCGAGCCCTAGTAGGTATGTAGATTTCTATGTTGTAACGAGGTGTACAACCTCTTCTAAATTCCGTCTTCTTTTCGGTAATCTCTTTGGCGTTTTATTTTTTGGAACATTATTCAAAATTCTGAATTCTAAATTATTTTCAAAAACTAGGCAGTCGAGTCTTGACGCAGCTTGCGAAAAACTATTCTTTTCTTTTCCCTTTTATTTTAAATTATTACATCATTTATAAGTTTTACAAGTGCCTATACCTTCTTCCTGTCCTTCACCTTCTTCACCGTTCATCAGTGGCTGCAGTCCTGGTAGGGGCCTGAAATCTACGACCTTGAACCTCATTCTGTTCTCTACGGCGCCCAATTCCTAAGTAATACCACCAGCAGCAGAGCGTTCGCAGTACCGCGACATTGGCGCCTCAACGTAACCTACCAGGTAGCAGCCCACCACATTTTCTTTGTGTCATCACTGCGTGTCATATCAAGCATTTCCATACCTCTCCCGTCATCAACTCTACACCTCCGTTTCTTCACATTCTCTCCGGCCAGACTTCAGCTCAAGAAATTCGCAGTACCGCGACAAAGTTACCTCCTGTTGCCTAAACTGCTCGACCGACTTTAAAGTGCAGGGTATCGTTCGATTCGTCTTGATCCCTTTTTTTTATGCACAACGGGTTAGCACTTGGCCACAATCACACCTGATGTTAAGTGGAGATGAGGCCGAAGGTGGAAGCGTACTGACCCGGAAACCCAAATATTTGGAGAACTGGCTAACTTATCTCTGACAACCGGAATACAACAATGCTATTAGCATTGCTGTTTGGCGGCAGAATTCCCTACCACCAACCAAACCGAGTACTAAACATATACCCGAACGTCGAACCCGCGACCTCCGATTCGTAAACCCGATGTTGTTTACGTTGAGCCACGGAGGCGGTTAAAGGTCTCTAGAGTTTTACGGTAAACAAATCCAACATGGCGGCGCCCGAAAAATTCAAAATATGCTGTTGGTTTATTTGTTTCTTACTTAAACTGTCGCAACTAACTACAATTATCGATACGTCAAGCTATAATCACCTGCCACACGGTGATAATGTCTGGTGACGGTTAAATCATAGAGTAATAACACTACCCGATTCATAGGGTAGACCGTCATATTCACGTACGGAAACATTAAACTCGATTACTGTGAGTTTTATTAGGCGCTTAATAACGTTCTTAATCATACGGCTAATGAGACGCAAACATTAAAGTGAGCGATTTCTCGATGCTCTCTGAGTATTCAAGTCTAAAGAGTACTTGGTCTGTGGTAGGTACAGTCTACACTAACACTAATCTAAGCTAGGATGAAAGATCTATTGAAACTGGACAAGTGCAAGTTGAACTCGGTTTCCGTAAGATGAATATTTATCTACCACGATTAAAAAATTAAGTAATCTATCCCGCAAGAACAAATATAAAATTGTAGTTTTTCGAACTGCAAATGTAATGTTGTACTCACAATATTGAGAGATTTGCCATGTTATTTTAAGACCATAACCCGCAGCTCTTTAAAGTCAGGTTAAATAGGCAATCGTAGACCTTATCTCGACATTAGTCCAGATTAAGGTCAAGAGCGATCCCATTCTAATTAAAAAAAAAAAAAAAAAAAAAAAAAAAAAAAAAAAAAAAACTTCTTATAGGTTTTCCTGTAATGTAAGAGAAAAGATCTATTTGCAGTATTTTTTTCAAAATTTTAGTCTCTGTAGTTTCAGTGATGGT
Source organism: Oegoconia quadripuncta (assembly GCA_949316235.1). Taxonomy (NCBI): domain Eukaryota; kingdom Metazoa; phylum Arthropoda; class Insecta; order Lepidoptera; family Autostichidae; genus Oegoconia; species Oegoconia quadripuncta. The sequence goes on from OX438749.1 coordinate 2,741,968, forward strand.
CAATATTCATTTATTTTCTAAAATATCAAATCAAATCAAATCAAAACATGTTATTTCATAGGATAAAATTGACACTTGAAAACGTCACTAATTAATATTACATAAAAATTTTACTGCTCCTTCAAACAAAGCTGACTCCACAGAGAAGAACGAGCAAGAAACTCTAGGGTTGCTCTTTTAAACAGATTATGGGTTACAATTTGTGATTTGATAATTATATGCATAATAAGACAGCTATTTCCATGCTCGCTTATCATTCAAATAGTCAGTAATTATATAACAGCCGTTTACACAAAGTCACTAAGTCATTTAAGGGGCAATGTATACGCTTTTATAATAAGGTTCCAGTGGACATTCAAAATTTACCTTTAAATAAATTCAAAACCATCATAAAACAGACATTATTTACCAAAGGCTATTATAAAATTTCTGACTATCTGGATGATAAGCAAGCATGGACATAGACCGCTCGGCGATATTCAGCCTAATTATACAATATAATATAATTGTAACCCAAACTTATTTAAAAGAGCAACCCTTGAGTTTCTTGCTCGTTCTTCTCTGGGGAATCTGCTTTGCGAATGAGCAAAAATGTCAATAATTTTAATATTAAGATAAAAAATGTGACGTTTTCAAGTGATAATCTTTATCCTACGAAATAAATATTTTTTGACTTTGACTTTGACTGTGACTAACAGCCTTTTGCTAATAATTTCTGTTTTATGATTGCTTTAAATTTATTTAAAGGCAAATTTTGAATTTCTACTGGAACCTTTAGCCCTTTGAAGGATTTATTAACTTTAAAACTATTTACTTTAAAATTATATTACGATATATTTGAGACCCTCTCAACAGGCCCTTTCATTCGATATGGCCTCCTGCTAGGTTTGCAAACCTCTTTTTTTAATTTTCTAATTTTTTTCCTGAAAAGTTAACCCAATATTCAAAATTCATACACTCATCTGTGTACCTAATTTCAACTTAGTATCACATCATCAGTCCGTAAACACTCACTGCAGACCTTCCTCATTTTGAGGGAGTACGGGCCAATAGTCCGCCACGCTGACCCAATGCAGGTTGGGGACTTTACATGCCTTCGATTTTTTTTTAATATCTTAGACATGTAGGTTTCCTCGTGATGTTTTCCTTCCCTGTTTAAGAGCAGTCGGATAAATGCACATAAGTAATTAAATTTAATTTAAAAACTCATTATTTCATGGCTTGCCTGGGGATCGAACCTGTCTCGTCCACTGAGCCACCGACGCTCTTTTAACTTAAGCGTCCGCGTCCGCCTGTCACAGCCAATTTGCTCCGTAGGTATATCGCGTCTGTCTATCCAGGCAGACTCGAATAATTCGATTTCTCCATTCGGATTTGTGGAACCCTAAACGGAACTACCGTAGTCTGTAAACTTCAGTCATGAAAACCAAGATTCCAAAACAAAAACTCATTGATCCGACGCCACAATATTGGCTTTTAATGATTTTTTTCTAACTTCAGTAATAAGGTGAAAGTTGCCAAACAACATTACCCTGTCGGACGAGTTTTAATGGAACACGAAGGTTTTCCCTTCCCTTGATGATTGGGTTATGTTTATATACGGAAATGGGTTATATTAGACAACATGTAAAAGGAATAACAGTATCGTCTTTAACCGCATCCATGGCGCAATGTAAACAACACAGCTTACAGTCCAGTTATACTTTTAACATAATCTTAAAGGCCGTGATTTTTTTCACATGAATATAGTACCTGTCGGTCATAGAATCTGGAAAAGATGACTGTTAGCGATAAGGCCGCCTAATTTAGACATAGACATAAATTTATTTCACATCACACTATAGCAACAACTATCTTCTAGTTTCTATAGGATATTTAAATGTATCTTCCCTATTTAAACAATAAAACATATTTGATTGATTGATTGGAAAATGTTATGTAACAAATCGGTAGCTTGCTTTAGATAGAGTATAGATATTCTACTTCTACAACGCAATGAAGTTCACAGTGGTAACTTTAGTTTAATGTTGTAGGTTTTATAACTAAATAAAAAAAATAAATAAATAAATATCCTTGGACATATACACAATGCCATCTAGTTCCACATTAAGCAACTATAGGCTTGTGTTGTGGATACCAGGTGGTTGATATACCACATAATTTTTTTGTAAATATATACTTATCATAAATGAAAACATCCAGAACTCAGGTACACATCTCCGTATTCATCATACAAATATATGGCCGTAGCGGGATTCGAACCCGCGACGTTTTGGTATAGCAGCAGAGTTTCAAACCACTACACCAAACAGGTCGTCACTGTCTATACTATACCTTAAGCAAGCTACAGAATAGTTAGAAAACATGTTTATTTCATTGTGGATCGACTCTATCCTTCTACAAAAAATCAGGATCTTTAACATTATTGGAAGTTAAATCACAAAAACTGCGTATTTTTACTCGAGTAAATGGACATAGGACATCTTTAACGTTATTGGAAGTTATACCACAAAAACTGCGTAGTTTTACTGGAGCAAATGGACATAGGGTTTACGACGTTCGCAGCTTTGGTTGGTGATAAGGCATTTTAAATGTCCGCCCGGCCAGCTACATAGGGTGTAAGCAATCAACACTCGCTATAACAGGTGAAGGGCGGCAGGAAACAAGACATACAGAGTTATGTTACGGATAATTACGATGCTGTGACAAAGATATGAAATACGCGTGTTACTGCCCCGAATGGGATAATGCTCCCACTGTGACCATTAACACGTCACGACGCATTTTGGCGCATTACAGGTCTTAAGTCAGGGCTGTCACAAGCGTTATTGAGTTTTCGGATTTGTGCAAGATTTTCAATCAATTATCCATTGATTCAAAAATGATATAAGCAAATTATTCAATAATCCGTTAATTCAATGATAACAATGGATAAACAATTCAATAATTTAATTAATTCAAAAATAACAATTCATTATAGTAAATACTTATCTAAAACTGCCGCCAAGCAGCATTGTTAATAGCATTGTTGTGTTCCGGTTGTCAAAGATAAGATAGCCAGTCCCCCAAATGTGTTGGGTTTTCGGGGTCAGTACGCTTCCACCTTCGAACTCATCTTCACTTAACATCAGGTGTGATTGAGGTCAAGTACCAACCCGTTGTGCATAAAAAAAAGTGACGCAAATATGACGGTCTCAGATCACCTATTTTTGCTTCGTTCCCTTGGGCCGTGGGGACCAGGTGCTCTTGCTACTATTAGAGAGTTACTGAGCATCTGGTTGATGCATGGCACCATTGGAGTGCTGGCTTATACTGGTCAGAGAATCAGCCTTATTATACCCGTACAGGGAGGCAATGCGGCCAGCCTTCTGGGTACGATTGCACCAACCAGGTACTTGAGGCTGGTTTTTTACTTGTGACTTTTTAAAGCAAACTATATCATCATTATTATATATTTTAAGTGCAGTTAAATTATCCAGTCATAGTTTGTAGGCTTAGTTTATGTATTTTAATGTTTACGTTATATAATAATTACCAACTATAAAATACACCCGTATTGCTACTATTAGTGCAAACCTCATCTACTGGTAGCTTGTATCTTTACCCTAAGGTTGGAAGGGATAAGACCCTGGACTATCCCCTAGCTAACTCTGAATTCTTTTTTAATTCTTTTACCGTGTATGCTGCTCGGCTGTGGAATGATCTTCCTGCAGACATTCGAGAGAGCCCTACACCACCAGTTTTCAAAAAGCGCTTAAAAGAACACTACCTGTCGCAATTGGCATAAGAAGTAATGTTATATATTGACATTTATATAATATATTAATTATATATCTAATTAAATGTTTTATTTAGGTTTATTTAGTATTATATTCATGTAGTTATATTTAGTTATTTACAAGTATTTATGTATTATAGACATTTTTTATCACCATTGCGTTGTACGCCCTTTTTTTATTCCCCGTTATACACTCTATAACCACTTATAGGGTTGGCTGGAAGAGATCTCTCTTAGAGATAAGCTCACCTTTGTATCTTTGTATCTGACAAATGTATCTTTTGTGTTTATTTGCAATAAACGATATTTGAAGAGATCGCTGTTAACGATAAGGCCGCCTTTTTGTGCGATTAATGATATACGCTGTATTCTTCATGTAGCTTTTGTTAATTGTGCAATAAAGAGTATTTGATTGATTGATATTAGTCTCATAGATTGTAACCTAAATAAATATTTTTTGTAGTGTTACAAAATATGAAAATAAAGACAGAAAGTATGAAGTAGAAAGAGTAAAAGTACAAAGTTTTTACGACCCATACATTTGGATCTTACGCCAAATTTCCGTCCTACAATTTTCTATATAATCTCACTGACAACCCTCGACCTCTCTAGTAATCACTAACACGGACACAGGTATTGTTTTAATGTGTAAATTGAGATAACAACGAGCAAAACACGCTAATGCTCTCTCTACGTCCCTTGAGGAATTTAAATGGAGATAGAGCGAGATAAATAAACAAGAATTAACGTCCGAACAAAAATTTATGTGTTCTGTTTAGAGATAGAACAGTATTGTAATTGTTTAATAAATGAAATGGGGCTAAAAAATAAATGCACGGGCCAATGGTGACTTTATCATCAATGCCCCAGTTTCTTGAAGTTTGGGCTCTTCTCACTCCCACTTCAACATACTAATCCGCTGGGCTATGCACGGATATATTTAGGTCCTTACCTATGAAATTGGCGTTATGTATGAAGAATTTTATTAAGACTGTTTTCTCCATACAAACATTTGTAAAAACTGTCAGGTAAAAAGAACCAACCCGACTAAGGGATTTTCCACCAAAATTCATCTGTACGCTTGCACGATTCAACGGCGATGGGCTCACCCCTGTCACGTGTGCATTTCTGTATCCATTTCGAAAGATGAACCGTCGATGTTGTTTCAAGCATTATATTGGGTCTTAATCTATGAAATTGAAGTTTTTTTTCTTCGTTAAGAATGTCCTTTAACCTTCGGCTTCATCTTCACTTAACATCAGGTGTGAAGGTATAAAATGTAAAATCTGATTAATTTCTGTGTATTACAACGGCCCTCAACATTATGGTTGGGACTGGGGGAAGTAGTTTTCTTCAGTTATATCTTTCTAATAATAAACATTATATTTTATATATTGGGTCTTTACCTATGAAATTGGAGTTTTTTTTCCTCGTTATTCATATGTACCAAATTCTTGCGATTTTCAAAGCTATATCCAAATTTGTTTTTTATTTGGAAAATGGAATATTATTTCAAGGTTTCACATGAAATATTTTTTAATTTCTGGGCTAAATCACATAATAAAGAAAATTTGAACAGAGCTCTATTCATATGCTTCCCATAATCATTTCTTAGATTCGCTGAAACTTTTATAAAGCGGTTACTTTTAAAAATTAACGCTGCTGTTATCCGATTATACACACAAAATTTAACAAAATTTGGATTTGCCGTTCCCAAAAAAAAGTTCAAAAATGTTGGTATGGAGAAAACAGTCTAAATGAAATTCTTCATACAAAACGCCAATTTCATAGGCAAGGACCTAATATAGGTAATGTTTGGAACACCCAAACGCGTAGTTATGTTTGGGATACCTGTGACCACCCCATTTAGAATAAAGATCGTCGACAGCGCCATCTAGTTCCACACTAAGCAACTAAAGCTTGGATTATGGATACGAGATGGTTGATATACTTACACAATTTTGTCAATATATAACGTCACGACCTCTTTCCCAAAAAAAAACAATAGTAAACAATAAACATTAAAAGTTTGAAACAATATCCACGGTTCACCATATGAAATATACAGAAACGCACACGTGAGCCCGTCGTGTTGAAACATGCAAAACTATAGATATTTTTTTGGTGGAAAGTCCCTTAGTCGCCTTTTACGACACCCACGGGAAAAGACGATAATATTCATAACTAAGTTACACATGTCCATATTCATCATACAAACATAATATGCCCCTAGCGGGATTCGAATTCGCGACCTTATGGTAAAGCAGGTTTCTAATCACTTATAATAAGTATTTATTTACAAAAAAAAATGTATTTGTGTAGTTTATCAACCATCTGGTATCCATAATACAAGCCTAGTTGCTTAGTGTGGAACTAGATGGCGCTGTGTGTATGTGCAAAGATATTTATTATTATATTTTATGCTACAAAATCCAATATGGCGCTCGCGAAATGCGAAGTATGCTGTCGGGTTTTTGTGGTTTTAAAACTCATATTGTTATTAAATTTAGTATTTGGAATGTAATTAGATTTTATAAATCCGCGTTACATTTTATTTTGATATCTCTAGCTAAAGTATCAAGGCTATATCTCCTTGTGAAGACGGTTAAAAATATTTCCTCTTTACAATATTGGCAAAGAAAAATACAAACTTCCTCAGACATATTGTCGGAGAAGTAAGTTGTGAACATATTTCCCTCTTCGTATTACATCGGGGATTCAGTCTCGCTGAGGGGTCGAAACTTTCAAATTATTGGCGTAATTCTCTTTCTGTTTCAGTGGAGTTTGTTTACTCTTTGTACAGTATACACGGTGTTGCCAACGTTACCAAATTCCTTATCTCAGAATCATAAATAGATATTTTGATTGTATTAATTGATGTGGTGAAGTCGATGTCTTCATTGATTATGGTCTGGCGTGTGATTGGTTATCGCATAGCACGCTCGGTAATTTGATGTTTTCTTATTGGGCAATGTGATTATTAAGATCTAACAAAATTAACCCGACATTGGCAATTGCACGTACATGACAATAAAATAATATATTCATAAAAAAAACTAGCCTTAAATATTTTGTTTCCGAGTAAAAAAATTAAATGTAAGTGCAAATGAAAATACATATTAACAGACTTACTTCATTTCGATTGTATCTTATTTTATCAATGAGAAAAACAGGCAACATTCGTATATGGAAGACGCCAAAGGGGGTGGCGGGGCACAGGGCGCAATCAATCACAGCAAGTCGTGTGGTCACCTTTCGGCGTCTTCAAAGATAACGCGGCACGTGTTTGTGTGTTGTGGCAAAGTACTTAGAGCGCGCGGCCATTAAACTCCAACTCACAAAATTTACATTTCTAACTTTTATTTTTTGAATAAAATATGTTTAATTTTAATGTTTTATTTTTTTCGTAATAGGTACATTCTATACATACACTCTGCAACGTTTGTCGGGTTAATTTTGTTAGACCTTTTAAACATGGATCCTGTGGCTTTCTTACGCTGCTTTTCCCGACAGATGATTTACCTGTTTGAAGCGGTATAACTTTGACATACGTACTGACTGAGAAATTTATGTCGAGTACCTAAAAATTTGGTATACAGGGTGAAATTTAATTAGTGAATTTCCTGTTTACTGGTCACTGCATTCCTTATTACGAACAACTTTTCACTAGGAACCATAACCGAAATTAGCCGAAAATTGATAGACTCCCATACTAAAGGTGGTTACAGAATGGTTTACTTTATTTGCCATTCAAAACACAAATACATTTATTTTGCTCTAAATGTGGTACACAGATCTCATTCACAAATATAAAGTTTCACACATTTTACCAGACACTGGCATGCAAAATTTAAGCCACTCGTCTCTGGAACTCCCTACCCGAGTCCATCAGACGAGCTCAAACTTTGAATGCTTTCAAAGTCGCCCTCAAAGAGCATTTGCTGGTGCTTTAATCTGTGCTCCTTTCTTATCTTCCCTCTATACCTTAGCACAATCCTGTTGTCGCTTATTATTATTATTTTATATATTAATAAATATTTATTTAGTGCACCTATATATGTACGTTTATATGTTATTGCTATTTTATAGATGTTATGTTTAAGTAGGTATATTTGTCTATTGATCTATATCTATTTATGTATGTGTATGTAAATATATGAAATTTATTCACGGAGTTTGTATAACCTACCTATTTAAAATGTACTGTCCTTACTAGGTTGTCTGGAAGAGATCGCTTTTAGAGATAAAGTCGCCAAATTGTACATTCTATTCTTACCACTTCTCTGAAACTGTATTTTCTTTTCTGTTATGCAATAAAGTGTATTTGTATTGTATTGTATTTATTTGGGTTATCGAAAATTCGACTATGGTTCCTTAGGGAAAGTTGTTCGTAATCAAAAATGGCGTCACCAGTAAATGGGAAATACACGAATTAAAATTTATACGAATTATAATCGTTATATGGATAAAAAGGGAAGATCTCCTTCCTAGTTGCTGGCATTACTCGACCGCAGTCCATCAGTAGTCAGTAGCATTTTACCTATATCTAATGTCTTGAGAAAACTTTAATAGCGCGATGTGGGATTCGCACTCTAATTGGTTGGCTTAGTGACGCCTCAATTTTCTATAAACTGCAGTTTTGCGATTACCCAGTTGTTCCCATAACAGATTAATACTCTGAAAAATTAATGCATATCATCAGCAAAGATGGCGTAGAATAGATTAGTTTCCAACTAAATTCAATAAAGTAGAGACGCAGTGTGCAAACACGAGTCCAACGTAAACTGCTTAACTAAATCACATTGCCAAATGTCGCCGGGAAGCGCTAACTTGCAAAGCAAAGAACGTAATTACTACTGCCAACAGGGATTTGCATCTGCTATGCTAATTATAATTTCCAGTCACTTCCTACATTCTTTGTTCCATAGGCATTGTAATGTTCTATATGTAACCTATGATGAGATTGAAACACTGATGGCACATTAAATAAATAAATACACGCTTTTTATTTTTTTACGCTTCAAACAAACCACTCATTGGCCTATCATCAGGCTGCAGATGCACTATAAATACACACACACACACACACACACACACACACACACACACACACACACACATACATAACAAATTAGTTTTTACATTTTTATTTCATTCTTATTTTATAAGTAGCATAATATGAATCTATTTCACCTTCACCTTAATTGGACAAATATTTGACATTTAGTTATGGAAGAGCGGAGCCTCCTAATGCAGGTATTTTATACTTAAAAGGAGACCCCCGATACCTCATTGATTGTTTTATTAAGGTACTGAAATAAACATTTTCCCATTTTTTTCTTTTTTTTCATATATCTAGTTGGATTTTCCTGCAGTTTAGCAGCAGTTATCGCGAAATATAATTATTCTTTTAAAATTTTAATGGTATTGACAATCAATATCTGAGAAAAGTTACATTAGTGTCCTTTTACTTATGTATATGGATTGGAAGTAAGAATTTTTTTTTTTAATGCACAATGGATTGGTACTTGACCTCAATCACACCTGATGTTAAGTGAACTGGCTATCTTATCTCTGACAATCGAAACCACGGAATGGAAAGGAAAATGGAACGGACATGCTATTAACAGCTAACCCGCATAAAGATACAAATATGATTTTATTTAATGTACACCTGGTTTCACATTTTCTGATGATATCTTACAGATAACGTGCATAGCATTTTTGAAATACAAACGATTTGTCAATCTTTATTAAAAAAAATAATTGCCACAGACACTTACCCTACCACCAACCACACCGAGTACTTAAACATGTACCCCGCTGGGGATCGAACTCGCGACCTCCGAATCGTAAACCCAATGTTGTTTACACTGAGCCACGGAGGTGGTTAAATCTTGCTTTGGAAGGTAGTTACGCTGTAGGTCCTATTGTAGAGGCGTTAAACCAAGTCAGTGGCTTGCAGAGGCTTAATGGTCACTAGACTAACAAAAATCCACCCTTCCACATTGGGCCCTGTGGTGGATTATGGCTCGTACCCTTTCAAGAAGGCTGGGTGGCTGTGTGTATTGTAAAGGGTCCGATGTAAGCTCTAGTTTAACGTAGTTGATCGTGGTGCAATTGTAGGGACTGCCCAGATATTGACCTATGAAATTGGAGTCTTTTTTTCTTCGTTAATCATATGTACCAATTCCTGCGATTTTCAAAGCTATATCCAAATTTGTTTTTATTTGGAAAATGGAATGTTATTTCAAGGTTGCATATGAAATATTTTTTAATTTCTGAGCTAAATCACATAATAAATATTTGAACAGAGCTCTTTTCATGTGCTTCCCAATATCATTTCTTATATTCGCTGAAACTTTTACAGAGCGGTTACTTTTAAAAATTAACGCTGCCTATACTTAACTTAATGTTATCCGATAAAACATACGTAATTTTTTTCTTGTGTGCAATAAATGATAAATAAATAAATAAATAAATAAATAAATAAATAATCTTAAAATTCCTGATTGGTGTAGTGGTTAGCAACTCTGACCTCTATACCAAAAGGTTGCGGGTTCGAATCCCGCTAGGGGCATATGTTTGTGTGATGAATACGGACATGTTTACCCGAGTTATGGATGTTTCCATTTGTAATAAGTATTTATTTACAAAAAAAAAGTATTTATGTAGTATATCAACCATCTGATATCCACAACACAAGCCTATAGTTGCTTACTGTGGCACTAGATGGCGCTGTGTGTATGTCAAGGATATTTATTATATTTATTATTATTATTTATTCCTAAACTCTATTATCTACTCATCAATATACACGTACAGCCAGTCAGCTCGATTTGGTAGATGGGTGCCTCGAATACATTTTTCATCGGTAGATTTTTTTCCTTAATCGCATTTTGACACGATCGTGTTTTGTCACGTGTACATCTTGATGGCTGATACGTCACACCTCTAGATAAACCACATACACCACAGAGTATACTTATTTCTGGATACTGTATCATACATAAACAATACAGAAACCAAACGCACAAAGCAAAACAGAAATGAAATCACGGCTCACATTTTCCCAGCGAGTGTACCGAGCAAACTGCCGAATGGAGGTAACAAAAAGGTCCGAAAGAAACTTCGGGCGACCCTCTCAACGAGGTATAGCCATCGAGTGGTTGCAATATGACCTCCGGGATACAGGGCACGGGCCGGATTTTGTGCGCGAGTGTACAACCTTTTATATTTATTTTCGTCTATGCTTTCAACACTCGTCGTCGGTGTCTCAGCGGTTAGGACGCGGTCCCCTAATTTGCGAGGTCCGAGTTCGATTCCCATGCAGGCCCCATGTACCAATGAGATTTTAAATTTAATTTAATTACTTATGTGCATTTATCCGACTGCTCCTAAACGGTGAAGGAAAACATCAGGTGCATGCCTGAGAAATAAAAATTCAAAGGCCATTAGGCCAGCGTGGCGGACTACGGTCCATACTCCCTCATTTACGAGGGAAGGCCTATATCCCTGCAGTGAGATGTTTACGGGCAGATGATGATGATGATGATGATGATTTGAACACTCTCATTTGAAAATTTATATATTGGAAAATAACATGTTCAATTTATGAAGACCTAAGAAGCCATATCATATCAGCCACAAGAGGTCTATTTGCAGAACATAGGCCTATCCCATAGATCTCCATAGCAACCGGATGGAAGCTGCTTGCATCCTACCAAGACCTTTATTAACCCCCAACGAAAAACGACGAGTGTATGTGTCTGTAGTTATGTATGATGAAAATCGGAAATTTTGGAGATATATCGCTTTTGATTTGGACGGTTGGATCTTTCGAGGGTTTTATAAAGTTTTAATATCTTTCGACGATATTTAGATAGATAATATATTTAAATAGATAAACATTTATTTGCATCCATGTACATACACACATAACAAATTTTACATATGAAAAATACAACCAAAACAATAAAATACAAGTACCACAGAAACAACAAATATTATGTGTGTGCCACAGTATACAAAAAGGCTACAGCTCAGTGTATGGATTTGCCCGAGGCGGGCAAAACACTGGTATTCTGCTGAAACCTGAGGTACCTTTATCCCAAACGGGGTGGTTCAAATGTTGAAAAAGAAAATCCACTGTTCACCATTCATAATTACAGTACTTTACGATGCACACTCTTTGTGATCTCCGTAAGTTATTTGATCTGCTGTATCTGTACGGTGTGAATAATACCATAAAATATTCTCATATCCTGAACCAAATCAATATTAATGTACCTTTCAAATATCCTCGCCAGGCAAATTTAGTATACCCCGATGCAGGACTATAACCTTGCTCTGCACAGTCCGCCGCCACCTCCGTGGCTCAATGTAAACAACATTGGATTTACGATTCGGAGGTCGCGAGTTCGATCCCCAGCGGGGTAGATAGATAGATAGATAGATAGATAAAGCGTTTATTTGCATATTACAGAAACACATACAAAAATATTCGACGCAACAATAATTCTGCTTGGTGTTATTCTTACACAATGTAGCCTTATTTCACAGTAATAAAAATAAAAACTAAAATTAAATACAACTGTTACAACTTATAATAGAGTTGTATGTGTATCTGTACCACAAATGATCCATCGCTCAGTGTGGATCCTCACCTATAGCGGTAAGACACTGATTTTCAGCTAGTGCCCTGCGAGAGAAAGCGAGGGTAGGGTATTAGTGCAAAAATTTTCAATAACAACCATAAGTGTGTATTCTATAAAGATCATGTTGTACGGTAGTGTATAGCAATTGTATGGATCATAATGATACTCGTTTAAAATAAAAAGTGGACTTAACATAATTAACTAAATTACAACGCGAACGAGTCAATTTGTCTGTGAGCAGCTACCGCTAAGCTATTCGAAATGTTGCAAATGCTTTCGGAATATTCTTCTTTTGTATTTCTAGCAGATGTGCTTTAATTCGCTTCTTGAAAGAAAACTTAGATGGGGTATGGAGGGTACATGTTTAAGTATTCGGTTTGGTTGGTGGTAGGACATTTTAAATGTCCCTACCGCCATTTTCTCTAAATCTGCCGCCAAGCAGCAATGTTAATAGCATTGTTGTGTTCCGGTTGTCAGAGATAACTTTAGCCCCTGAGAAACCTTCAACAAAGCAGATTTTGGCAATGGCTCACCCATTCACTGACAGATCATCAAAGCCTAGATGCAAAAGTAGTTTTCCGCCCGCGGCTTCACCTGCCTGGGAACAACTTTATCGCGGAAATTAATTTATCACTTTCCAGTACGCCAATCGGTCGTCTGAAATATGAACAAAACCACATACAAAACTTCATTGTAACTCCCTGTTCTGTTTCAGTTTCTATTCTCATTATTCCACACACATGTACACTGGATGAAGTTTATATGCGCTTAGTTCAAATGCGATAAATTTCCATACAAACCCTAAATTTAGTTGAGAACTTTTGCGGCCCGGGACTGCCGCGTTGATAACGTGGTAATACTTGCCTTTGCATATGGTTTTCTGCGTCGCTGGCAAATGTTATGGAGGGGATTTCTTAAGGAACACCCAGGAAATAAGGGATAAAAGTTATTCATTTGATGAGTGACGGAGCATAAGGTCACAAACAAGTCGAAGGTGGAAGCGTACTGGCTTCCACCTTCGACCTCATCTTCACTTAACATCAGGTGTGATTGAGATGAAGTACCAATCCATTGTGCATAAAAAAAAAGAAAACATATAGAGTATGGGAGTCCACCATGCTGGCCCAATGTGGGTTGGGGACTTCACATGCTTTAGAATTTTTATTTCTCAGGCATGCAATTTCCTCGCGTTGTTTTTCTTCACCTTTTAAGATTAAGAGCATTCGGATAAATGATGAGTAATTAAATTAAATTTAAAACGTCATTGGTACATGGCCTACCTGGTAATCGAACCCGGACCTCCCAAATTGGGAATCCCAAAGCGTCTTAACCGCTGAGCCACCGACGTTCCGAAATACACATACTCCCTTACTAATTGTACAATCCGTAATTAGTTGTGCATCTAAAGGTCTTAGCATACGTGACGTGTTTATTCTCGTGCCGGACGGAACGGGACGATTTTTTGACATCGTTGCATTTAAAAACATAGCAATGAAATACACGTGGCGAGAAACACGGGCGGAACGGGACGGCAATAGAAAAAACATCGTTATGGCATCTCCTTCATCTAATGCTACGGCAACCATTGCTAGTTCTTCAAAAGTAAAATCGTACATTTTGTGCTGAAATATGGTTACAGCACTAGCACGACTATCGTTGAACACCGTCACTGTACGTATGTTTTAAAACCACTTTCACGTTAGGAATTATACCCGTCCCGTCTCCGTTCCGTCCGAGAAATTACCCGTCACGTATGCTAAGACCTTTAATTAGGTAAGTAATTAAAAAAATTAAATGCTGTTGTCACATGTAATTGGTAAGCTTATTAAATAAAAAATTTGAAATAATACTCGTTAGGAAACCGTTACATGTAATGTTTCTTACGTAATTATCTTGTCTGCGTTCGCTCGTACAAGGGCTTCTTCGTGTTTCAAATAATTTTAATCAGTGCCTGCTACATTACCCGATAAAGTTGCGGATGTTATACGATACAGCATAACTTTATACACCGAGGGCAAATTTACACAAATTACAGCGCATAGCTCGCAAAAACTAATTAATCTTTCTAATTAATCTTGACATTAAAATAGTTTATTTTCATTCGTGAATTTTGGCGAGCGTCTCAGCTACATTATTTGAATAAACATGTTTTATTTATATATAATATGAAGTCAACATGGCGAACAGAAGAACGATTCAATTCATTTATTCTTGCTTGAGGGTCGCGCCAAAAGGTTCATTAAAATAATTCGTTGGAAAGTTATAATATTAAAATCAATAATAAAAAAACAATGTATAGGTAAAAACTTATTAATTACTTCTTACTACTCTTACAATCTCTTGTATGTTTATAAAATGTCTAACAACGCATAAAAAAAAACCAGGTTATTTAATATTAAAAAAGTGTATATCTCATTTTCAGACAGGTAGCTTAACATTTCGGAAGAAGGAATTTTTTTAAATTTTTTCCGTCTTGGACGGATAATGTAGAACTACACTTTGTGGCAAATAAATTTGGATACAATATAAATAGAGCCACCACAAACTTTCTTTTTCACTCCTTTAGTGTTCAAGCAGCCATGATGTGGAATAAACTGCCAAAATTAATTCAGGACAGCCCTTCAATTGCAGTATTTAAGAAAAGGCTAAAAGAGCATTACCTCTCCCATCTTTCGTGATATTAGTATGTGTATGTAGGTTTATAGTATAAATATATTTAAATTATGTTATGTATATATTTCGCAGTAGGTATATGTAATATATTTAGTGTAAGTCTATTATTCAGTTATCTTTTCTTTTTTTATTTGTTTTATTATTCGTTATAGGATTTTTTCTTTTGCACACAATTTACTGCTAAACCCCAAATTTACTAAGTTTCCTATTTCAATGCTCAGGTTGGCTGGAAGAGATCTCTTAAAGAGATAAGTCCACCTTTGTACGTGACCTATTGTTTGTACTCTGTTATTGTAATATTTTGGTGCAATAAAGAATAAATAAATATTATTTCAATTACATCGTCATTGTTTTGGAAACAGCACTAAATATAGTATAGATAAAGAAAATAACATTCCACAAGATGTTCCAATTATAGAAAATACAGATAAACTAAAAAAGAAAGTTTGAGAGGAAGGAAAGTAGCAAAAGATCAAGACTTGAATGTGTAATGATGTACTTTTGGCACTCAAATTATACTCTCAAACTACAAAACGGCTTTTTCAATAGACTGAAAATTGACCTATCGTCAAACGATTTTAGTTGATAGAATAAAAGTATTATTTGAAAACGTAACATTCTTTAACTTGAAGCTAAACGATACTGGGTAGTTTTCATACAAACTACATTCGACTGCATATAAAAAATTATGCGATATTTTTTGTATTTTGTAATAAAAGTTTAAGTTGGTAAAGTCTAGTGGCGTTAAACCTATTTCATTCACGGCATCTGGACCTTATAACCTTTAACTTTTATTATAAACATATGTGTGATTAATACGAACATTTTATTCACAAGTTATGGCTATTTATATACATATTTATGTATGTTTACCCGTTTAACTTGTACTGTGGATAATAGCCACAGTACAAGTTTTGCTTAGTTTGAGACTAGATGATTGATTTAAGTGTCCGAAACATTTATTATTTGTTATTATTATTCAATACTAAAATACAGAAAATTACGCATAATTTTATTATTTATCGTTAATATTAAAATGACTGCTCATTCATAAAGCTAAAAAGCTTTTTACTTAAAAAGCTTACCTACTTAGGTTTCAGGGTTAAAATTTATCTTTTGACAATACACGAAAAAAATATTGTATAATTAGACTGAATGTCGCAGCTCATGTCCATGCTCATTTATTATTTAAATAGTCAGAAATTTTATAATTACTTTGTCTTGAATCAGAACTAATATTTATGATCATTGTTGAGTAACTCGATTTATTCAGAGCATTGTAAAAAGAATAATAATGGAAAAAAATCCTGTTTTGTACAACAAAGGATTTTTTTTTTGCGGCACTTATAAATTTCTTATCTGGATTTCATTCTGTATACCGCAACTACAGGTTTAATGGGGTATATAAAATTTTGTTTTTTATTTAAACTCTATCTAATTATGGTAAAAATTTTACTTATCTTAAGGATTTTGACGTTTGTTAAAATGTGACCAGTGTGCGAAGTGCGAAATTTGTGTCGTTTTTAACTTTACCATCGCGTTCGCGTTTACGCAAAAAGTATCTATGAAAAAAATCGTTTTGCAAACTATCCGCTAGAGGCGCTGCACATTTCTCCATACAAAGAGTCACGTAAACGTGAACGCGGTAGTACAGTTAAGTCGAAACAAAACTCACACTCCGCCCTCGGACTGTATTTCTTTTATCTCCGTTCACATAAACTGTTAATTAACCGACATTGAAAAATTTCCCTCGTTGCATTACAGAGCGCGAGTCCTCCGGTCTGGCACGTCACGGATTATAAAACTTGTTAATAGTACATTGTTATCCTAGGGTTGAAAGTAACTCGAGGTAAACACTGTTTTTCATTACGAATTACAAGGAAAGTAAAACTAAAAACATGAGTTAATACAAATCTCTGCTACACGGAAGTATTAACAAAACTCTACAACTCAAAAAAATAATGAAGATTTCCCTTGCCGCTTTCCCGCCTATTTTGTTTTGTTTTTTTTTTCTGTGGCCGGCCAGCTATTCAGCCATTATTTTTCATTTTCATCATTGAAAAAATGCTAAGTATTTTGCTCAAATCTCTTATTTTAAGGAAATAGTAAAGACTAAATTATAATAAAGTCATAAAAAAAAGTTCTGTAATTTAATAACTTAACTTTGTGTTATTTCAATTTCACATCGCGCTGTAATTAGAATAGAATAGAATAGCTTTATTCACTGAAGACACATGATACACTTACTTAGATTATACTATTTTAAAATAACAACTAGGAAGTTTATACATGGTGTGCCCTGTGTCAGGCCAGTGAAAAGGGATCTGGCTCAGCATAATGCTGCGGATGAAACCCACAGCGCTGATCATTCTGCCAGAGCCTTAAAAGTAAGAGATTATGAACGCATCTCGCGCATCCCAACCAATTAAAATAATAAAAAAAATTCGACATTCACTGTGTTAATCTTAAAATACAAAATATACACTATTGACGACTTTTATGCTTAGTACATCATCACATTTCTGGTCAACTCATATGTCTGACATCAAGTTCATTCCTGCGAAAGTGGGTCAAATGTATCTAATTTCAAGTTAGAACTTTATTAAATAGCATAATAAATACACAGGCTGACAACATAATTGATTAAATAAATATGCATAAACAACAAGACACATAAATAAAGTATAGTGTTACATGTATATATTTATCTATATATATATAATACATATATTATTTTATTACTCTACTGTAGCTGTAGAGAAAGTTGGAACATGGTTCAATAGAAATTTGAAAAGAGAACCAGTTTCTTTAATTTGATAGGGCTTTTTGGCGGGAACTCAGCGAGCGATGTTGTATTTTTGTTTTTATTTCTTATAATTTGTGCATTCTGAGTTTTAAAGCTTAATAATGGCAGAATATTGTGCAGCAAAAGTCAGTGATGGTGTACAAGTGAAGGGAAGTGTAAATTTAAGTACATATCGAAGCTTTCGTGTTTCCACAAGAAGCCCCCAAAATCTTTCGTATGACTTGACCATGTTTAGACTCTGTATAGGCCAAGTATACGACGAATGACTGTTTTGACTGAGACTAACTTCACTAAACGAAGAAATATGAGAAATGAGACATGGATGTATGGGCTTAGATCCCTTTGCCTTCTACGAAAGGAGTGAATCAAAAGAAAAAAAAATTACAGCTGTCATTTGAAAGCGATTCTCCCTAGAGCTGAAAAGTATTACTTTCAACCCGCTCATTATTAATACGGTCAGAGATTATTATTTTACTGCTTGTATTTCAGTACCTTTCACCCTGCGAAGGACACCAAGTGTACATCTTATTTCGCCGGTGCCTTCAGGGTTCTACACTGCTCAAATATGCGAAACAACACGCACACCGCTCCTCATAAAAACCACATTCGCTGTATACAATAAAATGTTCCTTCCCTCGTGTTTATAAGACGTAATAAAACAGTGTACCCTTGATGTACCAACCTACATTGAATTTTTTTCAAGATACACGAGAGATCTGACTCTAGATGAGATATATAGACAAGATATTTTCGTAATAATAAAATAAAATAAAAAGAAAAATAATATAATTACCGTAAGGAAAAAATAGGGCATATTAGGTAAGTGAAATACAAGGTATTGGCATATTTGACGACCGATTGGTGTAGTGGATAGTGACCCTATCAGCGAAACCAACGGTTGCGAGTTCGAATCCCGCGAGGGGTAAATGTTTGTGTGATGAATACGAACATTTATTCCCGAGTCTTGGATGTTTATATAAATATTTATGTATGTTTATCCGTTATCTAGTATCCATAGCACAAGCTTTGCTTAGTTTGGGACTAGATGATTGGTGTAAAAATCCGAAATATTTATTTATTTATTATAGGTAGTTTATTTTTTAATTTTTTTCATAAACGCACGCGCTGTCCCGTGACTGATATGCTACTGGCGTGATTCGTAGGATCCTATCATGCGAAAATTTATTTATATTTCACTTACCTAATATGCCCTATTTTTTCCTTATGGTAAAAAGTTATAAATAAACAACGGAATGTGGGAACGATCCTTTAATCCTCGTCCCAAAAAAGTGGTACAATGGGTTTGTCGCCGATGTCAATCTGTGGCGTTATTGCACCAAAACGGATAGATTTGAAAATAATTTCCATTTATAGAATGCTTTTTTTTTATGCACGACGGGTTCATACTTGACCTCAATCACACCTGATATTAAGTGAAGATGAGGTCGAAGGTGGAAGCGTACTGACCCGGAAACCCCAACACATTTGGGGGACTGGCTATCTTATCTCTGACAACCGGAACGCAACAATGCTATTAACATTGCTGCATGGCGGCAGATTTAGCTAAGATGGTGGTAGCTAGCCAGGCGTTCATTTAAAATGCCCTACCACCAACCAAACCGAGTACTTAAATATGTACCCCGCTGGGGATCGAACCCGCGACCTCCGAATCGTAAACCCAATGTTGTTTACATTGAGCCACGGAGGTGGTTAAAGTTATCTGTCATTCAAAGTCACTCCACACATACTACGCAGTGGACGCATTTCTCTTGCGTTCATTCTATTCCCATGCTTCGTCAACGTTACTCAACATTCGCTCCCATACATTAGCGTGGGCACCAACACGCTATTGTGGATCCAACCCGCGACCTAAGAATCATCTAACAATCACCTACACATCGTACACTTATCATATTTATTTGGGATAAGTAATCAAAAAATATTTTCGCTCAAAAATAGTACTATCAATTCGTTGCTAGCTCTTGTTGTATTAAAGTATTTATTTTCAATATCTCGCTCAGCGCTAACAGGTGTCTGAAAGTTTTAACTTGTAACTTTTATTGTGCAAGTTGGGTATATTTTGATTAACTAGATTTTGCTTTGCACAACGAGGCGGTTAAAGCTGGTGTTTGTAAGATCATTCTTAGCTATGTTTGATGAGGATCGGTTCATTCGTTTCGAAGATATTTAGCTTTTAATTTTGTTTATCTGGATAATTATAGACATTGTCTCTTGGGCATTCAGGTAACTCCACTCATCCATCTAAGCATTCTCATCTCTGCTGCTTTCAATTTTCTTTCATCCGTCTTCTTCATATACTTATCTCCGATCCATATACTTATATATATATATGTCGTAGATAGCGATAAATTAGCGATAGAATTCATTATTCGAACGGTCAACTGACTATCATTATACGCGGTTAATGGGAAGTAAACCTAGTGGCGCTGGTATCGCCGGAAATGACGCGGTGACGATGTTAACAGTTATATTACGTCTTCACATCGAAAATGGGATACACTTTGCTACCAGCCATCGCAGGAGTCGGACCACCACTGGACATCAACGACCATGAGGGACTCTGATTACCTACAACCATCGACGCTTGAAGAATCCGGTGAGTCGTTCCTGAATAAGACTTTGGTCATGGAATTTGAGCAAGGAGGAACTATAGACAAGGTACGGCTGAGTTCCACAGAGTGCACGCGTGGGCCAGGTTATATGGCACGAGGGGTGTGCACATGTTTTCTCTTCAACAGAAAGCATCCCAGGTTTCATGATCATAATCTAATGTGACGTTGGTTATTCGCCTATAGTAGCTTGCAATAATGTCGCCCGAGAAACCCTTTACCACGCGACTGGCACCGTCCCGGTCGCTAGCAACGCCCACCCCGAACCCATCTCTGACATATATATAAATTACAGACCTTTATCCATTGATATACTAAAACCATTTATGACGTTATGTCAGTGGCAACAAGGGCCATTATGGAAAATGGCATAGATTAACATTTTAATGCGCCAGACGCGGTAACCTATTTACATTTATTCTGTATCCTTCACGGTTCCCTTGATCATCGACGAACAGATTGTGAGGCCTTTTCCAATGTATTGTTCGCATTAACTCGATTAGTACATCAACCCTTCGTAAAGAATTAAATTTGGGTGCCTTTTTTATGGATTTGTTTTTTTATATTATTTGAAAAAAATCTCGCCGAATGTCGTTTGTATTGTTGTTCAATTGTGAACATGTAAGCATGCAACAATTGTTGCAAAACTGTGTACAATTGATACAAATGAAGATTATTTTCAATTTCTCAGTAAATAATATATCACTTTAATTGACTGAATTATTAATTATTCTTTCATAATCCAAACAATAAAATGAGATTGTTAAAAAATTTAGTTCTAACCGCCTTCGTGGCTTAATGTAAACACTATAAGGTTTATGAATCGCAGGTCGCGGGTTAGATTCCCAGCGGAGCACATGTTTAGTACTGTTTAAATGTTTAGACCACCCAAACACATTTGTTTGGGATATATTTGACCACCTTAGTTGGGATAAAGAATATGGCGTTATGTATGTATTATAAGAAGAGATACAGGAGATATAGGGAGACCCCTGGTGTAGCGCTGCTCTATGACGTCATCAGCTACGCCGTGACGTCAGCGTTACGCCGTAGTCATCCCAGTGCTACGCGAGGGTAAGATGCGGGGAAAGTGGTCACTCCAGTTTGAGCTATTGTCAATAGCGCGCGTGTCAATTGTTGATAAATTAAATACCACAAATATTATTTACGAGTTGTCTCATTTCTGGGCTATAAGAGTATGTATTAATAAATTCGTAATGTGTTTCCTAAAAAAATCTCCTTTTTAGCTACAGTTCGTAAAAAAGCATCACATTACCCGAGTCAAATAGTAAACATAGATGTCAAATAGTTACTGAGATAGAGGGGGTGCAAAAGTGGCACGATATTGTACACATAAGGTAACTCTCGGATAGGTGCTACACTTTTTGTATTCGCTCTGTGGCTCAAAACCTATTGACAATAACGAAGTTTCATTTTCGGACAAAGGTAGATCAGGCTTTCAGCTACAAAAGCGTTATAATAACCTTTCCAGGAACATATGAATTTTTGAGTTATGAATATTCTTGCAGACCTCCAAAAATTGGGGGATATGTGCCCAGTAGAGGATAGATGAACTTCGAGTAAATATGGCTCCGAGGATATATGTCTTTGGTGGTGCCGATAATGCGATTCCTTCGATGCGATTGTAAAACTATAGAAGACCGCGAGGTGTCTCAGCCAGGGTGGAGGGGAAAGAGAAAAATCGTGCACCTACCTCTCTGAACAGGCAGAGCTGCTCCAACCCTCTCTGAAGCGTCTCTTTGGCAATGGCGGCGATTGACACCAGGCGGCGTGCTTATTGCACTGGTTTACGGTGCACGATCAAAATTTATTAAACATTAATTATAAAAGTAGATGATGTGGCGCAACCAGTCTTATATTGAAATAAGTGTAAATTTAAGGTTTCTAACAATGGGATAATATATTTGCATACCATATGTATTATATAAAAAGTAGGTACTTAAATATCTAGGGATAAATACAAAAAAAAGCGAAAGCAAGGTCGTCATATAATAAAATTCGTCGAAAAATTACTTTCTACTCAGATCTATGTAAGAAGTACTTCTTAAACGAATTACTACATTATTGTATTTGGTGTGTTGGTCTGACGGTTCTAAAGCTTCCATCTAGAACTTTAACTTCACCAGGTGAGTTACCATATTCCGCAAATTCTCTCTGCACATAAGCACTTTTGTGTTTATATGTAGAGTTATTTCTTATCTTACATAATAAGCGACATCTAAATAGAAATAACATATCATAGTAACCCTACTGTAAGCAGATAATAATATGCTAAAAACTGTAATTCGGTTGCCCATCGATTTATTCAATCGATTATTTTACCTACTAGAAATTGGGAACTCTAAAGAAGTTTATGCCTTTTTGTAAAAGTCGGAAACTGGATGAAATTCTGTTAAAATGCAATTTATTTCCCCGCAGAAGTTTCGTTTTCATATTTACAAGAGGTAACATTTAAAAAACAAATCACAATTTACCAACTACATTAATTGAAGACACAAGTTGTAATTGAGCGATTCTACAAATGGTCGATCTCTTTTGAGTATTGCAACTTTAACACTTTACCCCTGACAAGTGACAAGAAAGACGCCCCATCCCCTGATAAGGCATCTATCCTCCACGCCATTTTTAAGTCCCACATTATCCGCAACACTAATGAAAAGTTAAATGTAACATTTTAAAAATGAAAAATAGAAGAAGGTAAGTACTACAAATAAGATATTATATAGATTAGATCGTAATTTGGTTTAATACTTAGAGTTTTTGAAAACAAGGCACATATCCTGGAGTTACCCTAAATAGTGCACGGCGTACGAGCAGACAGTATTTTTTATTGCATAACGCAATATGTTACAGAATAACAAGAAACAAAGGACCTCGGCCTTATCTGCGGCTCCGTAGCGTTGTGTTCCGGCTGACTGAGATAAGGTAGCTAGTCCCCCAAATAAGTACTGGCAGATTAGCGCACTTACACCTTCAGCTCATCTACACTTAAAACCATGTGTCAGTGAAGTCGAGCACTATCCGAATGTACAGTTAAAATCTTGGTGATAATTTGTAGGGACGAACTTCGGAATTAGGTCACATTTTTTATGTACAGTCAGATTCAAAAGTGCAGTCATAACACAAGTTCAAATTTTCGATAACCTTTGAATTTTTAAAGAAATATAAATAAGTTCTAAGTACATTAAAAATACTTTCAAAAACAAGCTTTTAATATTCATGATTATTACATGTTATTCTAAACAAAGACGAGCAACATAAAGTCCATCAAGACTTTCTGTTACTCGTCTTTTTTTTCTATGCAACTGTCGTGCAACGAAACAAACTAGCTCAAATTTGACTATCTTGCTATTTTCCATCAGGGAGTGGAGTCCTTATATCCCGACACCATCATCAGATCAGCTGGATGGTCCCATAATATTGCAAGTGTTCGAAAAATGGTTTGAAAATTTTTCGGACAATTTACTTACATACATACATACATACAATATAGGAAAATATAATCATGTGTAATTGTTTTTGACATCCATATTCATTCGTTCATGTATCGACTCTATTTTGTAATTGTATCTTTTGTATGTATTTTTCAACTTTTTTAATTTTGTTTTATAGAGTCACTGACTAATATTTGCATGTCTGTTTCCAGGTTGAATATAATGAGCTTTTATAAGAAATAAGATCTATGATACTACTGTATTCTCGCAAATAAACGATTTATCTTATCTTATCTTACGAACATTGCAAGTTAAATAAAAGCTTGTAAATACCTTTAATTCTTATGCAGTAGATCGTACTATAAGAAAATGGTACTCGATACTTGCTCTAAAGACAAAATAATTATTTAAAAAAAATATCGTTGCTTCCTTATTTAAACAATTCATCGTATTTAATTGATTGGCCGTTTGAACTTGGACTATGACGCACTTTCGAATCTGACTGCACATTAAAAAAACGTGACCTTATTCTGAAGTTCATCGCAATCAATTGTTGTCATCATCAGTCTTACACGTTCCACTGTTGGGGCACAGCCTTCTCTCACGGGTAGGTATGCCCATAATCCACAACGCGGATCCAATGCAGATTAGTGGCCACCTGAAAGTTAGTGTTCCAGTGCCTTCAATTGTAAACAACCGGGACCGCCTATCCGCAGCATGGTAACACTCATTTTAAAATACTAGTGGTCACCCATGCACGGACTAACCTCGTCAGACATGCGCGTGCGACTGCACCACGAGTGCATTTATAGCATTTGTTTAGATTAATAAACAAACATCCAAACTTTCACATTTATAATATTAGTTAGATAATATTCATGCATAATGCATCCATAAATTATTGTTAGTGTTAGAATAATCTCCAATTACTAGTCCGACTGTACATGACTGCTGTACGTGAAACAACGCGCAAAATAAGTAGCACGCCTTCGATACGCTAGTTCATATTACGTGTCGTATGGACATTAGCGGTCAACTGTACAAGCAGAACTGTGATGAATTGTGAATGTAATTCTATCTACTAATGTTGTTTTGATTCACGATTGTTCTAATGTAATCCGACATAGCTGTATTCTCATGTAAGAGACATTATGTTTTTAGGGAGAATAAAGATCTTTAAAGAACAAATTGGCTACCCCTATGTTCAGACTAAGCAAAGTTAATACATCATTTGTGGGACACTGTATACGTTTTTATAACCTTATACCTGAGAATATCATTAATCTAACTGAGAAAAAATTTAAACATTATGTCAAAATAACATTAGCAAAAAAGGGTTATTATAAAATTAGTGACTACCCGAATGACAAACACGCTTGGTGTACTTCGACCAGCTCCCCAAAATTATAAAATTGTATTAGTTATATACTTTATTTAAAAAAAAAGGGACAACAATGATCTTGGGGGTTTCTTGCGCCGCTTCTTTTCCCACAGATGAATTCCCTTCCCGAAGCGGTAGTAGCTTGGACATACCGACTGACAGATAAATGCAATAAACTTTTTTTATTTCCAGCAGATTTAAATTGACATTCAACAAATGAAATCATGTATCTTACGTTGAATGTAATACTTGAAATTTGAAGTTTGAAACCTGCCATATGAAAATGTAGGCTTCACGAAACGACTGCATCCTCATTTTTTTATTATCAGTGATCGCTAACAGGTAGCTACTTAGTTGAATTACGTCCATCACCAATTCAAACAAGTCTTCTATTTCAAGTTTGAAATGACATCAGACACCCATCCAAGGGCTGACCGTGCCAGACCTCGCTACTCGAATACGTAGTGAATGCAACTGCCCGAGATCTTGCAACTACAACTATACTGCACAGCAATGTTGTTTCAAATCTCGCCAATTTAATTTGCTTTCCATTGTACAGAACTCAACTGAAAACCAAACAATGAGAATCAACAATTGCAAATCGTAACAGTAACATCCTAAGCCGATTCATTTCGAATCGAATCCAGAAAGCACTAATAGCTAATTTTCGTTTCGATCTCACCCAGCCGGCTTATGCCGAATTGATTGAAATCGAGTTATGCATGACGACTTCCAAATATAGGTTCCGCACATACAAGGGCATAGGTTAGCGGGGAATCAGTAAAAGAAATCAATCGTCAGAAATTACTATTTTACATGTTTACTGCCTAGCCGTCGTACCAAGTAAAAATTTACACTTACATGCATAACGTCACGACCGTTGTCCCAAACGGGGTGGTCAGAGAATCCCAAACAATATTATTCTGTACATTAAAAATGATTGAACCAACTTCCACGGTTCACCTTATACAGAATAATATGTAATAATATTATGTATAAGGTGAACCGTGGATGATATTTTAATCGTTAAACTTTCAATGTACAGAATAATAGTTGAAAGTTTAATGATTGTAACAACATCCACGGTTCACCTTACACAGAATACTATTACATATTATTCTGTGTAAGGTGAACCGTGGATGATGTTTCAATCGTTAAACTTTCAATATACAGAATAATAGTTGCAAGTTTAATGATTGAGACAAGATCCACGGTTCAACTTAAAGTATAAGGTGAACCGTGGATTATGTTTCACCTTATACAGAATAATATGTAATAATATTCTGTATAATGTGAACCGTGGATGATATTTCAATCGTTAAACTTTCAATGTACAGAATAATACTTGAAAGTTAAATGATTGAAACAACATCCACGGTTCAACTTATATAGAATAATATATAATAATAATTTGTGCAAAGTGAACCGTGGATGATGTTTCAACCGTTAAACTTTCAATGTACAGAATAATAGGCTGTATATGTTGAACCGTGGATGTTGTTTCTATCATGAAACTTTTAATGTTTGGAACATCCAAATAATATTGTACAGTATACTATTCTGTATAAGATGAACCGTGGATGGCTCTGTATAAGGTGAACCGTGGATGGCTCTATATACGGTGAACCGTGGATATTGTTTCAATCATTAAACTTTTAATGTTTGGAACACCCAAACACTATACATAAATGCACACGTGACAGGGGGTGAGCCTATCGCCGCTGAAACGTGCAAATCTATTGATGTTTTTTGGTAGAAAGTCCCTTAGTCACCTTTTACGACACCCACGGAAGAGATGGGTTGGTTCTATTCTATTTGAGTACCGAAACCACACAGCATATTTACACTTACCTGGTACCTAACAAATTTAGCGAGGTGCCCAGAGTATGACTACTGACGCTATTACTCTATGGCAACACTTAACAGTTTATGGTAAGCGGATGAACACGACAAGCGAACCGTGAAAGCCGGTATCAGTACCAAGCGCTGACAAACTTCCTATCTCCAGAACTCCTTCAAATAAAGCTAAGTGGATAACTTCATCGATAATACACAGATGACACACAAACACCGATGAAAACTATAAACCTTTGATCTATGATGATTATGACGAATATACTCGTACATAAGAGCGTCGGTGGCTCAGCGGTTAAGACGCGGTCTTCCAATTTGAGAAGCTCAGGTTCGATCGCCAGGCAGGCCATGTACCAATGAGTTTTTTTATTTAATTTAATAAGTTATGTGCATTTATCCGGCTGCTCTTAAACGGTGAAGGAAAACATCGTGGGGAAACCTGCATGCCTGAGAAATAAAAATTCTAAGGCATGTGAGTCCCCTACCCGCATTAGGTCAGCGTGGTGGACTATGGCCCATACTCCCTCATTATACGAGGGAAGGCCTATATCCCTGCAGTAGGATATTTACGGGCTGAGATGATGATACATACGTCGAGGTAGTGTTTAGAAGTGTTTCGATTTGCGACACAGCGTTGAATAAATTGTACTTCATTAGGTTTTCTTAATTGTTGAAAATCCATATTATCAATGTATTGTGAAAGTATTCGGAATAAATCGCTTACAAAATTAAGCGGCGGTGGCAGCGGTAATGGTTATTCCATTTCTAATTAAATGGCTTTCATTGTGTGCATCCTGACTAGTGTTAGTGCCCCGGCTCCGCTCATTCAAGTGAGCAGTGTGTGTGTCCCGCGTCCGGCTCGTATCGTCGCGCCTCTTCGTCCCCGCCGTATTCGGCAACTATCTTCGTGTTTGGGCGAGTGTCGTCAACATAAGAACTTGTTTAAAGGTCTGTGCTCTGTAGTAATAGCCAGACTCCTCACCGAATTTAAGCCTACGCTCGACACATTTACCTAGTACAAAGTTAGTAGGTACTGCGTGTTCGTGTATGCGGGTGCAGCGTACAACAGAGCACCCGATTCGATTGTTGGCTAGTTGTGCTGCATATAGCAATGCAAACTGCGACACAAAAGCAGGCGGGTCCATGGCCGAGATATCTTTTAGTATGCACGACCAAACACGATAGATATTGTATGAGCTAAAGCCTGGTTTTCATGTCTATAATAGGTTTATAACCGCCTCCGTGGCTCAATGTAAACAACATTGAGTTTACGATTCGGAGGTCGCGGGTTCGATCCCCAGCTGGGTACATGTTTCAGTACTCGGTTTCGTTGGTGTCATTTTAAATGTCCGCCTGGCTAGCTACCACCATCTTATCTCTGCCGACAAGCAGCAATGTCAATAGCATTGTTGTGTTCCGGTGTCAGAAATAAGATAGCCAGTCCCCCAAATATGTTGGGGTTTCCGTGTCAGTACGCATCGACCTCATCTTTGATTGAGGTCAAGTACTAACCCTTTGTGCATAAAAAACCCACATACTTTCTAAATACTATAATAATAGTTGAGTTGAATTACAGTAGACTTTCATTATGAGCTTTTTCAAATCAAATCAAATCAAAAACGTTTATTTTCGTAAATTATAAAAACAAAACTTTACCAAAGAAGGTAACTGTAGATATGCGTTTGAGAATGAGGGTAAAATTAAGCGTAATATGGTAACGCGTTCTGAGCGGTAGCTACTTTTGATGAATGACAACTCCGTGTTAAATCCTTATTAATATGTATTATTAGTATGTAGGTATATATTTTATTAAGGTATAGTTATGTATTATTATATATTATTCTTATTACATATATATTTATTAGTGTGTAGTGTAGGTATTTGCTTTAGTTTGAATTTGCTGTAATTTGTATACGCCCAATCTGCTGTTTTCTAACTAACCCTATGGTTGACTGGAAGAAATCCCTCTTTGGGATAATTCCGCCGTTGTACTCAATTTATGTATCAATGCAAAATTAATGTATTGCCTTTTTGTACAATAAAGGGTTTACAAACAAACAAACAAATGCTTAAGTAAGAATTGACGATCGTGTCGTCCTCGTGCCGTAAATGGAAAACATCACTCGCAGTTTGTTATTTTATATCGTGCAAATGCAGCAGCATCAAACAAGCGCTATCACGTCAACCCTGTAATAATTGGCTGGGGAGAAACATTTTTGCAACTTTGATTCAACTTTAGATATAAAATAAACTTTATCATATTCAACTAGTTAAAAACTGTCTCTATAAATAACAGGTACTCCACAGTAGCAATACTGCTACGTCAAACACTATTCTATTTTAACACTAGCTGTTACCCGTGACTTCGTCCGCGTCTTTTCTTGAGAAAAGTTGTTCATATTCAATAGTCGCGTCCGTGGCTCAGCGGTAAAGACACGGTCTCCCAATTTTTTAAATGTTCGATTCCCAGGCAAGCCATGTACCAATTCGTTTTTAAATTTAATTTAATTACTTATGTGCATTTATCCGACTGCTTTTAAAAGGTGAAGGAAAACATCGTGAGGAAACCTGCATGCCTGAAAATTCAAAATTCTAAGGCATGTGAAGTTCCTAGCCCGCATTGGGCCAGCGTGGTTAACTATGGCCCATACTCTCTCATTTAGGGAAGGCATATATCCCTGCTGCGGGATGTTTACGGGCTGAGATGATGATGAATCAATAGTCACGTCACCAGTTAAGAGGAATTACACGAATTCAAATTCACCCTATATATCATCTAGATGAACTAACCAAGTGTTTAACGCTGAATATCTTCAAATCAAATCAAATCAAATCAAAAATGATTTATTTTGTAGGTACACAGGGTACACTTAAAATAGTCAGATTTTACATTTTTAAAGCTACTGCTCAAAAGGCAATTTTCCCCTGAGAAGAACAACCAAGAAACTCGAGAGGTAGCTCTTTTTAAAAAAAGGTTTTTATATTACAAAATTATTAATTATTATTTTATATTATAATATTACATTATTAATTGTGAAATAGTCTGGTTATACGAACGGGCTGGTTATGTCCATGAATGTTTATCATCTAAATAGTCTGATATTTTATAATATGCTTTCTTAATAAGTTTCTGTTTTATAGTATCTTTAAATTTATTGAAAGGAAGAGTTTGTATATCAACAGGAACTTTATTGAAAAAGCGTATACGTAACTTTTTGAATGAATTACTGACTTTGCGGAGGCGACTTATGTGACCTGCAAGTTTATCTTTATTTCTTGTATTGACATCATGTTTATCACTGTTTTTCCTAAATGATGCTATATATTTTTTGACATATTATTAGATTTTCAAAAATGTACTGTGACGAAGAGGTTACACAACACTTCAACACGGTGGAACTGTTTTCCATCAAACATGGCTAACATCCATCTTGAAAAGCTTAGTTTCGAAACCAAAAAAACGTTGACGTATGCTTGATACATATAACAGCTCTGCGTTCGAGCTTAAGGAATTAATTCGAATTTATAAAATGGTTTCACCTAAAAACAAACCTCACAAACTAGGTTATACAAACCATTTTTCGTTTTCCATTTGCATTCTCAATGGCCCACATGTGTTTACATTCGCGCCGTCCGTCCGGTGGACATGTGTCACGTGACCTGTGACGTCATAACTCGCTGGTGACCTCGTGTGTAACATTTTACCGCGTTTGCAGTTCATTAGAACTTCTGCAGTGTTTAGATAAAACGGGATTCATTATAATGAATTCTTTTTTCAGTCCACATTTTTGCAGTAGATTCTGTCATGAAGAAGTAGTGTGAATAAATTCTCGTCAGGAGCGACAATGATTATTCCGGTTTAAGATATTTATTTCTGAAAAATAACACAATTTATGATATGATATAATGATAATTAAATAGCAAATGTTTTTTTTGAATTCATGTATTTTTTTGAGGCTTAGAATCTATGATTATGTCAGCCTCATTATATTCCTCTAAATTAGTTACAACCTAAACTATCAACAACAAAGTTATATAAGGTCTAACAAAATTAACCCGACAAACGTTGCAGAGTGTATGTACCTATTATGAAAAAAATAAAACATTAAAGTTAAAAGATTTTATTCAAAAAATTAAATTTAGAAATGTAAATTTTGTGAGTTGGGCATTAATGGCCGCCTGCTCGAAGTACTTTGCCACAACACACAAACACGAGCCGCGGTATCTTTGAAGATGCCGAAAGGCGACCACAAGCCGCTCGCCGCTCGCCGCCGGCGCTTACCCCGTGGCGTCTGGCGTCATCCATATCAATGGAACGTTGCCTGTTTTTTCTCTTGATAAAACAAGGTACAATCGAAATGAAGTAAGTCTGTCATTGTATATTTTCATTTGCATTTACATTTAATTTTTTTACTCGGAAACAAAATTTTTAAGGCTAGTGTTTTAATGACTATAGTATTTTGTTGTCATGTACGTGCAATTGCCAAAACTTATTCGGTTAATTTTGTTAGACCTTATATACCTAGCATTCTGGCCGCACCCGAGGCTCAATCGGGCAGGATGCTGTGAAATACACCTACGTTGACGCTACATTAGCTTAAAAAATGTAATATCTGACTATTTTAAGTATACCCTGTATCTATAAAATGAAGCATATTTAACATTCAAATCAAATCAAATCAAAAATGCTTTATTTTGTAGGTGCACAGGGTACACTTAAAATAGTCAGATTTTACATTTTTAAAGCAACTGCTTGTTCAAAAGGCAATTTTCCCCTGAGAAGAATAAGCAAGAAACTCGAGAGGTCGCTCTTTAAAAGAAAAAAGGTTTTTATATAACAAAATTATTAATTATTATTTTATATTATAATATTTCATTATTAATTGTGAAATAGCCTGGTTATGCGAACGGGTTGGTTATGTCCATGAATGCTTATCATCTAATTGACAACCTATTGCCTCCAATTACTAGATACTGAGGTAAACACACGCTACTGAAGCATACAGCTGAATATAAAACACAATGCATCCGCATGTAAAACAAACCAGAAACTCAAACAGCCCATTCCAAAGCTACCATGTTAACCGGCAGTAGGTCAGAAAACTGAAAAGGGAAAAAAGAAAACAAAATTGCAACACACACTGACATTCAAAAAATAGAATGCGGAAACAGAACGCGCGAAATTACACAGCTCAGGACAAGCCGCGAGCCACATCCGTTTCCTGTGGATGTAAGTTGATAAGGGCGGAGATAGACTGAGCGGAGGAAAAACGATGGGTAATGGGAGGGCTGAAGGACTTGTGCCAAAACATGTGTCTATATACAAACGTAGTACCGTTTTTGTTGTAAATGACATGATGAGTAGAAATGAAATTTCGTATGGGCAATTTTATAATTTTTTTTATGCATAATGGGTTTGCACATTAAATTCTTATAAGTAATTTCGGTGGCAATAATCATCATTTCGGTGGCGCTAAATTTAAAGAAATATATTTCTCCAAAACTATTGTGTTTTAAAAGGCGCCTTATAAATTATTAGGTTCACAGTTCCAGTATACGTTTTGATTGAAATGTAAAAAAAAAATGCGCCGCAGAAATGACGCCAAAAAAACCGTTTCAAAAATTTATCCAAATAATATTTCAGTTACGTTTTTTATTTTAATCACAACGGGTTAGCACTTGACCTCAATCATGATGTTAAGTGAAAATGAGAGCGAAGACCTGGAAAACCCCTCTTATTTGGGGGACTGCCTATCATATCTCTGGCAGCCGGAACACAATAATGCTATTAACATTGCTGTTTGCCGACAGTCAGATAAGATGGTGGTAGGTAGCCAGGCGGACATTTAAAATGCCCTCCCACTAACCAAACTGAGTACTAAACATGTACCCCGCTGGAAATCGAACCCGCGACCGCCGATTCGTAAACCCTATGTTGTATACATTGTGCCAAGGAGGCGGTCAAAAAAATGGTGATAGTATTGGTGTGTCAAAGAACTCATTGTTTTATAACATTTTAGATGACTGATGACGAGTGACTGCTGATGGTGTTTATTCAATCAATCAATCAATCAATCAAGCAAATACTCTTTATTGCAGAATTAACAAAAGCTACACGAAGAATACAGCCTACATCATTAATCGCACAAAAAGGCGGCCTTATCGCTAACAGCAATTTCTTCCATGCAAACCTTACGGTAAAGATACAAGCTACCAGTAGGTTTGCACTAAATAGTAGCAATACGGGTGTATATTATAGTTGGTCATTATTATATAACGTAAAGATAAAAATACATAAACTAAGCTTACAAACTATAACTAGATAATTTAACTGTGCTTAAAACATATAATATTGACTTGACTACATAACACACACAAATTTATATATTTACATATATATTATTATTTTCCATATTAAAGTTTCATTTTAATATTAGGTCCTTACCTATGAAATTGGCATTTTGTATGAAGAATTTCATTAACACTATTTTCTCCATACAAATATTTTTGATTTTTTTTTTGGAACGGCAAATCCAAATTTAGCTAAACTTTGTGTGTATTATCGGATAACATTAAGTTAAGTATAGGCAGCGTTAATTTTTAAAAGTAACCGCTTTATAAAAGTTTCAGCGATCTAAGAAATGTTTTGGGAAGCACATGAAAAGAGCTCTGTTTAAATTTTTTTTATTATTTTATTTAGCCCAGAAATTAAAAAAATATTTCATGTGAAACCTTGAAATAACATTCCATTTTCCAAATAAAAACAAATTTGGATATAGCTTTGAAAATCGCAGGATATGGTACATGTGATTAACGAAGAAAATAATAATAATAATAAATATCCTTAGACATACACACAGCGCCATCTAGTTCCACAGTAAGCAACTATGGGCTTGTGTTGTGGATACCAGAACTCCAATTCCTCCAAAAAAACTCCAATTTCATAGGAAAAGACCCAATATAATCCTGTCATTTAGTCCTATCTGGACAGTCCCTACAATTGCATCACGATCACGTTAAACAGAGCTTACATTGGACCCTTTACAATACACACAACCACACAGCCTTCTTGAAAGGGTACGAGCCATAATACACCACATTGCCCAATGCGGAAGGGTGGATTTTTGTTAGAACAGTGACCATTAAGCCTCTGTAAGCTACTGACTTGGTTTAATGCCCCTTCAATAGGACCAACAGCGTAATTACCTTCCGAAGCAAGATTTAACCGCCTCCGTGGCTCAATGTAAACAACATTGGGTTTACGATTCGGAGGTCGCGGTTTCGATCCCCAGCAGGGTACATGTTTAAGTACTCTGTTTGGTTGGTGATAGGGCATTTTAAAATGTCCGCCTGGCTAGCTACCATCTTATCTAAATCTGCCGCCAAGCAGCAATGTTAATAGCATTGTTGTGTTCCGGTTGTCAGAGATAAGATAGTCAGTCCCCCAAATGTGGGTGGGGTCTCCGGGTCAGTACGCTTCCACCTTCGACCTCATCTTCACTTAACATTAGGTGTGATTGACGTCAAGTACATACCTGTCGTGTATCAAAAAAAAAAGCTCACACACGTATGACAATGCCATTAGTGCTGCCAGATCAAATTACATATTATATCGCAAATATCGCATGCAATACGGCCAGTGTGAGTACACCCTATACAATATTCTTTTTACTTTTAAATTTTATTTTTCGAACGTTTCCCGGCGTATTCCGCTATACATTCAGTTGCCAGTTCTTTTCTACTCTATATTTTTGTTTATACTATTTAAATACAGTAACATTGTTCCTTTCGATAAAATGGACCAACTCGATTTGGTCCACAAACTAGGATTTTAGTCCGGAAAGAATACACTTTTCATTTCCGTGATTTTTTGCTCATGAATAGATAATACTTACCTGTCAGAGACAGAATAAAAATGTTTTCTAAAAAATCGGTAGCTTGCTTTTGACATAATATAGGTTATTTAGTAATTAAGGCTATTATTAGATGAAAATTTGCGTGATTTTTTGCTCATGGATAGAATACTTACCTGTCAGAGATAGAATCAAAAAGTTTTCCAACAAATCGGTAGCTTGCGTTTGATATTTTTTTTTTTTTTTTTAATATGAGAGAGCGGCAAACGAGCATGCGGGTCACCTGATGGAAAGTAATCACCGCCGCCCATGGACACCCGCAACACCAAAAGGTATATAGTATACATATTTAATAATTAAGACTATTAGATTAAAAATAGCACTGTGAATTTCATTGCGTCGGAGAACACCTGTGCGTATTTTCAAAAAAATCGATCTACCCTCGAAAAAAAACTACTCGCTTTATCGGGATAAAAAATCCTATGTCTTAATCCAGGATATTTTCTACCTACACACCAAATTTCATCCAAATCCGTTCATCTGTTTCACCGTGATTGAGTATCAAGCAAACAAACAAATAAACAAACATCCAAACTTTCGCATTTATAATAATAGTTAGATTATCTAGGGGTTTTCGAAATTTTGTACTTACCTAAAGGTATATGTATGTATGGACGTCGTGTGGCTGATATGATGTTTGTATATTGCTAAATGGGCTAAATTGTCGTGAAATATTATTTAAATATTAAAACTTTACAATAACTTTTTTTTTGGTTTACCTAAGCCTACATTTACTTAAAATTAGACACGATCACTCGGAGACCAGCCGCACGATTCTCAGACCCCGCACTAGGAATACCTGTATCAATAGATAGTCTGAATCACCATCATCAGCCCGTAAACATCCCACTGCAATGATATAGACTTTCCCCCGTATTTGAGGGAGTATGGTATGGGTCATAGCCCACCACGCTGCTCCAATGCGGGTTGGGGACTTCACATGCCTTTCAATTTTAATTTTCAGGCAAGCAGGTTTCCTCACGTTATTTTTCTTCACCCTTTAAGAGAGCAATCGGATAAATGCACATTATGTAATTAAATTAAATTTAAAAACTCATTGGCACATGGCCTGCCTGGGAATCGAACCTGGACTTCCTAAATTGATAGATAGATAAATCGTTTATTTGTATCTCCAGTCACTCACATACCATAAGTTCCAAAGCAATTGGATAAACATATTTTATAACAATTCATAAAAGTAACATCAGGATACACTAGAGTATGTGTGTGCTACAGCCGTACAAATGGGTCAAATTGGGAGACCACGTCTTAACCGCTGAGCCACCGACGCTCAGTCTGAGTACGTATCTAGTAAATATCTTCGCCAAATTACCTCGGGGAAACAAACCCGCGAAGGAAACACCAAATGTGTTGGGGTTTCCAGGTTTTTATTTCCAAATTTTAACCGCCCCTTGGCTCAATATAATTGGGTTTACGATTCGGAGGTCGCGGGTTCGATCCCCAGCGGGGTACATGTTTAAGTACTCGGTTTGGTTGGTGGTAGGGCATTTTAAATGTCCGCCTGGCTAGCTACCGCCATCTTATCTAAATCTGCCGCCAAGCAGCAATGTTAATAGCATTGTTGTGTTCCGGTTGTCAGAGATAAGATAGCCAGTCCCCCAAATGTGTTGGGGTTTCCGGGTCAGTACGCTTTCACCTTCGACCTCATCTTCACTTAATTATTTTTGTGATTGAGGCCAAGTACCAACTCGTTGTGCATAAAAAAAAAAAAAAAAATACCACTCTCCGCGAAGTGCTATTATTCCATTGGAGGATATTAAAGTTTTAACTCTGCTATGTAAATTTCCGATCGTCTCGGAATCACAGTTGGAATCCAATCGCGATTGGTGCAACTCAAACATCTCCAATTCTAAAGATTTCCTCAATATCCAAAAGGTTCCGCATAAATCATTTGAGGACCATTTAGGTTCCGAAAGTCAGGACCGTACTCACTTCTCGAACGAACATTATTTTTCAGAATCAGAATCAGAATCAGAATCAGAATAATTTATTGTCAAGAAACTGGTACAATAGATATTATAATAAAGTTGGCTCACAGTTTTACCATATCAGGCATACAATATATTATTAATTACAAATATATAATTAATTAAAAACATCACTCTGTACTTAGCATAAAAATTAAGATATTCCATGAAACATTATGAATATTACCTACGTCATGCAAAAATTTGTCATTAATTTAATCAATGTCCACTCTAAATGTCAGATATAATTATACAATATTACAAGAATTCGAGATACTAAATACTATTAAACAATGTCAAAATACTCAAAAAGGTCATCATACAATATATAAACAATCACCCTTAGATTAATGATTGGTCTCCGCGCCGCTACGACTAGATACCGTCAGCGTACTCGAAAAATGCGGCAACAAATACTACGCCGTATTCGGCGTACCCGCGCAGTCACGCCACAAGTTCAAATTTCAAATTTTGGTTTAAGACTGAAGCAAAATGCCGGTTTGCGTAGTCAAACTATGTAATAACAATACTACAAAAAACAAGAAAGATACTGGCATCACATACCATCAGTAAGTACTGTATAAATCTACACACTACAATATTGAGTTGCCGCATTCAGGAACCTGTTTTTTCTTCATAGTGCGGTATCTAGTCGTAGCGGCGCGGAGACCAATCATTAATCTAAGCAATCACCATTCAACTGAACATGTTGATACATGTCTTGATGTACTAATTAAAATTTTATCCCAAATATCAATCTTGTTATTCATAAGTTTATTGAATTTTTAATGCAACACTAGGGACATTACAATTTATATTAAAAATACTTAAACGGTTTTTATTTTTTTCTTTTTAATTTTGGTTTTACTTAAACGGTAACAACCAAACTTTTGATAGGGGTATAAAAATACATGTTGTAGTGAATATTCGCCGTCCAACGCCCCAGTCCCCACTGGATCACTGAATACCAGCGCTGTGATTCGTCACAGCATGACATGAGTGCTAACCCATTTGTGCACGCCATTGTATCGTGTTGTATAATAAAGATGCGTTAGTTGAGCTGCTAAGCAAAGTAGGCGCCAGATTTCACGTCTCCAGAGGCTAAGACCAGCGAATAAACAAGTCAAAGAAGAGGTAGAAAACAATTCTAGTAGATCAAAGTATCTCGTAGAAGATATTCAATGAAGTTCATAATAATAATTTAAATCTGTAAATTTTATAACATACCTACATTTTCAGGGTTATAAAGCCGCCCGACCTTTGTAAGCCACTGCCTTGGCTCAACTACTGCCGTCAATTGAAAATAACTGAGACCAATTATGTAACGTACCTACCCCCAAAGCTCATAAACACTCATATTAAAATGCTTCTAGTGATCACACATGCAAAGAATAGAAAACGAACAGCAAATGCTACTGCGCCACGAGTGTCTTTTCAATGTAAAAGAGCCCAAGGAATTTGCGCCCCCAAAAATTTAGCCTCGTAACATCTAAGGCGGGCCCTGGCAACACCTTCTGAAGTTAGAGTCTTCAGTTAATGCATCACGATTGCTTTTTGAAATTCATGAGCGATCCTAGAGCAAAGAGCATCTTAATATTCCTAGATACCAATTTAATCGGAGCAGATTGCGAAGGGAGCTCTGAGAGGGTCTGAATATACATTTGGACAAGCGTTTTAGAAACGATAGATTTAAAGTTTCAAATACCTCCAAGAAAACAAATGATAATATTAATATATGTGTAATTTTATTTACGTACTTATTATTATTTACCTAATATTTTTTTTTTATTATTTTATAATACATTTTCATTTTATTTGTGTGCACTCTATGTTCCCCTTCACTAATTGTTGTTGTCATATGTATGTAATTTTGATGATGACCACGCAATGTACTTACACATTTCGGTCAACCGTTCTTCGTAGTAGTGTAATTCGAATGACCATTGTTTGACGACTTGTATGGTGTAGTGGTTAGCAACTCTGATCACTATACCAAAAGGTTGCGGGTTCGAATCCCGCTAGGGGCATATTATGTTTGTGTGATGAATACGGGCATGTGTACCCGAGTTATGGATGTTTTCATTTATAATAAGTATTTATTTACAAAAAAAAATGTATTTATGTAGTATATCAATAAACAGCACAAGCCTATAGTAGCTTACTGTGGAACTAGATGGCGCTGTGTATATGTCTCAGGATATTTATTTATTTAATTATGTAATCACCGACAGTACTTCGAGAAGCAATAAAAGTATTAATACCTGCATAAAATAAAATAATATAAAGATTATTCAGTTAGGCCCGTATAAATAAACCGTTCTCAAGATTGACATGGCCTCAAGTTGACGCTTGAGAATCTGCTGCATATTAAAACAGCTTCAGAAGAAATGGTCTTGAGACTGAGATGCGATCTCAATCTCAAGAACGATTTATTAATACGGGCCTTAGATTAAGTTACAAGTAGATACTGAATTTAGCGAATTAGGAGATATATAATAAATATACTTAATTCTTCTTCTTCTTATTTTTGAGGATGGCAACCAGTCAACCTCATTGTCGAGGGACATTACTGCCAGTTTCGAGTAAAAATTTTTATTACAAGCTTTTATTTACTTTCACCTGTCCCGTTGTCTGTAATCAAATCTTGCAACTTAAATTTGATCCACTTCCCGGTTTCCGATTGAGCTGAAATTTAGAATGCATGTATAAATCGGATGACAATGCAATGTTATTGTGACATAGAGCTGATCTGATGATGGAGCTGGAAGGTGGCCATAGGAACTCCGTAATTAAATGATGCAACCCTATCGAGTTTGAGCTCATTAGATTCGTCTTGACAAGTACTTTGATACTATATGGTAACCAGGGTCTGATGATGGAGCCGGAAGGTGGCCATAGGAACTCCGTAATTAAACGATGCAACCCTATCGAGTTTGAGCTCATTGGATTAGTCTTGACGAGTACTTTGATACTATATGGTAACCAGGGTCTGATGTTGGAGTTGGAAGGTGGCCATAGGAACTCCGTAATTAAACGACGCAACCCCATCGACTTTGGGCTCATTGGATTAGTCTTGACGAGTACTTTGATACTATATGGTAACCAGGGTCTGATGTTGGAGTTGGAAGGTGGCCATAGGAACTCCGTAATTAAACGACGCAACCCCATCGAGTTTGGGCTCATTGGATTAGTCTTGACGAGTACTTTGATACTATATGGTAACCAGGGTCTGATGTTGGAGCCGGAAGGTGGCCATAGGAACTCCGTAATTTAACGACGCAACCCCATCGAGTTTGGTCTCGTTTGATTCGTCTTGACGAGTCTCTTGCTTTCGTCCCATATTAATTATATGTGATTGATTGGATGGATGACCCAATGCCAAGGTGAGCACGTGCCGAGGGCTGAATGGTATGAGGGTGTATAAACATGTCTTGCCGCTAACGTTGCGCCTCAGGGTACCAGGGCGAACCCTGTTGTATTGTAGCCCTTATCCCTCTACAACGGACCTCTGGGGGGATGGACCGTTATTTGTAGAGGTACTAAAAAGTTAAAAATAAAATTAAAGAAAAAAAAACCTTTTTAAAAACAAGCTTTTATTATTTGTTTATAAAATGAACTAAAAAGTTAAAAATAAATTAACTCTAAAAAGAAATATAACACTTTGTAACTTGATTGTAACCTTTAACGACAAATAAGCGTCTTCGTCTAGGACAAAATAATTCCATATTGTACAAATTTATTTAATTTTAACACTAAAACTTTTCACCATACATAATTATTCAATCTCGTCCCCCCTCTTTATCATAGTCCCCATTTATAAATGAAAGCGTGTTACATTGTGATAGCTTGAGGAAAATGTTGTGTTGTATTAAATGTAACACGCTTTCATTTATAAATGGGGACTATGATAAAGAGGGGGGACGAGATTGAATAATTATGTATGGTGAAAAGTTTTAGTGTTAAAATTAAATAAATTTGTACAATATGGAATTATTTTGTCCTAGACGAAGACGCTTATTTGTCGTTAAAGGTTACAATCAAGTTACAAAGTGTTATATTTCTTTTTAGAGTTAATTTATTTTTAACTTTTTAGTTCATTTTATAAACAACTAATAAAAGCTTGTTTTTAAAAAGGTTTTTTTTTCTTTAATTTTTTATCTTATTTCTTCAGTTTATAGGTCAGTCTCAATCAAAACAAGTAATTCGTCGTATACAGAGTCTAGTCACGGTCAAGTCATTCTTCAGTAAAGTGGCAGAATGCTTTACAAAAGATTTTGGCGGCTTCTTGTGGGAACCCGAAAGCTCCGTTAC
This sequence comes from Oegoconia quadripuncta, assembly GCA_949316235.1. Classification (NCBI taxonomy): domain Eukaryota; kingdom Metazoa; phylum Arthropoda; class Insecta; order Lepidoptera; family Autostichidae; genus Oegoconia; species Oegoconia quadripuncta. The sequence continues at coordinate 2,783,414 of OX438749.1, forward strand.
GCACTTTAATTTACGCTTCCCTTCACCTGTACACCAACACTAACGTTTGCTGCACAATATTCTGCCATTATTAAGCTTCAAAAGTTAGAATGCACAAATTTTAAGACTTATAAAGAAAAATGCTACTTCACTCGCCGAGTTCCCGCCAAAAAGCCATACTTAATTACAATCAATGAAGCCCTGCTCCTTAAACTAAGATTACTCTTGATTTCTAAGAAGCAGTGTTCGATCCCTGATTTATTATTGCTTTACCCAATTACCCAAAATTTACAACATTTCAGATACTTAATTAGCTTAATTTAATTAAACGTGTATACTTATTCAATGAGAATGAAATGAACGAATAACATAAATCTGTTTTTATTTATTTATTTATTTACTTTAGGTACATTAACAGTAGTACATATATTATAATTAGATGTGAAATGGTTTGTGGTACAGTTCTTATATGTCTACCAATTACAAATGTACTCAGCATTAATGATAGAAGACAACGTTTGATTTAGAAGATAAGTGAATAATGATGAATAATCAGTCAACATTATTTATTTATACTGGGAGAGCGAAGTGTGTAAGTATATTATTTTTAAAAACTTTATGTGAACAGTGAAAAATATCATTATCGTTTTTGTGTTTAACATTGTATTCGTTGTGAGTGGAACAGATGATGATTTTGATTTTCTAAAAATATTTCAGTGTGACCCCCCCTATATTTGTAGATTTTTCGTGTAATTGGAGGCATAAAATATATTTTTCTCAAACGTGCATGGAAATATTGTCATTACTTTCGAAAAAAGAACACGCGAAGTATCAAATTTACGGACAGCGAAAAATTGCAGGAGCGTTTTTTGAATTTGGAACATTACCACGCTCCAGCAATGTTGTATGAAACGGCGTGCTGGGGTTATTATATACTCCTTCATTGGATCTCTTTTATCATTCTTGGCATACCGAAATCTCTTTGCTTAGTACAAATTGCGTTCACGTGGCTGTATGCGTAAATACGTTTGCCTTTCGGCACAGATGATAAATAGAAAAACAAAAAAAAAGCTGAAAATTCGTCTTGATTTGTTATTTAAATATTTATTATTTCCCTGCATTCTTTTGAGAAAAGCACTATGTATGCCTCGGCGGAAATGGCAATTGCCTGCCTTTGCAATAATGTACTAATAAGAATGACCTATGTATAAAAATATTAATTGATTGCTTTAAAGCCTGCCGGATGGGAAACCATATTCGAAATTGTGCTTTAAATGCAGCTATTTCTTACATTAAAGCCATCTCCATATAATTACTTTAAAATTCCGAACCGCTATTTAGCTAAAAGCCTTTTCCAATAGCCTTCGGATCCACGCGAGAGCCACTAAGACCATTACCGTGTCTTGGATGAGGGTCGCCTTTATTGGAAACTCAAAAACGTATAAGCCATGTGCATACTGAGCCCGTCTTTTATTTTTTCTTTACCCATTTTTCTAAATCGGTGATTGATGATTTTTTTTTTTTTTTTTTATATATAAATAACTAGCTTTCCGTAGACTTTGTTCGCATGGAAGATTTTATCAAAATCGGTTCAGCAAAGAAAATAACCTATATTTTAATCCAGGTCCTAATCTGTCTACCAACCATCTGGTATCCACAACACAAGCGTATAGTTGCTTAATGTGGAACTAGATAGCATTGTGTGTTGTCCTGGCGGCGGGCTTGTCCTGGCGGCGGGCACCGCGCTGGCGTGGCTGCGGACGAATACCAGATGGTACCCGCGGCCACGCCGTCAACGGCGCGCGCGAGGGAACACCCAGGAGTTTTTAGTCGGTAGGCCGGCACCTTCTGTGCCGGAGTCCGACATAATCCGCCCCCCTCCCCCGAGGAGGGCGGATAAGCATGAGCGTTTTTCCTGGTAAAAAAAAAAAAAAAAAAAAAGACAGCATTGTGTGTATGTCCAAGATATTTATTTATTTATACAAATAGCGAATTTGGTATTTACACTACCGTGTCAAGAATTTGCATTCAGAAAGTATCATTTCGTGAAGTGGATGTGATGGCAGAACTCCGGCATTTATGAAGTGAAATAAAAAACTCGTTTTTTATTTTTTTTTATTATAGTGATATGCTGTCAAGGTGGTCTCAGGTTGACCCATATTTTCGTTAATTTTGATTATCATTTTTGTTTCATATGGCTTATCAGCAGGGTGGTCCTATGTAAATTTGGTGAAGTCTGACGATGCACTCTGGATATAAAGAGTGTAATTTGAAGTCGGTTGTTTTGCCTTTTTTTGGCGATTGAATTATTATAATGACTAAACAGGGTGTAAACCACGTATATAAGGTCTAACAAAATGAACCCGACAAACTTTGGCAATTGCACGTACGTGACAATAAAATAACATATTCATTAAAAAAACTAGCCTTAAAAATTTTGTTTCCGAGTAAAACAATTAAATGTAAGTACAAATGAAAATACACATTAACAGGCTTACTTCATTTCGATTGTACCTTGTTTTATCAATGAGAAAAAATAGGCAACGTTCCATTGATATGGAAGACGCCGGCGGGGGTGGCGGGTGGCGGGGCAGTGGGCGCAACCAATCACAGCAAGTCACGGTGCCGGGGCAAGCGCCGGCGGCGAGCGCCGATTGGTCGCCTTTCGGAGTCTTCAAAGATACCGCGGCTCGTGTTTGTGTGTTGTGGCAAAGTACTTAGAGCACGTGTCCAACTCACAAAAGTTACATTTCTAAATTTTATTTTTTGAAGAAAATCTGTTAACTTAAATGTTTTATTTTTTATTTTTTTCGTAATAGGTATGTATAGGACATACACTCTGCAACGTTTGTCGGGTTAATTTTGTTAGACCTTATAGTGTTATTTGAGTACAATAAAAAGAAGTACAAAAAAATAAAAAAAGTAGCAAATTATTTTACACGTCACTGGAATTATAAGTTTTTTACGTAAAAAAACTTCGAAAACTTACAATTTCCGGGTCTCATTAAATGTACTCAAGTGACACAGGCTTCACTGTGCTTACTTTACACCCTGTATAGATAGGTGGGTTTGATGATTAAAACTTACAATAACACAGCAAATTATAAAATAGACGAAAGCCAGAATAAAACGGTTTATTCATCTATTAAAAACGAATTAGCAGACATAACAATTATAGTTAGTAACATGGCTAAAAGGCCAAGCCGTTTCGGTTTTACACTAAAATAAAATGGGAATTTACAGGGTTATTCGGAACAAAAGCGCAGTTTTTACGTCCTAATGGCCCTGGGTGGGAGGTATGAGGGAATGAAGGTAGCACCACAGCATTAACATAGCAACCAGTAAGCCAACTATCATTTTCATTATCAGCTACAACTTGTGAACAAAGGAAAACGAATCATAGTCAAAGTACAAATGGTTTATTAATCGACTGTGAAGATGACGCCGAAGGTGGTAGCGTACTGACCCGAAAACCCCATCTTATTTGGGGAACTGGCTATCTTACCTCTGACAACCGGAACACACCAATGTTATTAACATTGCTGTTTGGCGGCAGATTTAGATAAGATGGTGATAGCTAGCCAGGCGGGCATTTAAAATGCCCTACCACCAACCAAACCGAGTACTAAACATGTACCCCGCTAGGGATCGAACCCGCGACCTCCGAATCGTAAACCCAATGTTGTTTACATTGAGCGACGGATGCGGTTAAAATACTCATAGTCGGATTTTACATTTTTTAAACTGCTTGTGCAAATAGCAATTTTCCCTGAGAAGAACAAGCAAGAAACTTCAGGGGTTGCTCTTTGAAAAACGGGGTTTAAAATTACAAAAGGTTTTATATTTCACTAGCTCTACGCCCGCGGCTACGCCGGCGTAGAATAGCTTTATCGCGGATATGTTTAATTTGTTTATTCCATGGGAAGTAATCACTTTATCGTGATAAAAAGTATCCAAATCTTAATCCGGGGTATATATTACCGACATACCAAATTTCATCCAAATCCGTTCAGCCGTTTTGGCATAATTGAGCAACAAACAGACATCCAAACTTTCGCATTTATAATATTAGTTAGACTAGTTAGATTACTGATTATGAAATAGCCTGACATGAGAACGAGCTGGTTAAGTCCAGGGATGATTATCAGTTACTTATTTAGTTATTTTATGAGTTTCTGTTTTTTTGTATCTTTAAATTTATTGAAAGGAAGATGTTTTTTTATTTTATTTTTTTATTTTAACACTTTATTGTACACACACACAAAGAAATGGTCATTAACAAATATTTTACAAAAATGTACAAAGGGCGAACTTATCTCTATAAGAGATCTCTTCCAGCAAACCCGTGAGAGCGAAATTTGATATAAAAGGTAGACATAAAGTGTACACGAAACAGAAGAAACAAAAAATGTTAAAAATATCATAAATAAAAGAATAAAACCAACATAATACATTAAGCGAAAAATTACCCAACATAAATACACAAATACATACATACAACATTATGTATAAATATATATAATATAATATTATACATTAACATATATAATATTATACATAAACTATACACATAATACAAAAATTCCTATAACAAACTTATAACCTGTACAGCAAGATGACAAGTAAAATTTAAATATTGTAAATAACGGATTAACTGACTTGACGTGAGACCTCAAGATAGTGCTCTTTAACTCTAGCTTTAAAAACGTCAAGAGTTTGACTATCCCGTACGCTGGCAGGAAGCTAGTTCCATAGCCTGACCGCATGATGTATATAGAAAGAAAGAAAGGGCTTTTTGGCGGGAACTCAGCGAGTGAAGTAGCATTTTTCTTTATAAATCTTATAATTTGTGCATTCTAACTTTTGAAGCTTAATAATGGCAGAATATTTCCAGCAAACGTTAGTGATGGTGTACAAGTGAAGGGAAGTGTAAATTAAAGTGCGTAACGGAGCTTTCGGGTTCCCACAAGAAGCCGCCAAAATCTTTTGTAAAGCATTCTGCCACTTTACTGAAGAATGACTTGACCGTGACTAGACTCTGTATACGCCAAGTATACGACGAATTACTTGTTTTGACTGAGACTGACTTACAAACTGAAGAAATAAGAAAAATAAGACATGGCTGTTATGGGCTAGATCCCTTTGCCTTCTCCTAAAGGAGAGAATGAAACCAAAAAAAAAAAAGAAAGAAAGAAAACATTTATTCAGCTACAATGGGCATGTACATGAAAATTTTGAGATAATAATACTAAAACATAATAATGCAAGCTGATATAGGTTCCTCAGCATAATGCTGTGGCATGAACCTTATAGTACTGAGTATGTTAATTCTGTACCACAGCGTTGATTTTCAGCTGGCACCTTTGTAGGAGGTTAGGCGCTCATAGAATAATTAAGAAAAAAAAAACAAACATCAACAGGAACATTATTGAAAAAGCGTATACATAACCCTTTGAATGAATTACTGACTTTGTGGAGGCGAGTCATGTGACATGCAAGTTTATCTTTATTTCTTCTATATTGTTTATCACTATTTTTCTTAAATAATGCAATATTTTTTTGACAATTATGTTAAATTTTCAAGAATGTACTGTGAAGAGAAGGTTAGAATACTTATACTCGTAAACTAATCTCTAAGTGACACTGCAGGTCTCAGTTGGTAAATCACCACCCCCAATCCAGACCACCATTTAGCGGTGGCATTAGCTGGTCTTTTAAGAAAGCAAAAGAGACCAGCAACCACCAGGCGAGTTGAGGTACTGTTTTCTAGTACACTACTACTATGGAACGATAGAACAGTTTCCTTGCGGGCCATCCTTTTAATGAAAACTGAGAAGCACTCTCACGCGTCCACTGAGTAAGCGGTTGGAGGCGTGAATATCTTACGAACACCGTCGGTGTTTTGTTGGGAACGATCTTAATAATCCCCTCACAGAAACACTAAGTGATTGTGATGGTTGTTAGGTGAGAATTTGATGTTAAAAATTAATGAACGTAAAACCAGTCTCGTTGTATACAAATTTAGAAAGTTCACATTATTTGTCCGCATCCGTGGGTCAATGTAAACAACATAGGGTTTACGAATCAGAGGTCGCGGGTTCGATCCCCAGCGGGGTACATATTTAGTACTCGGTTTGATTGGTGGTTGATCATTTTAAATGTCCGCCTGGCTAGCTACCACCATCTTATGTAAATCTGCCGCCAAACAGCAATGTTAATAGCAGTGTTGTGTTCCGGTTGTCAGAGATAAGATAGCCAGTTCCCCAAATTATTTGGGTTTCCAGGTTAGTACGTTTTCACCTTCGGCCTCATCTTCACTTAACATCAGGTGTGATTTGAGGTCAAGTGCTAACCTGTTGTGCGTAAAAAAAAATTGTTGCTATAAATTTAAAATTTGAACTAGTCGAGAACACAAAAGGTTATATATCTAGCTAGATCGACCAGACTATGTTAAAAGATAAATATCGTCGAAACGGCTTAAACGATTTCCATCGAACATGGGAAATAACCTATATATATATAAATACTAGCTTACCACCCGCGGCTTCGCCTGCGTGGAATAACATTATCGCGGAAATTCGTTTATCCCGCGGGAACGACTCACTTTATCTGGATAAAAATATCCTGTCTTAATCCAGGGTATGTTCTACCTATATACCAAATTTCATCCAAATCCCTTCATGGCTAAAAACCTGTCGCTTCGTTTAATCTAACCATAATATTATAAATGCGAAATTTGGATATTTGTTTGTTGATTTATTGCTCAATCACGGCAAAACGGATGGATGGATTTGGATGAAATTTGTTACATAGGTAGAACATACCCTGGACTAAGACATAGAATATTCTTTATCCCAATAAAGTGAGTCATTCTCGCGGGATAAATAAAATTAAACATATACACGATAAAGTTATTCTAACGCAGGCGATGCCGCGGGCAGAAAGCTAGTCTTTAATATAATAAAACCGCACTCAAATCGGACTACGCATTACTGATATACGTCCGGACAAAGACTGAACACACACAATGCCATCCAACACATATCATGCCAAACAAACATTTCCAAAATAATGTTTCCTTATATGGCCTATACTGTGCTTAGTCTGGGTACGTCTATAGTCAAAGTCAAAGGCAAATATGTTTTATTTTGTAAGTAATCAAAATAGATTTCTCATTTTGGACTGGACTGGACACACACAATGCCATCAAACACATATGATGACATACGAAACATTTCCAAAATAATGTTCTCTTGTGTGCCCTGTACTATGCTTAGTCTGTGTACGTCTAAGAAGAGCAAGCAAGAAACTCGAAAAGTTGCTCTTTTAAAGACAGGTTTTTATATTATTAAAAGGCACAATTATATTTCATTATTAATTGTGACATAGCCTGGCATGCGAACGAGCTAGTTACGTCTATTGTTGATTATCAGCAAAATAGTCTGATATTGTATAATAAAGCTTTCTTAATAAGTTTCTATTATATTTTATAGAATCTTTAAATTTATTGAAAGCAAGATTTTATACATCAACAACATCTTATTGAAAAAACGTTTACATAGACCTTTGAATGAATTGCTGATTTTGCGGAGTCTGCTTACATTACCTGCAAGTTTATCTTTATTTCTATTTTTTTTTTCATAATCATAATTCATTTATTTGCCTAATCATAGGTACAGAGAAAAGATGTAAACTATTATAAATAATGAACAACCATGATTTGCCTTTATGGCGTGCAATAATTATTAAAATTTAAAAAAATTAGATTAAATTACTAAATAATAAAATTAAAAACATATTAAATATAAAAGTCAAAAGTAAAAAAAAAAAATATTGACAGCACGTTTATCTTATCACTATTTTTCCTAAATGATGCTATATTATTTTACATAGGTATTAGATCTTCAAACATGTACTGTACAACTCATCCATTCAAGAGACTCTAAATAAAATCTTGTGCAAGCCGAACTGTGAAATACGACATAGCCAACTTGTGGAGAGCATTGCGCGGTTTGTAACAGGAGATCAAAGAGGTGCGTGCTTCTGTTGTTAACCTATTTATTGAAGTACCTACTAGTATTCCGCGTGGCTTCGCCCGCGTGGAAGTACTTCGTCGTGAACTCTTGTCTTTTGATTTATCTGTCCATTGTCTTGTATTGCTTTTATAATATGTTTAGTTTGGGACTAGATGATTTGTATAAGTGTTCGAAATATTTATTATTATTATTGTACAGAGATGGAGCTCCGGGCCCTAAAGAACAAAAATTTGAACTACGAAAGCAATATTTTTAGTCCAGTAAAAATACATAATTGTTGTTGACGACATGTTTGGTGTAGTGGTTAGAAACTCTGACCACTATACCAAATGGTTGCAGGTTCGAATCCTGCTAGAGGCATATGTTTGAATGATGAATACGGACATGTGTACCTGAGTTATGGATGTTTTCATTTATAATAAGTATTTATTTACAAAAAAAATATATTTATGTAGTATACCAACCTTTTTTTTTTTTTTTTTTTGACGGTGGGAAAACGCATTTACGCGTTCGACCCGCCGCTGACGGGCGTCAGCGGCGAGGATATGTGGGACTCACCGCTCCAGACGGGAGCGGTCCTACCCACTAAAACCCCCCCGGTGTTCCTCCGCGCGCACCGAAACGGCGTGGCCACGGGTACCCCTCGGTAATCGTCCGCAGCCACGCCAGCGCGGCGGCGGCGGGCCCTCCTATAGGCTGGAGCAGGGAGGAATCTCCTGGTCCCGCCACCTCAAGAAGGCGCGTGGGAACACCACGCGCGCCTTCTCGCGAGGCTTGCGTGTGGGTGGTGACTCCCCCGAGTCACCACCCAGCCTCGCTAGGTATGTAGTATACCAACCATCTGGTATCCACAACACAAGCCTATAGTTGCTTACTGTGGAACTAGATGGCGCTGTGTGTATGTCTAAGGATATTTATTTATTTATTATTATAATTTTTGTGGTGTAACTTCCTATCATCTTAAAGTTCCTGACTTTTTGTACAAGTCGTAGTTATTGATCGATTTTTTTTAAGTAGTTACAGGAGTTCTAAATATAGTCTTCGACGCAATAAAATTCACAGTGGTAATTACTATAAAATCAAAATCAAAATATTTTATTTCATAGGATAAAAGTTATCACTTGAAAATGTCACTATTAATAGTAATATTACATTTAAATTTTAAATTTAATCTAAAGCAAATTATAATTATATCTAAAGCAAGCTACCGATTTCTTAGAAAACATTTTTATTCTATCACTATCCTTACTCGAATATTTGTGTATTCGTGTTACACGTACGATGCTAATTCAACATCAAAACAAAATGAAATAAAACGTGACTTGACATTACAAATTCTGGCCGAAAAGCCTCTTTGACAACAGTGACAGTTTGACATCTGTCAAAAAAGAAACTTATCAAGTCGTCTCAAGCAAAGGTAGTATGTTAAGGTGGTTATCTCTTGGGAAAATAAATTTTCTTTACCTTCAGTAAGTTTTATATCTCTACATAGCCTAGTTCGGATGATAGAAATTATTTTTATATATATTTATTTACAAGTATTATTAGTATGTAAGTATATATTTATTAAGGGATAGTTATGTATTATTATATATTATTCTTATTACTTACATATATATTATATTCAGAATAAAGCCAATACGTACACACTATATATATATATATAATTTGCTGTAATTTGTATACGCCCGAATCTTCCTTTTCCTAACTAACCCTATGGTTGACTGGAAGAAATCCCTATATGGAATAAATCCGCCCTTGTACTCAAGTTCTGTATCAATGCAAAATTAATGTGGTACCTTTTTATACAATAAAGCGTTTACAAACAAACAAACAAACATACCCTGGATTAAAACATGGGATATTTTTTATCTCGATATAGTGCTCTATATCCTCTTTATGTTCTTCGCTAATATGTTACCAATGCCTCCTCTCATTCAGCCTCGCAGATGCTCAAGCCCTTATTGTTAAAATGAACCTAATCCGGGAAGGAGGACCTGGTGTCGCGTATGACAGGTGGGGTCACTTACCTAGTTCGGGCAAAAGAAATTTAACCGAAATAATAAATGTACCTATAATTTATAACTTTAATATTAAGTGTAATTATAACATTCGAAAGTTTGTGAGTGATAAAATAAACGATTATTATAATTATAAAAAGAAAATAGTGAGTAGTTCCCGCGGGATAAATAAATAAAACGAAATAATCGCACCCAATAGCAACTTAAAAAAACCATTTTCAAAACTAAAATTATTGACATCTAGACCCCATTATACGGTAATTAAAATTCCTAATGAAATTAAAAATATAGAATCAAACAATTCATTCACCCAAAAACTAAAAAGCTTCCTTGTTAAAAGAAGCTACTATAACCTAAATGATTTCGTTCAAGATAACAAAGTATTTATATGATATTTAGGGTTAAGATTCAAGGATAATACCCGCTGCTCAATATAACCGATACACTTCTCGCCGAAAATTAAATTTCCATCCACATCACCTGGATGAGTGGAAGTCTACCACTGTACGTTTCTCAAGAAACTTCTTACCACGTACAACCACCATATGGAACGGACATACGGCAGCGGTATTCCCGAACGAGTACGACATTGGAACCTTCAAGAAACGAGCCTACACCTTCCTCAAAGGCCGGCAACGCATCTGTGACCCTTTTGGTGTTGCAAAAAAAAAGGGTCTTATGATTCCTCAACGCCTGCTTTAAGAAATATATATGTAAAAAATCTTACAATACAATACAATACAAATACACTTTATTGCACAACAGAGAAGAAAATATTACTGTGATAATAACTATAGTTAAGTGTAGAAAATAATAAACTGTCAGGCCCTCTCCTAATGTAAGATAATATTGCCATGCCCCAACGGGGTGTCGCAAATATTTATTTAAGACCTAGTTTTACTCGTAAGCATGTACTTTATATTTGTGATACTGCAATAAACATACTGAATACTAACCATATCCGCGATAAAGCTATTCTAACACTAATAGCTGTTTTCATAAATGAAATTTTCAAGAAAAGAGTAAAGGAGCATTATTTGCCTTTATGATTTCTCCTCAGTATTATACTAATTATTTAATTACTTACCATAATATGAGTATTGATAATGTATATACTTGTTTATACTTCGTACTATATATATATATTGGATAGGTTGTGTGGTATATTTATTTATTTTTCTTATAAAGATTTTCAATTGTTGTGTACACTATTTTCTGCCCAATCTAATAAACACTATGTATCTCTAAGGTTTGCTGGTAGAAAACTCTATCGGAGTTAAGCTCGCCTTTGTACATTTTATATACAATGCATATTTCTGTAATAATTTTGTGTACAATAAAGATATTAAGATATTAAGAAATAAATAATAATATTTTAATGAGACAATTTAAATGTTCCTTCAGTCGCGATTCATGTTACGTATAACACCTTTTATAAGCAAAATACCTATTTTCGGTGCCGATTGTACAGAAATTACTTAACAGTGAAACACGGTACGGCTTTCGAGGCGTTTCCGTTGCGGGCAGTCTACATTCGAAACGGGACAGTTAAGTGCTTGTTTCGGAAGCGAGTATATTTCGCGGCGGCTGAAAGCTGAGGCTTTTCAAGGAAAACAAGCGTATCCGTTTAATAAAGTTCCAATTAGGGAGCTAAGCAGAGGGCTTGGTTTCGATTCTCGGTAAAACCAATTTTGGAAAATAAACTTCTTCTTTCTATTTCTTTATAGCAATTACACCAGCACTAGAGGCATGACAGGGGAGATAAACGTTTATCTCGCGCGAGATAGTATTTGTCCTGCTCATTCACTTGGACGAAATATACAACTATCCCATTCTATCAAGCTACGAGGGCTGTTTCGCGATTCTCGGACTGAATTGCGAGAAGTCTGCGCTGGGCTGTAATTATTATTTATTTATTTCATACTACACTAATGAGATAAGATATAATCAAAAGGAATTTTTACACAGTAAATATAAATATAAATAAATAAATACCTTTGCCCATACACACAGCACCATCTAGTTCAACACTAAGCAATTAGCCTTGTATTATGGATACCAAATCTAAGGAACTATCAAACACACTAATAAATCGTAACCCACATCTGTAATATTGATAATTTGTAAACTGAAACGATTTCGGGTCTTGGCTACATATTTTATATGAAATGTTTTTTGATGGTATTAAATATTTCAACGTAAACCTTTACGTTGCTAACTCCACATTTCCATTCAGCCCACGCTGTCTACTCAAATATGTTGCCAACTAAAACCCATTTATTTACCTTGAAATACGGTAAAACGAACGGACAAGTGACGCGCCGACATACACCAAAAACGCATGTGTTAATCTGAAAAATAAAAGGGAATATAGGGAAAATGGTTCCCCACACACTTCATACTTTTAGCCGGCAGCAGCTTGGTAGTCGCTTTTACAATAACTGAACTGTGAAAAGTTGGAAAATAACACTAACTGCATAGAGTTAAGTCGCATTTCGTCCATTTCGTACTTGGTCCACTCGACGAAAACACGTTTATTTCGCGTTAGGTCCATTTCGAATTTCCGTAACAAATATGAAATGCGACTTTGTTCTTTATAATTTTTTATTTAATTTATTTAAAGTTAAGCAAGCTATACCTACATATTACAGGTTATTTTTGTAAATATAATGTATGTCAAAAAAAATAGTGACAAACATGATGTCACTACAAGAAATAAAGATAAAATTGCTGTTTGGCGGCAGACTTAGATAAAACTTTTACAATATAAATAAAACATCAATTACTGTTATTTTCGAGAATTTCAAATTATTGATATAAACGTACGTACGTTTTTTTATAATCGTGAATTCTATGTATTATTTATAACTTCCTGTGCAGGTCAGAGCGATTTTTTTAATTTATTCTGTATTTACAAATAAATCTTAATTTGTACAATGATGGCGCAACTGGACGGAGTAAACCCTCTTAAAAAGTATTAAGTGTGTGGGGGTACTAATTTTTGCATGTCACATTCAATTCCTGTGATAGGGCTACGAAACTTGTAGAATCCAAAAGCACTCCATAAAAATATGTCCGTTCCAATTTATGTTAACTTTGTAAAAAATAATGTCTGCTGTATTCCATCGGGGCGAGGTAGTTCACGCATTTGCATTGAAAATGAGTACACGGTAAGCTTCTCAGTATTCAGTGCACTTAATAATTCTTTATGCTTTTGTTGCTTAGTGTTTATTTACATGGTGAATAAAATAGCTACATCCTTTTCTGATCCGTGAACTATGTGCAAACAATTTAGCGATTCAGCTCCGGAACGAAATGGAAGATAGACAAACAACACTCTATAATTATAGTAAGTAAAGTGTTAAGTCTTAGGCCTTTGTCCAGCAGTGGACGTCTTGCAACTGATATGATGATAACGAAAGTATTAAATTATATAACATTTATTTATCGCCCGCGGCCTAGCGGAATAACTGGTGGTAACTCACTTTATTGGGATAAAATATATCCCAGGTTTTAATCCAGGGTATGATCTACCTATATATACAATTTTATCCAAATCTGTTTATTCGTTTCGCTGTGATTGAGCAATAAACAAACATCGAAACTTTTGCATTACGTCGTTCTATTAAATCGTGTCATTCTGATATCCTATTCGACTTTAGTAGTTTGACATAATATTGCAATTTCTCTGTAGCTACCCTTTACCACGAGAGGCTGGCAATGACGTATATAACTTGGACTTCGACTTCGACAATTTGTTAAAGCCTGTCTGCTGTCGTACTAGCTATTCTTATGACTCCTTTGCAGCAAAATCTGTCCAATTGTGGAATGAGTTGCCTCGCATTATTCGTTGCGCTGAGTCGCTAGCGGTGTTTGAACGGCGTTTAAGAGAGCATTACTTATCGCTTTGATGTTAAACATTATAATGGTATTTATTTTGTTTATGTAAGTATATATTTATATATTTTGTAGTATTTTATGTAGTTATGCCCATTAGTCTGTATTTATAATTATGATTATATATTACTATTGTTTGAATGTTAGGTATATATATATATATATATATATATATATATATATATATATATATATATATATATATATATATATATATATATTATAGTATAAGGATTTAGATATATTTTACTTTTGTAAGTTTGCTTTACGCTACGCAACAGTAGCGTATTATACCAAGTTCCTTTGCCATGGTTGTCTGGAAGAGATCGCTATAAGCGATAAGACCGCCTTTGTACACCTGTTAAAATAATGTCACTGTGTATATTTTTAAGCTGTGTACAATAAAGAATTTTTTCTTTCTTTCTTTCTTTCTATATAATTTATTATTAGGAGCCCTTACTGTCCCACTACTGGGCAAATACCTCCCTCCTCTCTCTCCACGGCTCTCTGTCCCGGGCCTCCTCTGACCAGTTGGTTAGGAACTTATCCAGCTCATCCCGTCATCTCCTTTTCGGTCTGCCGCGACGCCTTCTTTCTAACAGTGGGCTCTAGCTGGTGGCGATTTTGGCCCACATGTCATCTCGCATGCGACAAACATGGCCACCCAGTCCCACTTCAGCTTGGCGGCCGTTGTGACTACTTCAGCAACAAGGGTCTTACAGCGCAGTGTAGTGATTCGGACGCGATCGGTCAGTTTTACATTCAGTAAACTGTGCTCCATGACTCGTTGGTAAACTTTGTCAAAGACCAAGTCTGAGCGCCATAAATGAGGATCGGGAGAATGCACATGTCAATGAGTTTGCGCTTTAGTGACAGAGGAAGGTCGCCCTTCACGTGTTCCTTCATGAACCAAAAGCTCCTCCAGGGATTTTCAATGCTTCTCGCTATTTCTTTATCTTGTCGTGCCTGAAAGGAGACTATTTGGCCAAGGTAAATGTACTCATGGATATACTCAATTCCCCATCTTCATACCCATCTTCAGTCCAACCTCAAAACTTGCCGTGCATAGTTCCTGTAGCATGAGCTCTAATTTCGATACTGTCGATGAGAACAGGACGATGTCGTCGGCGAACTTTAGATTAGTTTATTTCTTTTCGCCGACCACAACGCTCCTTCCATTCCATCCAGCCACCAGTTGCCGGATACTTCCTCTAAGATGCTGGTGAAAAGTTTAGGGGACAAAGGGTCACCTTGTTTGACTCCTTTTTCTATATTGAACGCCGGTCCGGTAGATTCTAATTTAATACTAGCAGTGCTAGCTGTGTAGGTGTTATCAATTAAATTAGTATATGTTGGCTCTATTTGCTGATTATGCAAGGCCTTAAATATTTATTTGTGTGTAACACTGTCGAAGGCCTTGGAATAATCGATAAAGGCGATGTACAATGACGTATATATTGACAAAAAAAAATTGTGTAATATTAACCGTGAGGTATTCATATTACAAACCTATTTGTATCGTGTGGAACTAGGTGGCGCTGTGTGTATGTCCAAGGATTTTTTTTTCATAAAACAATTATTTCCTGCTTGGATACCTACGTCTTAAACCATACTAAATAATACCCTGTCGGTTCGGTTACCCCTTTTACGACTATGGTTGTGATTTGTATGAATACTAGTTACAATCGATTACCCTTAATATGAACGGTATACATACTGCCTCGCCTTGTCATATTATGTGAGCCTGGCGTCGACGTCAGCCACTGACTACGTTGTAGCGCTACGACGTAGCGCGTAGCAGCAGCCATCATGCAATATTATTTTATTGCATTTCTTATGTCAAAGGTTTCGTATAGTCTGGCAATTCATTAATTGATGTTTTTTGGAGTAAATTATTTTTAACACGCAATTTTATTAGTTTCACTTCTATCAATGTAATCAAATCTTGAAATTTAATTTAATAATTGTCGTATCGAAATGAAACTATATTACACTTGGTGTCGGTCGGCGATCTGATGATGGAGCCAGGAGATGGATGGTGGAACTGTAGCGTGTTTTTTTAGTTTTTTTAAACTACATATTATTATGAAGCGTTTCATGATGTCGAGATTATATTGATAAGTACTGATAAGTTGGGAGGCCTTTTTCAGCTTTGCCTGGCGGAGCGCGAGCATAAAGCCTCTGCCCAATTTCTCCTATAGTCTTGTATTTAAACCTTACAATTTTACACAATGGGGTCATCTACGCTAGGTCATTTATTAGATTATTTTATTAAATTTACAAAAGTCCAACGACTAAGAACACAACGTCTTCTAAAACACGACCTTTCTTGATTTAAAAACTCAGCTACTATTTATCTTTCGCCTACCTTTCCTTCGAATATGTGGTTCTCTTCCTCTTTTTTAACACCTGTTTGATGTAGTGGTTAGCAACTCTGACCACTATACCAAAAGGTTGCGCGTTCGAATCCCGCTAGGGGCATACGTTTGTGTGATGAATACATGTGTACCCGAGTTATGGATGTTTTCATTTATAATAAGTATTTATTTACAAAAAAAAATGTATTTATGTAATATATCAAACATATGGTAACCACAACACAAGTCTATAGTTGCTTACTGTGGAACTAGATGGCGCTGTGTGTATGTCTAAGGATATTTTTTTTTCTGCTGTTGGCAACAGTCCTATTTGGGCGACATGGCTGCCAGCGTAGCGTGTAAATTTAAATTATTATTAAATTATTTATATTTGTTATTATCCGTAAAGCGACAAGCACCTAACGAAAGATTTAGGCGGTTTCGTTCGGGAGCACGAAAAGTGAGTCATACAATTACACTTACACGTTCCTTCACTTGTACATAATCACGACTTTTGCTGCACAATATTCTGCCTATACATCAAAACTCGAAAATATCAAAATCAAAAATTATTCATTCAATGTAGGATACAAAAATATCACTGACTTGACTTCACAAGGTTTTATGGTTAGGGAGAAGAAGCGACAAGAAAGTCTGCAACAACACATCTTTTCAATTGGTTTCCATTTTTACAATAATATTACATTTCATATTACATATTACAAAGCAAAAGCAATTAACATAACGACTAGCTAACACCAAACCTCCTTATCGCCTAAATAATCATCTATCCTGTAATAATCTTTCTTACACAGGGTTTCTTTACTAATTTCAGGAAATATAAATCGCAACGCAACATCACTCGCCGAATTATCTACAAAATCCTTATAACAATAATGTGGTTTTATAATGCGTAGACTCTCGTATACCAAGTTGTAGTGTCTTAACGGTTATTATATTATATTACTTTACTTACGTACATCCCTGCAGTGTGAAATTTAAAGGGCTGATGATGATGATTTACTTTATCGTTATCGAATTTACTTTATTTTTAACCAGCGACACAAAAAGAT
This sequence comes from Oegoconia quadripuncta, assembly GCA_949316235.1. NCBI lineage: Eukaryota > Metazoa > Arthropoda > Insecta > Lepidoptera > Autostichidae > Oegoconia > Oegoconia quadripuncta. The sequence goes on from OX438749.1 coordinate 2,800,777, forward strand.
GGGTTTTATAAGTTTAACCGATATATGTGGGTGTGTGTCTGTCTGTGACACCGCATCTTGTTTGTTTATAAATGCTTTATTGTATTGTATGATATATAAATAATTAATTAAATTATGTTTAGCTTAAATTTAAGTACAAAAGCAGACTTGTCCCATAAAGGGATCCCTTCCAGTCAAAAGGAACAGATTGACTTGGCGTACACAAAGCTAAACATTTCATTAAAACTATGTATATTAGCTAGAACATGAGACCTATACGACATATAGTATACTATACTACAATAGATATGTATACTCTTAAACGAGTGAACCGATTTGGATGCGGCTTTATTTGAAGCAGGTTTTCTAGCAGCTGTTCTAAGATATGTTTTATCGAAATCGGTTCAACCGTTTTGTTTTGATCGCTTGTTTTCTCGGGGGTATTCTAAACTTTCAATTTATAACGATTTCATTAAAATAACACTAGCCCAATAACTATCAATCAATCAATCGATCAATATCAGCCCACATCCACCCACTGCTAGGTATAGGCCAATAACTATAACTGTGCTTAAATTATTTCAAAAATTGATCTCCAGGCGGCATAGAATTGGAGCTTATTAAAAATGCGTGACTAAAGTCCTATCGCCAAACATTCGCTGCAAAATTACAATCCGAGATCGACCGCGGTACCGGCATTAGGGCGGTTGTTCACTGTCGGTTTCAAATTCAGAACAATTGGTAGCATTATTATTAAGGGCCACCACACGCAAACACACACGCACACAAACACACACATGCGCCACAAACAGGACATACAAGTTAGGCAATGTCCAAAAAAAATTGTTTTGAAAATAATTATTTATTGTAAAGCTATCGTAGTACTCGTATGTACTAAAAACTGTTTGCTATGGAAGAGCAAGGTTTCCTATCACATGTATTTTCATACCAACTAGGAAGCCTCAATCTTATTATGTAATAAACTAGCTTCTTCGTCCGCGTGGAATATTTCATCAAAATCAGTTCAGCAAAAAAATTTGCCTATATGTTAATCCAGGTCCTAATCTGTCTACCAACCCAATTTCGTCCAAATCTATCCAGCGGTATAGGCGTGAAGAGGTAACAAACATACATACAGACATACACACAAAGTTACGCATTTATAATATTAGTTGGGATATAATATTATACAAGTTTTTATTAACGTGCAATGTTCGTATGTAACTTGACCGTTTCAAAATTTGCCAACCATTTTTCAACCACTTGCTGGTATCTAAATCTGCCAAATCTGCCAAAATTTGGCATATTTATGTAAGTTTGGTGATAATGCAATCTTAAATTAACAACCTTGTGTACCACATTTTTAGCAAATAAACATTATTCTACTCTACTCTACTCTACCCTACCCTACCCTACTCTACCGTACCCCACCCCACCCCACCCCACCCCACTCCACTCCACTCCACTCCACTCCACTCCACTCTACTCTTTTCTATTCAATGATAGATAGATTATATTGAGCTGATCTGGTGATGGAACCAGGATTTATTTATTTATTTTATTTAGCAAACTTCACAGCGTTACATGTTCATTACAATGAAGAAACTAATTAAAATCTATATAGCCAAAAATGAAGCTTGACAAATTAAAAAAACTAAAAATGTGGGAGAAGAAAAGTAACAGATCGAAATATGATAGATAAAGAAATGACAGCTAATATAATGAATAGTGAATACGAGTGTTAGGTGTGTGTTGGTGTGTGTGTGTTTGTGTGAATATGTTTGTGTGTATATATCTGATGGATGATGAATGAGTTTAGTTGAGTGAAAGTAGGAAGGATGTAGGGATTGGAAGCCCTGATGGTAAAGTTCAAGATGAATGAATTTAGGCTAGTTTGTAATGTTGCCATGAGCACTTTGCCACTGGAATTCTTTAATGGACTTTATGTTAGTCGTCTTTGTAATAATATGTGATAATCATATATTAGATGGTTTCTTGTCGCTTTTTCTCCCTAGCACCTTGTGAAGCGATGTAGTTTTAAAAATAACATGTTGATTTTCAATAAGTGTTATTCTTGTGTATAGGACACAAGAATTGAATTAAATATTTTTGACTATTGACATAATGGAGTATTAAAAGCTTGTTGTATTATGTATTTTTAATGTACCAAAATGCTTTAAACAAATTTAAAGAACCCTTCAAAGACTACGATATTATCGAAAAGCCCCAAAACCACTGTGTTAAAGCTAAATATCTTTGAACCGGCTTAACTGAAATAAATGAAAAATGGCGAAGAATCAGTCCCCTCGTACACACATACATACACAACGCCGTCAGCCACATAAAAAAATATTAAGTGACCAATAAAACCTGCTATTAAACAATGTGCACGCACCCTAACACCACAAACGGCAACCTGTATTATATTGTACCGGTAACGGTAACCGGAACTCTTCCGATCCTCGTCTCGCTCAAAATATTTTGTGCTTTTACCGGTATTCTGTTGCTCACTCGTGTCGAATGCTCCAAAGATATTGTAATACAAAATCAATAGCCGTACAGTCTTACGAGTATTCCTTTTATACCGGTGCAGATATTCTAAAGTTTCCATTATACATTGACCTTTATTCTATTCATTGTAGAATAACATTTTGCAATTGTGTTAGATATTGCAGTTTACTTGTTTCCATTTCGCGTTGTTTCGAGGATCCTTTTTACTAGCTTAACGCCCGCGGCTACGCCCGCGTTGTATGTATTATTATTATCGCGGATTCTGGTCTAGGGTGTTTAACGTATTTTGTCTCTTTTTATCTTATCTGCTTGTGACGTATGTGTCTTTTATTTATTTGCTGTTAGGAGAACTTACAGCTAATACATAAATTCATTTGAACATTGTATAAAAAAGTCAAATGTGGAATAAGGAAACAAAAGACAATAATAAGCTAACGCTAAATAAATAACTATAGTAGTTAACGCAATATTTACAGTAGTTAATGTTATCCACAGTAAATGACAATGGTTCACTTACTTGTCATGTCAATCCGTGCATGTATGTTACCTACAGCCTAAACGCTGCACCCGATTTGTACAAATGACTTCGCAGGTGTCATAGAGTATATGACGTCATGATAAATCCAATATGGCGGACGCTAGCAGTCATTTTGTCACACTTGATAACAAATTCTATTCTATTCTGTTTTGTTCTGTCCTGTCCTGTCCTGACCTGTCCTGTCCTGTCCTGTCCTGTCCTGACCTGTCCTGTCCTGTCCTGTCCTGTCCTGTCCTGTCCTGTCCTGTCCTGCCCTGCCCTGTCCTGTCCAGTTGGTAACTGTGAGGTTGGGAAATAAAACAAAATTATATGATAAGTTGGCAAATGATTATTCGGCGAAATAAAATTCTGCGAAACGTTAGTTGGCTAGCGAGAGGACAGAGAACCGCTCGCGCGAAGTTGCTGGATGCAGGATGAATTCTATGAAATATACGTCGTAATCGTTTCTGTAAAGAACTTGTGGAAAATTTATCATTCGTTCAAAAGGTTTTGTACTAAAATATAAACGGGTATATTAATCAAGGTGTGGCGAGTGCGGATGCACTTCCCGGTGCTAATGCACGTTGCACCTGGCAACTACCGCTGGAGCGCTTCTTCCACTGCCTTTTACCTTTTTCTCCCTTTATTATTTACCTTCGTACTTATACACCTATCATAGCTATATTCTATGTTATTTCTCTTGCGAAATATCAATCGTTGAACATCAAAGCGCAAAATAAAGATGAGAGGCTCTTTATTCTTGCCATGTTTGTTTATTGAAGTCGTATCAACGGTTAGTTGAAATTTCACTTCGACAGGACTGTTTCAATTTGTATTATTTACAGTCGCGGAATAAAAAGGTTTGTTATCTTAAAGTTGACTTTTGCTTGTAGACAAGTTGTTGATTTGACATACAATAACACTGGCAGGTCAAACTAATAAAAAGGTTTTTGCTTAACTATTCATAGTCAAAGAACACTAGTTTGTGTAAAATTATGAACCCTGTCGTCAGAGTAAAGCATAATTTTTATGCAACATTTGGGTATGTTGTTTAAATTAGAAAGGTTCATAGTCATATTCATTTATTTATTTGTGTGTATCACAAAGATCCAATATGGCGGACGCTTGCAGTCATTTTGTCACACTTGATAACAAATTCTATTCTATTCTGTTTTGTTCTGTCCTGACCTGTCCTGACCTGTCCTGTCCTGTCCTGTCCTGTCCTGTCCTGTCCTGTCCTGTCCTGCCCTGCCCTGTCCGGTCCAGTTGGTAACTGTGAGTTTGGGAAATAAAACAAACTTATATTCATTTATTTCTTTGTGATACACAGTGTCCAATTTAGTATTGTTCCATGTAGTATAATGGCTTCGAAGTTGGCAACACTCAACTTACTTTTGAAAATAGGGTAAAATATAATAAAGAGTTCAATTTGGATCGCGTGTGTGAATCGGCGGTTTTCAACACAGCGTTCTCGCAGTTTTTCGGTTTTCTTATAATTTCATTCTAACAAGTGTAATTGTCGTTACTACCTTTGCTTTCGCCACGAATTGCTGCTGAGGACTGCTCAACCGTGGTTTCGAACCCATACAATCTCCCAGGAGAAAGGTAACATAGGCAATCTCGAGGTAAGTCCAGCTGGCCTTCAAAGAGAGAGCTGAGGGTACCTTCCACCTCTTTGTGGGGATCTTCGTTGGAGGGATCAAGCACCCTGGTGAGTCGCCTTTCTCCAAGCAATTCGTTTAAATACCGCCCTTTTCGCTTATTTTTCGAACATACAGTCCACTTTCATCAACACACAGGTACAATAATAATGATAAGGATATAAAAATAGATGGATCACTGTGATCTATCAAATGGCATACAAAAAGAAAAATAAACAATACAAGTCATAACATACATGGATTGTTAGTTTTGTTATGTAGGTATCACACAACTTACAACAATTACAATTTGCCTGGAGATGCACTACACTCAACTTTTTACCTATGATGGATGTATTCATCACGAAGGATTCTTCACATCATGAAGGTAACATGTGCTTGCTAAGTGTCAAGTTAAAGTATTAGAAAACTGATGAACTTTTACTTTCCGCGGATGTATAACGACTTTAGGTCGATAATACTTAGAGACGACTACGATCTAATAAATAAGTCTGCACATGCATCATTACGAACTAGGCTTTAATTCCACAACACCATTATTTTATCATCAATAAACTTCAAACTTCAAGCATTTATTTAAAATTTGTTGAATGTCAATTTAAATCTACTGGAAATAAAAAAGGTTTATTGCATTTATCTGTCAGTCCTACAACCTTGGGATCTTCAAGAGCAGAGTGAATAGGCATTTACTGAGATCGCGTGCTTCATCTCCGACCACATCGTCACTTTCCATCAGGTGAGATTGTGATCAAACGCGAATCCAGTCAATCATAAAAAAAAAAAAAAAAAAGTCGGTATAATATCCAAGCTACTACCGCTTCGGAAAGGGAAATCATCTGTGGGAAAAGAAGCGCGCAAGAAACCCACAGGACACATTGTTGTCCTTTTTTTAAAATAAAGTATATAACTAGTACAATTTTATAATTTTCAGGGAGCTGGTCGAAGTACACCAAGCGTGTTTGTCATTCAGGTAGTCACAAATTTTATAATAACGTCGTTTTGCTAATGTTATTTTGACATGATCTTTAAATTTTTTCTCAGTTAGATTAATGATACTCTCAAGTATAGGTTATAAAAATACAGTGTCCCACAAATGATGTATTAACTTTGGTTAGTCTGAACATAGTGGTAATTAGACGAAATAGGAATAATTAAAAATGATAATAATAAGAATATGACAAAAGGAAAAAAATATAGACATTATATACAAAAAAAAAAAGAACAAGAACTCACTGTTTTAGATTTAAGCACAGTCGTAATCTTTAGAGTGTTAAATGTAAAAAGAAACAAGTTAATTTATAAATTATATTTTTGTAAACAAGAGCACGGACCACGTGTCTGTGGTGATTTAAATTACTTTTAATTATTATTATTATTAAGAGCCCATTTACTTTTAATTAAAAAAAAAAGAAATAACATAGAGGTAGCCAATTTGTTCTTATACAGCCTTACAAGTCCTATTCTACCTGGGAGAGAGTATGGGACACAAACCACCACGCCGACCCAGTGCGGATTGGGGGTTTTGTGGCAGACTCGTTTCAATTGATAACAACCGGGACCAACTATTTAACGTGTCCTCCGAAGCACGGAACACAATTAGCTATTGGTATATCAGTGCCATGATAAACCAAAGTTTTGAAATTAGCCTTTAAAAGCATTTAAAACTACCATTAAACAGAAGTTAAATGCAAAAGGCTGTTATAAAATTTCTGATTATTTAAACGATAACAATGAATGGACATGAACGGCTCGTTGATATTCAGTCTATTATTTTCATTTTATATTATTCATGGTCAACTATTATTTTGTTATTACGTCGAATTATTAATATTTATAATATAACGTCACGTCCTTTATCCCATATGGAGAGGTTAGAGATATCCCAAACATTAGCCTTTAGGTTTTCCAAATAAAAAAAGTTTAATGCTTGAAACAAAATCCACGGTTTACCTTACGATACAGAAATGCACAAGTGACACCAAATCAACCATGGATGAGACCAAATCAAGACCAAACCAGGCCTTAAATCAATTGACTTCTTACGTCTTGTCTTTGATTTTTTGGGCTTTTATACTGGGTGGGACACAACGACCGACTATCCTTTAAAAATCGACTCCCTTTGCCTGTGTTCTGAAAATGGTCTCAAAGAACAATGTCATTATTTTTCATAATTTTCAACTTATAGTCAACCAAAGTTTATCTCATTAGTTGACGAAGTTCAACCCTATCAGGTCAATGACCCTGTGCAGAAATTCTAGGATTACAATTGTTTCTAGAATTCACTCAGTTTCTCATCTTTTTGCCACAAACGATTTGTTATTACAATGGCAAAACTAGGTACGCTCGGTGCTTGTACAATCAATCATGCGCGTGAGTAAGGGTTGACATTTGATGAAAAATGTTTTTTTTTTATGCACAACGAGTTAGTACTTGACCTCAATCACACCTGATGTTAAGTGAAGATGAGGTCGAAGGTGGAATCGTACTGACCCAAAAACCCCGACATATTTGGGGGACTGCCTATCTTATGTCTGACAACCGGAACACAACAATGCAGTTAACATTGCTGCTTGGCATTTAGTGGAAAGTTGTTGGTAATCAGGAGTGGAGTCACCAGCCGAAAATTGTGGGACTTTCATACTAAAGGTGGTTTCAGAATGGTTTAGTTGGTATGGGGTTAATCGAATTTTTTTTTGATCGAATTCGACTACGGTTCCTTGGAAAAAGTTATTCGTAGTCAAGAGGGGCATCACCAGTTAATGGGAATTACACGAATTCAAATTCACCCTGTTTAATACGCCATTTCCCGCAAAGTCGGTCATTGTGTCCCACCCAGTATACTTTTTTAAAGTTCATCTTCTGTATGTTATATATTTACTAAATAAATAACACGAAAATGTAAAGGGGGATAGACATTAATGAAATATCCACAACCAATGTACATCCAAATAAGCACAAGCATATTAATTAGACGTCGCTTCCCTTTGAAATGTTTTTCTTATCTCATTTTCCTTTCATTCCCGTACCTCTTTTTATTTAGCTCATTACATACCTTGCAAAGCTATGCCTCTGTGTGGGAGTGAAAAATAAAATGAAATACTCATTGCTGCAAGTTATTTCAAAAATTTTTACTTTAAATTACTTTGTATAAATCTTTTTAAAAAGTCACAAATAAAAAAACTAGTCCCAAGTCCCTGGTTAGTAGCATCATCATACCCAGAAGACTGGCCGCATTGCCTCGCTGATCCGGCGCGCTCGTGCGACGGATATCAACCAGACGCTTAGATAACTCTTTAAAAAGAGCGTGAGCACCAGCTCTTAGATTATGTGTCTACATTGGTATCGTCATCGATTAACTTGACCAATGAGAAACCGTCAAATTGCCGAGTGAGCGATGAGCCAACCAATCACGTGTCTAAATGTAACCGATGACGACGAAATTATGTAGTAGAACCCCTGTTCCCCACGCTTCTACGGGACCTGGGTCTAACGGACTCGGGTCTCTGCTACTGCGAACAGAGAGTGGACGAGTACAGGGACCATGTGTTGTGGAAGTGCTCGCTTTACGATGAGGCAAGGTCGGTAATGCTCGACCAGCTAGAACGCAAGGAAGCCGGACCGATCCACTATGGGGACCTTGTCCACTCAGCGGCGAACTTCAAGCAGTTCCGGCGATTCGCCAAATCATGGCACAGTAGACGCAGGAGCTTGGAAATTGAGGAGAGGTTGCGGTCGCAGAGTAGCAATAGAACATCTCAGACATATGAAATAGAACCTGGGCTGCAAACGCAGACGGAACAGCCCGGCGACGAGGGCTGTGGTGTAATGTCAGCCCCAGAAAGGGGAGAATGACGACAAAGGACAGGATAAAAATAAAAAATTTGTAGAGTGTCAAGAAAGTGTGCGTGAGGAAAGTCTGAAGACCACACACACCACTCGCAGCTTCGGCCCGTATACCGAGAGGTGTTGGGGCCATGGGACGGTGGTGGGTTATTGTTCCCTACGCCCCAAGCGTTTCTACGTCGAATGTAGCAAAAAGGTGACCACCACTGAGACCGGAATTTTGCATCGCTTGATGCTTCCAGCCGAGGTAACAGCGGAACCGGCTGTAACACGTACATGGAAGATGGGAAGGAATGGTATCGACCCATACCAAAAACCGTCCCAATTTCAAAGATACGAACGTGTGCGTTGGAATTACATAATCTTATTCCACCGTCGCCCTTCCATCTTCGACCGATTGGTGTAGTGGATAGTGACCCTATCAGCGAAACAAACGGTTGCAGGTTCGAATCCCGCGAGGGGTAAATATTTGTGTGATGAATACGAACATTTATTCCCGAGTATTGGATGTTTATATAAATATTTATGTATGTTTATCCGTTATCTAGTATCCATAGCACAAGCTTTTTTTGGTTTTGATTAGTGTAAGTGTCCGAAATATTATATTATATATTATCTTCGGATGACTAGGCTTGGGAAGGGATTCTACGCGTATATAGTTAATATACCGAACATTCGCACTAAGAATTTCGATTCTTCATTCATCATTCGAACAGCCAAGGCATGTTTTCAATTGAAGGCAGTCGTTAAGCCAAGACTGTAGCCTACAGTGTAGTCTGACACAAACCTACCGCACCGCACTGGGCTCGCGTGGGTCATTATGGCCCATACCCTCTTCCAGTGAGAGAAAGCTATGCCCCAACAACAGGGGCGTGTAAGACTGTTGATGATGTTACCCTTATTTTCCTGCACAATAGTTTTTTCAAAGAAAATTTTTAGCTTTACTTATATCTACCGCTTAGCTTCATTCATATAGTCGGACCTTTAGCATTGCATTAAAACCTCTCCAGCTATTCTTGTTTCGGACTAAGTGGTGTAGTGTTATCTGGGATTCTTTACCCACAACTGGTTACTGTGAGCCATTTTATGGCATTTGAACTAAATAAAAGGGATAAAAAATGGGGAATATATTATTTTAGAGTTGGACGAGAAATTTATATTGGCTGATACGGAATTTAAGAACCGTAAAGGTGCTAGGTTAGACTGGCAGTTAGCAAACTGAACTAACGTCAATATATTTTCAAATTAATTAAAATAAAAAATAGTTAAGACTCATTCCACCGATTAGTAGTATGAAGCTAGCTAGCTAACCCAATAGCATATTTTGTACTTTGCGGGCGCCATGATGGATTTTTTTACTATAAAATATAGAATATTAATAACAATAATTAGCAGTTATTAGCCGTCAGGTATAATTCCCCATTGTTATTTGTGATTTAACATGGCTGTTGGTTTTCCTTAACATAAATAAATAAATAAATAAATAATAATCATATCCTTAGACATACAAACAGCGCCATTTAGTTCCACAGTAAGCAACCATAGGCTTGTGTTGTGGTTACCAGATGGGTGATATACTACATAAATATTTTTTTTTTAAATGAATACTTATTATAAATGAAAACATCCATAACTCAGGTACACATGTCCGTATTCATCACGCAAACATTATGCCCCTAGCGGGATTCGAACCCGCAACCTTTTGGTATAGTGGTCAGAGTTCCATATCCATCCATAGGTCATATCCATATCCATAGCTCTTACAAGCAAAGCATATAGCTGAGTCGTTTCCCTTTCGCTGCTACGACACTTATCTGAGTGTTCTGTTATTTTATTTGCCTAACAATTGTATATGTGTCGAAGTGGCGAATAAACAGTTTCTTTCTTTCTTTCTTCTTTCTTTCTTTCATATCCAATGATACTTTAGGGATCAAGACGAATTGAACACCTTAAACTTCAAAATCGGTCAAGCTGTTGAGGCCACGTGAGGTAACATAGAAATCAACATACATACATATTTATATACAAACGTGGCCGAAAAACTGTCCTTTTTGGGGATGTCGGGTAAGAAATCAAATTATAAACTCTGAGCAGAGCAATTCGAAACAAAGTAAGTTCTTTTAAATAGACGTAAACTTCATTTGACAAATTCTGCACAAACTTGTCGAACACTATACTTTGACAAAATCTGTATGAAGAACGCAGTAGCCATTATCCTTGGCACTAAACGGCCCAGATCCAGAGGTACGTACATCGTACATCGACAAAGTTTGTGGGACAGTCCCAAATTCCCTGAAGTGGCAGCGCCAAACTCAATAGAGCAATCTCCTGAACTTACAAACCTTGTTTGTGTGTTTAATGTCAGCCTGTGACGCTCTACGGCCAATGGCGGAAGTATCATTTTGCGATATTTGAATAGTAAACCTCATTTGCGCTCTAAGTGAGAGATACTGCTGCCTCTTTAGTCAAGTTTGGTTTGACACCAAATTGTTATACGAGTATGTCGTTTGATGTGATAATAACTATACACATATTGAAATGTTTTCTTAAGTCTTTTTTATCTCGGACAACAACGACGGGCGTTGTATTTTGAGTGTGTGTGTCCAGCCTTTGTCCGGATGTATCTCGTGTAGATTTGAGTGTGGGTTTTTATTAAGATTAAATGAGAGAAACCGCCTCCGTGGCTCAATGTGAACAACAAAGGGTTTACGAATCGGAGGTCGTGGGTTGTTTCTCCGGCAGGGTATATGTTTAGTACCCGGTTGGTGGTAGGACATTTTAAATGTCCGCTAGCTAGCACCATCTTATCTAAGTATGCCGCCAAACAGCAATGTTTTAATAGCATTGTTGTGTTCCTGTTGTCAGAGATAAGATAGCTAGTCCAAATAAGATGAGGTCAAAGCTGGAAACGTACTGTACGTTTCCAGCTTTGACCTCATTAATAACATCAGGTGTGATTGCGGTCAAGTGCTAACCCGTTGTGAACTAAAAAAAATGTTATTACCCATGTTTATTGAAAATTAACACAGGTCGATACAACAATTTGTAATTTTGAACAGTTTTCAGATATTTGGAAGTACTAGGGCACCTTCGTGTATTTTTGTTAGCTAAACATACAGGTCGTGTGTAGAGTAAATTTTGCAAGCAGTTCCGAAGTACGATGTGCCTCGAACTCCTAGTTTGTGCCTGTCGTTTATGCGGTCAATAATTCACACCAAGTAGACCTCGGTCCGACCAAACCTTGTCTGAAATTGTTGAATCAAGTTTTCAAATATAATAAATTAACTTAGCTATGTTGTGTCGGTTCATTTGGTAACATAAATCAAATTTAGAGCCACGGAATGAGATTTGCAGTGAAGGTTTCACACAGGCAGGAGTCTGTTATTTATGAGGTTTTGTGATTTAGTGGCATTATCAAGCAATACTTCAAGATCTTAATGTTTCCTTAATAGGATTTTTAATGGTACAGTTTGCCGGAATTCATCAGTGACTTTTTTTTATGCACAACGGGTTAGCACTTGACCTCAATCACACCTGATGTTAAGTGAAGATGAGGCCGAAGGTGGAAGCGTACTGACACAGAAACCCAAATATTTGTCGAACTGGTTAACTTATCTCTGACAACCGAAATACAACAATACTATTAACATTGCTGTTTGGCGGCAGATTTAGATAAGATGGTGATGGCTAGCCAGGCGGACTTTTAAATTGCCCTACCACCAACCAAGCCGAGTACTAAAATATTTGTACTTAAACTTTGGTTAACATTGAGCCACGGAGGCGGTTAAGTTCAGTGAATTATACTCGTGAATATCCTTAAGTATCGAATCAAGAGCTACTAACTTTGTTCTCTGACTTTTCTTTTTCCTAGATTAAGACTCAAAATCAAAAATATTTTATTCAATGTAGGATACAAAAATATCACTTATTGAAAGTCAACATGTTATTTTTTTTTTAAACTACATCGCTTCACAAGGTGTTATGGTTAGGGAGAAGAAGCGACAAGAAACTCCGCAACAACACATCTTTTCAATTAGTTTCCATCTTTACAATAATATTACATTTTATATTACATATTACAAAACAATAGCAATTAACGACCAGCTAACACCAGACCTCCTTATCGCCTAAATAATCATCTATCCTGTAATAACCCTTCTTACACAGAGTTTCTTTAATGTGGCGTTTAAATTTCTGCTCTGTTAAACTCAATACATGTTCTGGTATTTTATTGTAAAAGCGTATCCCACCAAAAACATTCTGTAAAAAACTAGCCAAGCCTCGATGGAGCTGTTTGATTATCTCTAAAAAGTAATGAAATCTATACAAAGTCGTGCCAAGTGTAAGGTTCCTTACTGCGATTTCTTTATTATTATAGTTAATGTTGTGTGACTTGGCCGTTGAAGGGTACACAGGGGTACAAAACCAGGTGATCCATGACACCATTGCACCAATCTGTCGCCAGAACCGCTATTAATGTTATTAATTATGTTATTAAGAATGTTCAACGGCAAACTATTAGCGAATAATCTGTGTGGCGTTTACATAACATTCTTTATACGTTAGTGGCTTTAACAAGCCTACAATTGACTGGTTATTGAATCAACGTTTTCCAAGTGGCAATTTTCCATCGTCAATGTGTAGCGGTTCTGGCGACAGATTGGTGCAATGGTGTCATGGAGCACCTGGTTTAGTACCCCTGTGTACCCTTCAACGGCCAAGTCACACAACATTAACTATAATAATAAAGAAATCGCAGTAAGGAACCTTAGACTTGGCACGACTTTGTATAGATTTCATTACTTTTTAGAGATAATCAAGCAGCTCCATCGAGACTTGGCTAGTTTTTTACAGAATGTTTTTGGTGGGATTTCACTTCTTTTTGTAGAAACGTGGGCATATTGATTTTCATTTTAGATTTTCTCAAAACGTAAACACTTTTTTTGGCCAGCATCGCCAAAGGAACCTCCTAGTACACCGTTCACATACACTTCAAAAGTGAAGGGATAGATTTTTCCAGCAGCCATAAGCTCAGAAGCTGAGCCGTAAGTAGTGGGTTTCATCATATCGCTCGTGTAGGATTGCGCGTTCATGTATACGTCACCATCAGCATCACACGTGTACACTTGCATTTCGTCCCAATGTTCAGCAACGTATGCAACTATAGCAGATCTGATACTGCAAGTTGAGTCAGTTCTACCATACACCAAGAAAGATATTGAATGGCTAGATTAAATTAGAAGATGTGTCCCACTACGCTGGATTTTTGCAATGACAGTCGATTTTTCTATGTACCAATAGTAGAAGGGGGCATTACCATATCTCTAATACAGCTGAGACCAGCTGAAGGTTCTTCATCAGATACTTCAGACCTTCGATTTTTGACATCAAATGAAGCGGCCCACCAAGTTGAATATTTTTTGTAAAGGCGGTATATGCCGATCTCTAATAGTTTGGTTGGGCAAGGGCAAGTTAGGAAACACAAGGGTGTTTCCTAATCAGGGTCACCAGGTACTCCAGATCTTCGATTATCCTAGTTTTTATAGTTTTCCCTTTATGTGGCCATTAAACCATAACTCTGTACCAAATTTCAGCTCTCTGAGTTTATGGGAAGTACTAGTTCTATTTTGATGATCATGAGTGAGTGAGTGAGTGAGTGTCATAAATGCGAAACTTTGCTTTCGCTTAACTTCGGAACTAAATGACCTACAGACTTGAAATTTTGGATTTTAAGTATGTGATTATAGCTTACTGGATGACAAAAATTTCTGCGTTCTAGTCTTATCCAGAGGTTCTAAAATAGGGGCCTGAAAATGCGGCGAAATGGTTCCAGTAAAGGATGGTACGGCAGTGTTTGCTTCGCGCTCGACTTGGCGGGGGCACTGCCGTGCCCCCCGATGCTATGTCCCACAAAGGATGTGCTAACCTTGCTAAGTTTAAATTGTGGAATTTCAATTTTATTTTTGTTTCTAGTATTCAAATTATGATTATCAGAATGTTTACGAAATAGGCATATATTTTTGCGTACATACATTATACTGTCATGTATATATTGGGATGCAACAGTTAAAATATATTTCTTTAAACAGATCTCTTAGAGAATCTCGTATTAACGAGCCCTAAACCATCTTCTCTGGAAATTGGTTGATTATCAGGTATCCTTTGTTATGGAAACTATTTTTATTTACTATTCATTTTACTTTTATACACATGTATTTTAAGTGTATGCAATATTATTTATATTTTAAGGCAACCATGAGATAACAATATTTGCTGATGACACTTCTTTGCTATTCAAAGTTAAAAGAAGACAGAATCTCTTGACGACATCATCACATCAAATAATCTACTCCTTAATGAGAAAAATACGAAATATATAAAGTTTTCACTACCAAATGTCAAAACCAAACTACAGTGTTAGTAAAAAACGAAGAGTTGAAGCTTGTGGACGCTACTTTATTCCTAGGTATTACATTGGATAAAGGACTGCAGTGGGGTCCATATATCGATAAGTTAGCAAAGCGCCTCAGTTCTGTAGTGGTTGCGATTAAAAAATACGTTAGTTAACCGATGTGGATACCGCGAGGCTGGTTTATTTCAGTTATTTTCATAGCATAATGATGACCTACGGCATTCTGTTGTGGGGAAATGCCGCGGACATAAATTGTATCTTTGTTCTCCAGAAACGAGAGGTTCGCACGATTTACAAACTGGGCCCCAGAGTGTCTCTTAGGAATAAATTTAAAGAAATCAATTAGTATCTATATGTTTACGAAAACTTAATGTATGTAAGAAAAAATCTAGAATCGTGTAAGAAAAATAGTGATATACATAATGTTAATACCAGATATAAAAATACACTAAATCATTTAAGGGGCAATGTATATGCTTTTATAATAAAGTTCCAATGGACATTCAAAATTTTCAAAAGTTCAAAACTTTGGGATCTTCAAGTGCAGGGTAAACAGGCATCTACTGAGATCGCGTGCTTTATCTTCAACCACCTCATCACGTTCCATCACGTGAGATTTGGATCATTCATAAAAAAAATCTTCAAATAAGATCCATATTAGAAATAGTTTTTAACAACTCACGTGTAATATAAACCCAACTCGAAAGTTTCACTATAGGTCCCCTATGACCTTTCGGTATAATCATCCGACCCTGGATACTTACGACCAAACTACTGGTCACGACAAATCCAACGAACACAGACTGGATGAGAAAAAGAAGAAAAATTCTTTATTGTACACAACTTAAAAATATACACAGTGAAATAATTTAAACAGGTGTACAGAGGCTTATACTTAATACTAAATATGAATAATAAATATATCTAACGTTATAACAATAGTAATATATAATTATAAATACATACAGAACTAACTACATACATACGCCTGTATGTATAATGTAACTAGATAAAATATTACATAATAAATATCTATACATATTTATATATGTATACATATGTATAGATATTTATTATGTATTTTACAAATAATTTTGTATTAATGTGGTAACATTAAAGCGATAAGTAATGCTCTCTTAATGATTGCCGATGAGCTTGCATTGTTTCATTATTGAGATCCTGTGGCCACCTTTTGGCGCCATCATTAGACCCTGGATATCATCTACAATCAAACTACTTGTCAAAATATATCGAAATTTGTAAAAATTAAGATCTTATAAAAAAAGGTGATACTTCTCCAAAAGCCCAAGGTTCTGTCACCCGAAACTTCAAAAACATTTTATTAAAATTTCGAAACGAATATTACCACTAAACGGTAAAGGAAAAATATGTAAATACCGTATTTTGCAGCATAGAGGCCAAGTTTCACCGGCTCAGTTCACAAAGCGAAGTTTGAAGTAATGACATTACAAACTCCTTGACGCCAAAGGTTCAAGGCTTAGAAGACAGCGTTTGCGTAATTACCTGTAAAGAAATAAAACCGTATTATAATCTAAGGACGTAGAAAGGAGAGAATGAAAGCTCTCGTGACGCATTCATCATCATCGTATCTGCTGCACTGCAGACATAGTCTTTCTGGATAGATTTCCAGAGTGACCAGTTGTAAACGGCAACGATTTCCCTTGACCGTTATGAGGTCATCCGTCTACCTTGTAGGTGGGCTTATCATGCTGGGCTTGCCAATACTTGGTCTCCAATTTAGCACATGACAGTCATCAATCCTTAGCGCAGAATGCCCTGCGCATGCTGGTGGCATAAAGGAGTTTTTAATCGTTGTGTTTGTGATTAGTGCCAATCTTCCCTTCAAAAACGATTTATTTCTGAATGTCGAGTACAATTTAAACAAACATGGTGGACCAGATCCCCCAAAACACAGGGAAAGTTAGTCTGTCTGCTATCTAGACAGATCCTACTTTGAGACCAATCGACGAATCCAACGCCTTCTCGTCCAAAATAGCTCAGTTTGAAGACGAAAGTCTGCAATCAATGTGTGTTACCAGTGATAACTTGCGGCACTCAGGAATGAATAAATCCATAGGCAAACGAAGCCCAGAGGATTAGCAAGTTGAAGTGGCAGTGGGTAGGGCACATAGCTCGAAGAACTGATGGCCGATGGGGCATTAAAATTCTAGAGTGGAGACCACCCACCAGCATGCGCAGCGTAGGACGTCCACTCACAAGGTGGACAGACGACCTGATATATAAGTCGCAGGAAATCGCTGGAAGCAGGCCGAAATTCTACGGGGGAGGACTTTGTTCAGCAGTGGTCGTCCTGTGGTGGATATGATTGAGATAATGTCTCCTGTCTGTTATTAATACTAAGTTGTATTAATACAATAATATTGTACCCTGTGGATTGCGAACGTTATAATTTTTTATAGTTTGTACTTTGGACAGGTAAAGGGTACTGAGTCCATACAGCCAAGTTTTATTATACAAGTCTTGCATTCGTTTATAGTTTAGACCAACATTAGAAGTGACACCCCACGTTGTCTGCACAACGAAACTTAGCAGAAAACTATTTAACTAAAAGGTACATCCGTTTAAAAACATTTTCCTTAAACGAATATTAAAGCTCAAGTACGAAGTCAATCCTTTGACATTATACCTATATATTACATTACCTATAAGTGTGGTAGTATCAGAACTTCTTGTGGAATAATTTTCAATCTTTGTTCTAGAAATTTCAGAGACTAATTTAGTTGTTTGTTTATTGTATAGTCGACAAAGACTACCGGTGTAAAATGGCCGCGCGAGGTTACTCTTGTTTACTTCCACTAAATATTTTCGACAACAAATGAAGCTGCAATAATGCTCTCTTAACCGAATGATCAAGAACTCCAGATGAATACCGATCGAGTGTTGTTCTATTCCTTTTTCGTCTAAATCAGCCCACGTTTTCGCAATCCATGCAATTATTCGCGGCTTACTCGAAATAAAGCGACACATATTAGGCCCAATTCAGACGCATCGCGAAAACAGTGGTCGCCAGCGGTTTTGGTTAGAAAATTAACAGAGAGGTAGCCTTGGACCTGGAGAAGGACAGGCAATAAATTATTTTAGCGTGAAAAAATTACAGAAGTAGCCTGTGTTTTTTTCTCTATATCTCAGGCTACTTTGCCAAACAATACTATCTCAAAGGTTAAGTCGTGAATAGATAACAAATAGACAGAGGCACTGTCACATTTATATATTAGAACACAAACTTCGAGCGACAGATTTGCTAAAATATCTGATCCATGAATTGCAGTTACTCATATAGTAACTACCTGAATCAATAAAAATCTGAGTAATTTGAGAAAAAAGGTATCTGACCAGGGCACTAAATTTATTGTAACTAATCACGTTTTCTTCTTAGAAGCATTTAGATTGTGAAAAGATATTAACACAAAGTTAGTACAAAGTAGGTAACTGTGCAAAAATTGTGCAAAAGTAACCTGTAACAGCGACGGAGCAAAAAATACTAATTTGGAAGTTAAACTAACTTTATTGATTGTCAATTTAAATCTATTATAAGTAACATTAGGTCAGCTCAAGGTTACACAAGGGTAGAAGGAGGACGACGCTTCTGATGAATCAGTAATGAAAAAATGTGTAGAAGAACGAAAATTAGCGGCACAGCCCAACGGATTAGCAAATTGAAGTGTGGGCAGAGTACATAGCTCAGAGAACTGATGACCGGTGGGGCATTAGGGTTCTGGAGTGAAGACCACGCACCGGCAAGTGCAGCGAAGGATTTCCACGTACAAGATGGATGGACGACCTAGTGAAGGTCGCGTGCAGTCGCTGGATGCACGCCGCAGCCAGACCACATTAAGCAGCAGACGTGATGATGAGTATGCATTTGTTTGTCAGTCAGTATATGTGCACTATTAATAAAGGGTATTAATGGTTAACGGTATTAACGGTATTAATGGTATTAACGGTATTAACGGTATTAACGGAATTAACGGAATTAACGGAATTAACGGAATTAACGGAATTAACGGAATTAACGGAATTAACGGAATTAACGGAATTAACGGAATTAACGGAATTAACGGAATTAACGGAATTAACGGAATTAATGGAATTAATGGTATTAATGGTAAAAAGAGCAATCATCTGTGGGAAAAGAAGCGGAGCGAAAATCAATGTTCTGTTCTTTTTTTTAATTTACTTAATTCAGTTACATAATTCCTGCGAGGTGATAATTTTGTAATGACTTTCTCTGGCTAATGCTGTTCTCAGATTTTTAAAATTTCTAAGTTGATCTCTAGATGTAGCACAAAATAATTAACATTGAGCTATGGTGTGAGGGTTGTTTCCTTTGGTTGTCTTTTGTTTTATTTGAGATTTGTAGCTCGTCTGATTGAGGCTTTATCAAGAGGAAATAAGTTCGCGTCTTTTGTACAGAGCTCATTTGTCGAAACCCGAGAGTGAGCCTGCCACTTGGGAGTAGCTGGCATGTTGACAAGATTTAAGTCGCGTGTCTTCTCCCTGCCAGAGGTAATTTCCATTTCTGACTGGATGCAATAGGGTTGCCAGATCCCCATATTTTTTTTACAGATCATGATAATATAGAGTGGTAAAAACCTGTATTGTATCGATACGCTCTAATTTTACGTCTATCCGCTTGAAATTAAAGGTTTAAAGGAACCTCAATTTAAAAAAACTTTAAAGATTTGGCTGGTAAATAACGCATTTTATAGTCTTAAGGAATTTTATTCTAAAAGAGCACCATTGACATAGTTATTATTAATACTTTGACATTTTTATAGCAATGCAAATGTTAGATTTTACAATATTATAATTAATTTTAGTTCTTAATTTAAACTATAATATATGCATGAAAATTAATATTGTACGCCTGTTAGAGGTAAGGACTGTCGAACCAATGCAACAATATTGTAATGTCACCCATGTATCACAGTTCTACAATAAATTGATTCTGATTCTGATTCGACCGGGATCGCCAGTGCAGGCAGAATATCAGACGTTGTAGATGTGATAATAACATTATTTAAATTATTATATAAAATTACTATTCTGTTGATTGCCAGTAAAATAATAGAAAACCTGTATTTTTGATGCTGGTGACTCTAATCAAGAAATGGCAGATAATGGTAGAAGTATGCGATTTTTTTTTAGGGAAAACGAAATTTACTATGGTCGGAATTATAATATACTTATCTACAAAAAATGTGACACGCTTGGTTTCATACCTGTTGTCTAGTCCTTTTGACCATACGTCTTAGAATGATTCAATAATAAATAAAAGGTATTTATTCATCACAAAAAAGAAAACACAAGCAGACATATAATCGAGAACCACAGTATTGTGATGAATGGGTAGAGACTCAGCAGTGTTGCTGATTTTCAGTCCCCCCCTGCAGAGTAGTTGCTGCCACCAAAGTATGGGCGACTTTCCAATGGCTAACAATTTTTTTTCTTTTTTTTAACTCTCTCTCATTTTCATTATTACTATTATTATTTTCTTTTTCTTTTTACAAGTTACATGCTAATTATTACTTTAAATTACAATATGTTCTTCAATATTAGCTACCTACTCGAAAGGAAATAAATCTCACAGTAAATAATGAAGTCCGTACAACTCGAATCCATTGTTTCTCGTTTAAAGTTCATTTGCTTTGTGCGACTGTCACACCCAGTCGTGTGAGAATGACAGCATTGATGAGACAGCCAATTAGGGTACGTCTACACCCTATAATATTTTTATATTAATCCTCACTTAAAACTATGAGTGTTATGTATTTGACCAGACATTGCCCGAATGTAGGTATCTCAGTAAATCGTTGTTGATTTCCTAAACAAAGGGACAGATTCTTAGCTACATTTTATGAAAATGCGTTAAGCCGTTTCGAAGACATATACCTGTTAAAACAGTTCTTAAAATAGGTTTTCAAAAAAAAATTGTATTTAAAATTAAACTCGAGGATAGATTAGTCATATTTGAAGAAACTCAGTAAAGCCGTTCGAATATATTATTTACCTTTTCAAGACACCTTTTGACCTTTTGACGACCTGTTTGGTGTAGTAGTTAGCAACTCTGACCACTATACCAAAAGGTTGCGGGTTCGAATCAGAAACAGGCAAGTTGGTGGCAAGTAAAATATAATAAAAAATGCCTTCATGGAATAGTCGCGTTTCGTACGCCCGATAAATTTAATACACTTTGATGGTCGCGATTCGTGCGTCGTTGTTATTTTACAGTAAACATATAGATTTACTAAACGATTAGACATGACATAGTACTTGTAAGTCATAGATACTTCGCACTTATATATTTATGAAGACGGAGACGGTGATTCCACATTGATTTGACCAACGACCCGATGTAGACTATCCGTACGCATGCGAGTTCAAAAGCGTAGCGTCTTCCTAATTGTCGATGTGTAGAGTGCAGACTTCCATAGCGATGTAGGAGAAAGTCTGGTCAGGTATAAATGCACTTTCTGTTAAAAATTATTTGTCAAACATCAAAAAGCTTTTAAGTCTGCAATTTTGCAAGGGCAAACACGAACGCACATTGGTATTACCGTTCAAACGAAGCGTCAATAGCCGCCTGCTCTCTATACAGTCTGCATGACACGTCCGTGTGAGATCCGCCTTAAGGTTTATAGGCATTAATCTGTCACAGACCCAAGTTAAATGTCAATTACCTTCTATATAACTTGATGTAACTATTAACTCCATGCGACGCTCAAGAGTTTAATTCGCTGTGAAATTACACAGGCTTTTGCTTTACACACACATACGTATGTTTTGTAATTATGGCATGTGTAGGAAAAATAAATTACTGTTTCAGCCATTTCTCCACTAAAAACAACCTCGTTTATTATTTTTTAAACGACTGCAAAAAAAGAGGATTTTCTCAATTCGACCGCTTTTTTTTTTATGTTTGTTACGTGATACCTTCACGAATATCTTTAACGACCTGTTTGGTGTTACTCTGACTGCTATACTAAAAGATCGTTGATTCGAAGTCATTTTCAGCTATCACCCAGGAGGCGCGCGGGAACATGCGGGAAATCATTGTTAACAATACGAATGTTTCGCTGTGAGATTCCTTTTATTAATAAATAAATGTTCAATAACAATTTTGGTAGGTAAACCAGTTATCTGATGTAACAATTTTGTTTACAAAATAATAATAAAAATATAATAGTCTATAATTGACGAGGATGATGGTATTACTTGGAAAGTTCTAATATTCAACTTCAACCGCCTCCGTGGCTCAATGTAAACAATATTGGGTCCCCAGCGGAGTACATCTAGTACTCGTTTTGGTTGGTGGTAGGGCATTTTAAATGTCCGCCTGGCTGGCTACCACCATCTTATCTATATCTGCCGCCAAGCAGCAAAGTTAATAGCATTGTTGTGTTCCGGTTGTCAGGAGAAGATAGCGAGTCCCCCAAATGTGTTGGGGTTTCCGGGTCAGTACGCTTCCACCTTCGACCTCATCTTTACTTAACATCAGGTGTGATGGAGGTCAAGTACTAACCCGTTGTGCATAATATATATATATATATATATATATATATATATATATATAAAATATATATAAAATGATGGATTTAGCTAAAACTATTTTTGAAGTGCAATTTAAAAGACTTACAAATTTAAATTAAAGAATATTAATAAATAAAACAATTCTGTATCCAAAACTGACAGCAAACATCCAGGTGACAAATTAAAGTGTCACTTAAAAACATCGTTATCTCGTCCCGGAGGGAGATTGAGGAAAAAAGGGGGATTGCCCCGGGCAATTAATCTCCCGATAGCCCTTAGTGTTGCCAGTGCTGCGACTTAAAATTTAATAATCTAAACAAGATATGAATTTTAGAAGTTTTGTATTATTTCGACACAGAAAGACTTAAGATACTCAATCTATTTCCTAATATTATAGATAGATAGATATTTCGGACACTTACACCAATCATCTAGTCCCAAACTAAGCAAAGTTTGTACTATGGATACTAGATAACGGATAAACATACATAAATATTTATATAAACATCCATGACTCAGGAATAAATGTTCATATTCATCACACAAACATTTACCCGTCGCGGGATTCGAACCCGCAACCGTTGGTTTCGCTGATAGGTTCACTATCCACTATACCAATCGGTCGGCATTATATTACTCCCAATTATTTCCAAAAATTACTAGTTTTTGTTTTTAGTTCTTAGTGTCAATAAACATGTATAACTTAAGTAAGATAGTAACGTAGTAGTTATGCATAAAAATTACAAATCATTTTGTCCAATAAAGGGTTATTTTTTTTATTATTTTTTTTATATGAGAGGGCGGCAAACGAGCATGCGGGTCACCTGATGGAAAGCAATCACCGCCGCCCATCCGCAACACCAAAAGGGTCACAGATACGTTGCCGGCCTTTGAGGAAGGTGTAGGCTCGTTTCTTATTTGTGTTGTATTGAAAATATTTCACTTTAAACTTAGTTGGTTTGGTCTATCCGGAGGGTATAATCATTTATTATTTCGGTGGTTTTCCACCGTTTCAGTTTAAAGTTATTCTAATTGGACTGATAAAGTCCAATTCAACAAACGTGGTAAATTTTAAAAACAGTAAATTTTCAGATATGCGCATGCACCTGGCAACATTGCTCGGTAGTAACAGGTGGCTCCTAATTACCTGTTAATTATCTACAACTTTGCTATTAATTAAGTTGGGAGATCCCCAGATTCTATTTTTATTTGTGTTAAAATTATGGAAATGTCAAATAGCCAGGACTCATTATGGCAACAGAGTTACCCAAACCGTGGAATTTTACATAAACATAAAATCACGAACCTAATCCCAATCGGAGTGGCTAAAGATATCCCAATGGGACTTCCGGCAGCGGTATTCCCGAACGAGTACGACATCGGAACCTTCAAGAAACGAGCCTACACCTTCCTCAAAGGCCGGCAACGCATCTGTGACCCTTTTGGTGTTGCGGGTGTCCATGGGCGGCGGTGATTACTTTCCATCAGGTGTTCGCATCATGAGGCAAAAAAAAAAAACCACCCACCCACAAAAAAGACACCCAGTCGCTGTCACGTGTGCATTTCTGTATGTTTTTTTGATAAGATCGTGCATGTTGTTTAAAGCATTAAACTTAACGCTTACGTTTGGGATATTTCTGACCACCTCATTTGGAATTAGGGTCATGGAGTTACCTATGTATGTATATATCCCAGTTCTAGTCCTATAATAATTATTTGTTTTAGGTGTTATGTATCTCATTATCGTTTTTTGTCTGTTTGAGAAAAGGGCTAGCATGACCTAGTCTTACAACGAAGCCTGCTGTCGCCTTCATGTTTTATACGAGTAAAGAGACACTCAGTTTCTACATCGTGTCTTTTTTTTTGATCGGATTTTTTTTTTTTTTATGCTTGACGGATTCGTACTTGACCTCAATCACACCTGATGTTAAGTGAAGATCTGATATTTCAATCCCATTGTACCTAACCTAAATGGCGAAAGAAAGAAATATTCAGAATCAGAATAATTTATTGTCAAGAAACTGGTACGATAGATATAATAAAGTTGGCTCACAGTTTTACCATATCAGGCATACAATATATTATTAATTACAAATATATAATTAATTACTCTATTATTATACTCTATCATCAAGATCGAACCCACGACCTCCGAATCGTAAACCCAACGTTGTTTACATTGAGCCACGGAGGCGGTTACAGTGTCACATGACAAACTTAATTTTGCAGTTACATTTATACAACTTCTAATTATAAACTATAATATATTATTTTATTTTCAACTTTTCCAGTTTAAAAACTCAGTCCTACTCGTATTTAGCCATATTTTCTCAATTAAAAACTGATCGTTTATAAGAATTAAAATATTCATAGAAGTTGTTGCTTCTATACTCACTCTGTGTTAGTCGCAACTTACAACATAATTAAGTAAAACCCAACGAAGATGCGCCGAAGCGTTCAAGCGTTAAAGAGAAACAAACTAGAGAACAGCGAACAAACAGTCAACTTTATCAGTAGATGAGAATTCATTTTGGAGATATTTGGATATGTAGAGTTGGATTCGCGCCTATCCAACTACGTCGCATATAACAAATACCTTGTCTGTGTGCGTGTAACCTACATGAGGTCTAACAAAATTAACCCGACAAACGTTGCAGAGTGTATGTATAGGATGTACCTATTACGAAAAAAATAAAACGTTAACTTAGCGGCCTAGATCACTTTATACCGTATCAATTTTTATTGCGTATTTTTGTCATCATTTGTAGGTAATGAAACTTATTCATTACATGCTGCAATCTGTGTTTGTTTTTAATTTTTAATAAGTACAATTCACTCCTCTCGGAGAAGGCAAAGGGAAGTAAGCCTATACAGTCATCTCTGATTTTATATTGTTAACATATATTTATAACATTCTCACTCAATTTTGTTAATTTTTATTCCACATACTACTATTTATTTATATTCAGTGTTGGTGAAACGTCCGTACGTCACGCGAGGCTCCACAGAAAATCAGCGTTGTAGTTATTAATACAACTGCAACTCATGCTGAGTGGAGACCTTTTTGGCACCACTTTACGACACCGATTTCTAATCTATCTTATCATTTTTAGCTGTATATTAAGTATGTTATTGTTATTTTTTTTTCTCTCCGTTTTTGTATAACTAATGTGTCGTCCAGTGTGTCAAATAAACGCTTTCTATTCTATTCTATTCTATTCTAAAGATAACAGATTTTTTTTAAAAGATTTTTTTTTTTTTTGAGTTGGACCTTAATGGCCGCGCGCTCTAAGTACTTTGCCACAACACACAAACACGTGCCGCGGTATCTTTGAAGACGCCGAAAGGCGACCACAAGACGCTCGCCGCCGGCGCTTGCTATGATTGGTTGCGCCCTGTGCCCCGCCACCCCCCTTTGACGTCTACATATGAACGTTGCCTTTTTTTCTCATTGATAAAATAAAGTACAATCGAAATGAAGTAAGTCTTTAAATTTGTATTTTCATTTGCACTTACATTGAATTTTTTTACTCGGAAACAAAATTTTTAAGGATAGTTTTTTTAATTAATATATTATTCTATTGTCATGTGCGTGCAATTGCCAAAGTTTGTCGAGTTAATTTTGTTAGACCCTATATAAACACATATGAGAATTAGCAGGTCAAAAATTACCTCGCGCGACATAAACGTTATCGCGCCCGTCCAGCTAGTGCTGGAATAGTGTAATGTAAGAAACGAGCCTACGCCTTCCTCAAAGGCCGGCAACGCATCTGTGACCCTTTTGGTGTTGCGGGTGTCCATGGGCGGCGGTGATTGCTATCCATCAGGTGACCCGCATGCTCGTTTGCCGCCCTCTCATATAAAAAAAAATTAGGGAGTTAAGCAGCGTGAAAGAAGACGTTGTGACAATGTTTGAAAAAGATATGTCGGGATTGTTTGGACATGTTGAGAGAATGAATGAAATGAGACTAACGAAAGAGATATACGAAGCGAATGTGTTGGTAGGGGAAGACCACGACGAAAGTACCATGATCAAATACGGGACGTCTTAATTAAAGGTTAGGTTAGGTCAAGAGTACCTCCCCTAAATCGACTAGCATGTATGAAGAACATTACGAGAGTGAATGAAGCCAAAGCTGTGGCAGAATCATAGCATGTGGAAAGTCTATGGTCTTCCACATCTTCCCGACGGGAAACAGGCGTGACTTTAGGACCAATGAAATTGGCGTTTTGTGAAAGAATTTAATTAATACTGTTTTCTCCACGCAAAAATTTTTGTTTTTTTTGGGAACGGCAAGGCTAAACTTTGTGTATATTATCGGATAACATTAAGTTAGGTATAGGCAGTGTTAATTTTTAAAAGCAACCGCTTTATAAAAGTTTCAGCGAATCCAAGAAATAATATGGGAAGCACATGAACAAAGCTGTGTACAAGTTTTTTTATATTGTGATTTAGCCCAGACAAATCCAAAAAAATCCAAATAAAAACAAATTTGCAAATAGCTACATGTAGAATCGTAGGAGTTTCATAGGTAAAGACCTAACATATGTATGTAAATAATAGGTATCGTTATTTACAATAAGTAAACAATTTCTGTTTATGATGATTTTGAATTTATTTAAAGGCACAGACATCAAAGTGATGATAACATAAATATTACGTTTCACCAATTTTACTGCGGCATAATAAAAAAATACACTTTTACCTGTATCATTAAGTCTTAAACAGCAGCTAAACACAAAATAAACATTTGTAGATAGTAACACTCTCAAAACAACTATACGCTAAAAGTAAAACTGAATATTTCAGTGTTGTTTCACGGTCTATTGTGTTGCTTACATTTCAAAAGCCAAATACAATTAGCTACTGCAAGTAAAACAGAGCTGAACAACTGCAGGAGTTAACTGCAGAACAATTACGTGGCGTAACTCGAGTAACAGAGCCGACGCCTGGCCGAAACTTTAGTAAACTCCGCTAATAAGGGCAATTGGCCCTTATCATCGACCGGGCGGCGAAAGTTAAAATCGCATTACCGCCGCTAACGAGATGGCTGGGGCGTCTGTCGCGGTCCGGTTAAGGTATAAGTGAGAAGAATTAAGAGGAAAGAAGCCTGGACTTTCGGTTCGAGGTGTTATCGGCAGTCATAAGTAATTAATATATTTATTTGACATCACACAAAGAATTTTGTACACATTTACAAAAACGAAATAGTAAACACACATTTACAAATAAAAAATTTGTCCCAGATCTTGCTGAAACGGAAGGGTGCCTAACAGGCTAAGTGCGTTTCCTCTTTGGACAGCCAGGCTTAGCCTCTGAGCGAAATAGAAGCCAGCCTTCCGATCATTTGGAGCTTCGATCAGACGCTCAGATATCTCTCGAAAAAGACAATGAGCGCCTGGCCCCCACGGCCCAAGCGTTTCCACCCCAAACGGAGCAAAAATATAATCTCCACTGAGACTAGCATATTTGCGCCGCTTGAGGTTCTCAGCGGTTGCGGCTGCAGATCCTGCATTATTAGACGTTACTGGAAGATGGGACGATGCAAACGTATCGACACAAGTTGCATCCCAAACTAAAGCGCATCCCAACTTCCAACGTCATAAGTTGGCAGCGATTCTATTAAGACCTTTTGTGATAAACTCGATACGCGTTTTACAACAATCTCACGTGTTAGATAGATAGATAGATAAAGCGTTTATTTGCATATTACAGAAACACATACAAAAATATTCGACGCAACAATCCTTCTGCTTGGTGTTATTCTTACAAAATGTGGCCTTATTTCACAGTAAAAAAAATTTTAACTAAAATTAAATACAACCGTTACAACACAATAGAATTGTATGTGTATCTATACCACAAATGGGCCATGTTAGGTGACAATGTGGTCGATGATGAAGCATGCGATTTCAGTAAATGCCTATTCGATTTGCACTTAAAAACTCTTGAGTCTGCTGAATTACGTGATCGAATCAGGAATAAAGAAATTCGTATGCGAACGAAGGTCACTGACATAGCCCTGCGGATTAGCAAGTTGAAGTGGCAGTGGGCAGTGCACATAGCTCGAAGAACTGATGGCCGGCAGGGCATTAAAGTTCTCGAGTGAAAAGGTAAGCGCAGCGTAGGACATCTACTCGCATGGACAGACAACCTGATGGAGCTTGCGAGAAGTCGCTGGATGTAGACTGCTTCCAACCGGTCGCTCTGAAAATCTATGAGGGAGGCCTATGTTTAACGGTGAGCGTCCTGTGGCTGATGTGATGATGTTGACAAACAGTTAATGAATAACAACTCGGCCTATATTGTAATTTGTTAGAAATAGTAATTGAAGTGGGCAAACAGTTCCAATGAATCGGCTCTGAATACAGCAATTTGTTTGCTGATTTTGATGATCAATTTTTCTTTGATCCATATAAATATTGTAAAGATATGCAAGTCTTGAGATACAGAATACAAGAAGTCGATTATTTTGCCAATTTTTTGCGGTTAAATTATCTGATACATTCACGATAAATGTTTACAGTAACGATAAGGCCTGACGATGAAATAGAAGCCATAACAGCCAGTGCTTATGACTTGAAGCAAATTCCAAAGGAAAAGTGCGGTCGGCTCGTGGAATTGTTATTGGGTGGTAATTCGAGGTAATAACGCGTAAGTGGTTAGAAAAGAGTCTTGTTTTTACAGCCTGTTCTTGTCTGTCTTGGGGATGATCCGGATCACGGACAGGATGTGCGGATTCAGTAATTATCTGTTCTGGACTTTGTTGAAGGTCACAATGAAATTATCGAAGTCAGTAAATTTGCTGCGATGGAAACAACACCAAGTTTACATATTGGAGACGGAATATACCAGTTTAGTAATTGTTATTGGGTGGTAATTCGAGGTAATAACGCGTAAGTGGTTATAGAAAAGAGTCTTGTTTTTACAGCCTGTTCGCTTGTCTTGGGGATGATCCGGATCACGGACGGGATGTGCGGATTCAGTAATTATCTGTTCTGGACTTTGTTGAAGGTCACAATGAAATTATCGAAGTAAAGTCAGTAAATTTGCTGCGATGGAAACAACACCAAGTTTACATATTGGAGACGGAAGATACCAGTTTAGTAGGTACATGAAATATACTGATAAGCTTGTTATATGCCGGCAGATAAGATAACTAGTATCTCAAATACATTTGAGGTTCTCGGTGAACGTGCTAATACAATCAACATCTTATTCACTTAACACCAGACGTGTAAGATACCAGTACAGCAGCTTAAATTTTTAAAACAATTTGAACTGATATTTATTATAAAGTTACGGAGAAATTAAATGCTACCAACATGGCCAGAAGTTCTAAATTCAAAGGAATGATGTTTCATCGCAAGCTATCCCAACTAATATTATAAATGTGAAAGGTTGTGTGTATATGTTTTTACCTCCTTACGCCTAAACGGCTAGACAGATTTGTTTTTTTGGTTGGTAGACAAATTAGGACCTGGATATAGGTTACTTTTATCCCAGAAAAGTGATTGATCCCTGTAGGATAGGTGTTATTAGTGGGATTGCTTTTAAGAAATAGATTGACGCATTTGAAAGTTCTACTACGGCGACGAAGTCACGGGTAACAGATAGTTCATAATACATATTACAGATTTTTTTTATGCACGACGGGTTTGTGCTTGACCTCAATCACACCTGATGTTAAGTGAAGATAAGGTCGAAGGTGGAAGCGTACTGACCCGGAAACTCCAACACATTTGGGGTACTGGCTATCTTATCTCTGACAACCGGAACACAACAATACTATAAACATTGCTCCTTGGCGGCAGATTTAGATAAGATGGTGGTAGCTAGCCAGGCGAACATTTAAAATGCCCTACCACCAACTTTAAGGCTTTTAAGTATCTTTTAAAATCTTTTAGGCTTTACGCTTGATTTTTACTGTCACGTTTGTATAATAATAACTAATAGATGTATTGAAAAAGGGAATCTTTTCAGATCTTAAGAAAGTTTCAAATTGAGACCAGTATCTACAATTTCAGTGTTTAATAAAATTTATGAAAAAATCATGTTACTCGTGTGTTTTCCTGTTTCAATTCGTATTTTTGTTCCATTTCAGCAATTTGGTTTTAGAGCAGAAATATTGTTATATTTCGCACGTTAATATAATTCGCGTTTTTTTTGCGATCTTTCAAAAGCTTTTGACTGCGTTGATCATAAAACATTGTCATTGAACTTAAACCATTGCGGATTCAAAAATGTAGCCTTAGCATGATTCAATCATGTTTAAAAAATAAAGTACTAGAAATAGATATTAATAGTGTAAGATCAGCAGATATTCGAGTGACAATGGGCGTGTGACAGGGCTCAATAATGGGGCCTTTTTTCATCAAGTATTTCCATTATAATTTTTTAATACCATATTTTCAAGAGGAATATAAACCAGTCCAAATTTCTATTATTATTATCTTACAGTAATAAGATAACGGACTATACGTAATAAAATCATGAAAGTTAGACAAAGTAACTGTATTAAAAGTTAAGAATCTTCGAGGCGACTCAACCGATTTTCATCAAATACGCTAGAAACCTTTCTAATAGTTTATCTTGAATAATAAAAAAACCACACTCAAATCATTGAGATATATACAGACAAAGACACAATGTCGTTAAATACATAACACCCGTCGTGTTTCGTCTTGGGTTAAATAGAGCTTAAGTAGGTATTGAGAAAATATTTCATTAAATAAAAGATAGGTGTTATTGAAACGGGAAATCATCGAACTGTGATAATACTATTTCAGGATACACGATTGAGATTTTGTTATTAGAGAAAAAAAGAATATTTCACCTATCCATCCTCCGGAGAGAGTTACGCTTGACTGGATACTCGTTAAATCATAATCATTAAAAATATTCCAATGTCAATAAAACAGATTTCCAACATTTCTCACCAACATTTTCCCGAATATTGCAGCTAAATGTACCAGCGTAATATAGAGCTCTGTTGCAGACAGCTTTTCAATCCGATTGGACGCCCGGTTCGTTTTATTCCCCGCTCAGAGCAACCACATCATATCTGCTCGCTGATTAGCGGTGTCGTCTCCAGTAATTAAGGCGAAGTTGATATTTTTTAAACAGTATAGCTTATTGACATCCTTGCACCGTTTGTGACAAAATCATAAAACTAAACCGAAGACCTGTAAATATGTAGTCTCCCTTGGTTTGTCTTATCAGTCTGCGAAAGGTATCATCACTCAATACTCGCCGGTACAGCAGCAGCTCTGGCATGATGGTGCGTGAGAAAGCCCACGTGCAGCAGCGAATGGTGACAAACGGGTGATGATAATGAGGACAAAGAGCCCAAAGACGACCTTGCAGAAAAAGCTTTGGTTTTAACAAGTACAGATAGTTTTGCAAGACTTGTGGCAAAGCGTTCTGATGCAACCTGCCAATCTTATAGCTAGAACAAAACCGTAATAAAAGCAAATGTGCCGAATATCAGCAAGATCAATATTGATAGCTACGTTTCTGATGCAAGATCATGACTAGCTCAGTGTCATTATTCTCTTGCACATGGACATCACTAGTTCCTCATTCTTTATTGCATCAGAGCATTACATAACAAAGTACTAACGACATATACAAAGGTGGAGTTCTGCCAAGCTAAGCCAATGCATGGAAGTCCATTCCGGTGTCAGTCTTTCCTGAATCCTACAATCTTGGGATCTTCAAGAGCAGGGTAAATAGGGATCTACTGAGATCGCATGCTTCATCTTCGACCACATCGTCACTTTCCATTATGTGAGATTTTGGTCAAACGCGTATCCAGTTATCAAGCAGCTAACCTGAGCATTTAAATATGTACATAAGAAAGCTAACAATGTTAAAGGACATAACGAAGTACACTATCAAATTTACAGCCACTTCACAACTCAAAAACTCCTCACTACGTAACTACTGCTCAAAGAAAGTATAAAGTCGTCTAAGCAATTTTCTTGTCACGTCCATCGCCTTAACGACACAAGCCCCTGATTGGCTGCTACCCATCAATGAGATGTTATCTAAGCGTTAGCCAGCTCGAGTTGTCTGGATAACTTTATTGAACAGCTGTTTACTGTAAGTAGTTTTTAATTGTTAGTATGGGTCTCACAGTTTTGGTCCGCAAAAACCTTAAGCCTTCACAGAGGCTTCACAAATGTTTTGTGAGTGTTGTGTATGATAAAATTACTTTTAAGGTATATACAAAATTCTTGTCTTTAGAAAATATTATAGTCTGTCGGGTATTTCAGTTTTTTATATTTAGATTAAAGACGGGGGCCGATCATTGTGGAGATCTTATGGGGAGACATTTGTCCAGCAGTGGACGTCTTTCGGATGATGATGACGACGGGGAAATGTTCTTAGCAAAGTGTGATGGAAATCGGTTAAACGATTATTTTTTATTAGTTTTTTATGCACGACGGATTCGTACTTGACCTCAATCACACCTGATGTTAAGTGAAGATGAGGTCGAAGGTGGAAGCGTACTGACCCGGAAACCCCAACACACTTGGGGGACTGGCAATCTTATCTCTGACAACCGGAACACAACAATGCTATTTACACTGCTGCTTGGCCGCAGATTTAGATAAGATGGTGGTAGCTAGCCAGGCGGACATTTAAAATGCCCTACCACCAACCAAACCAAGTACTTAAACATGTACCCCGCTGGGGATCGAACCCGCGACCTCCGAATCGTAAACCCAATGTTGTTTACATTGAGCCACGGAGGCGGTAAAATATTTATTTTATTGTAAAATAGTTATTTGGATGACATATTCATTTTGTTTTCTCGGCAGATTTCATTTCAATTTTATTACCCAAATAATACAAGACTGGGCCGGTCTCAGTCACGTGAGGTCTAATCGACCCTTAACTTGCCGTAAAAAGCAGTCTACCTCCTCGTTTACCCTGATTCCTTCTTTATACCCTCTTACTTCATCCACGGTTATATTTTACCTCGTAACATGTTTACGATACGACCTTGCTGAAAAAAAATCGATGGCGAATATCGGTCAGTAAAACCTTTGTTAGGTGAAAACAACTTGGTAAACACGCCTGACAAACTATCATGTCCCACAAAGATAACACGTCCGATGGCACATTGGGTAATTCAATGGAACTTTTAGCAGTTTTTATTATTCGAATGCCCCCGGGTGAATAGTAATGTTTTCGGGGTGTTTATGACATGTATGTAGGGATCGGAGTGTTGGGATATGAAGAAGAGGGATGAAAGAAGATACAGTAGTGATGAGACCGTTGAGATGATGGGTGGAGTGACAAGGATGGATAAAATAAGGAATGAGTATGTAAGAGGGAGTTTTTTTTTTAATAAAAAATATCTTTGCACAAACACACAGCGCCATCAAGGTCCACACTAAGCACCAAAGCTTGTGTTATGGATACCAGATGGTTGATAAACTACACAAATATTTTTTTTTTCGTAAATAAATACATGTATAAATGAAAATATCCATAACCCTCGAACACATGTCTGTATTCATCATACAAACATATGCCCCTAGCGGGATTCGAACCCGCGACCATTTGGTGTGGTAGCAGAGTTTCTAACCACTATACCAAAGTCGTCAAAGTGTCGAGTCGAGGGACGAGTTTAAAAGTGGCATCAATCTTTCTTATCAGTGTCTCATCTATGGAAAAACATTAATGTTGGTAACTCGATTTAATTTTGTGGCTACAGTGGCACATTGTCCCCGCACATCTTCTTCCTTCTTCTTCAATATCTGCGCATGGACTGCAAAAGCATATCCACAATTAATTACTATAATTTTAAAATTACATCGTAAATATATATTCCATTGGCTGATGGCATAGCGAAATTATCATAGTAAATCTATTTACATTCAGTTTATCTTGTTTACCTATGGCCTATCCATCACGGTAGACGGCCTCATCTTCACTTAACATCAGGTGTCATTGAGGTCAAGAGCTAACCCCTTGTGCATAAAAAAAACGAGTGCTTCATTACGATGTGATTCCCTAAATTGATAGTTTCATATATCCTTACATAAAAAGTTTCGTTCATGACAATGAAAGAATAACCCTTACCATCCTTACTCAACTACTTCAATTTCATGCGACCTCTTGAAAAGATAACACTATATCAGAGAGGGTCAGAGTTGAAGAGATTATATTTATACTAACGTCAACACGGGAGGGTATCGATCATGGATGTCAGTTAAAGAAAAATATTTGTAGATGGTTCTTATGCATTACAAAACGTGTCATTTTTAGATTCTGTAGAAAGGGAAATCAATTTGTGAAGGTAAACATTTTTAAGAATATCGGCTCTCTGCATTCTGCTATTAGGCAAATAATTAATACATAAATAAATGGACATTTCAGATTTTCAATTGTACATGCTCTGTAATTATCTGACGACATTGATTGATATATCGTAATCTTAAGAAAGGAATTCATTGCTAGTGAGTTCTGGTCATGGTAATTATAATACTTCGATCAATAAATAATAGGACTAAACACATTTTCGTTAAACTGTAAAAAGAAGTGTACTGTTCCATCTGTTTTTAACAATAAAACTAAATGTTTATATCCTAATATATACAGTCATCTGCAGCTTAAAGTATACCCCGTGACGTGTATTTATTGCTTTGGTTTTGTCATGCAATGCATTTCTTATTTTGACAAGACTACGCGGGGCTAGTTTTGCCTTTTACGATATAATTAGGTACTTTGATTAATGCAATAGATCTAGCGTGCTAGGGTACGTGAGGGGTAGGTATAATTTCAAAACACGTGGGATTGTTTTTTTTTTATGATTGACTGGATTCGCGTTTGACCACAATCTCACCTGATAGAAAGTGACGATATGGTCGAAGATGAAGCACGCGATCCCAGTAAATGCCTATTCACTCTGCTCTTGAAGATCCCAAGGTTGTAGGATTCAGGAAAGACTGAGGACGGAAGGGAGTTCCATGCCTTGGCTGTTCGGATGATGAATGTAGAATCGAACTTCTTAGTGCGAATGTTCGGTATATTAACCTAGTACCTTACCTTAAGTAAATTGTACCTGTCTGTTAGCGGTATTTGTTAAATTTAGTGACATTTTTATTCATTGAATCCGTCAATCAAGTGCACTTTATTGCACAAAAAATTTAAGAATGTTCTAAATAAATACAGCTTCGAAATTGTACAATCAGACAATTTTATCGCTATTAATTTCTACCAGACTACCTTTTATTATTGGTAATTAATCAGTTGCCTGCTATAAAGCATTTCAATCCTGATTTAATCGCTTCACCGCTTAATAATTGTTACACTTCATGGTTAGGCTTCCATATAACCATTAAATACTCCCATGTTACTGACACACAGATTATAAAAATAAAGAGGGTTTATCCCGCACTGTATTCCATACAAACTTTCAGTCCAAAATTTGAAGTTTTCAATAGTAACAGAAAAAAATATTCTTATAATAATAATAAAAATATTATATTCTTTTAAATTCAATATTTTATGAAATGTTTTTCACTAAATTGTTAGATTTATGTATTCGTATAAAGTTACATTGGAATCGATGAATTTATTTCGTGTGGGATAACCCTCTTAACAATTAAGGAATTAAGGAATTAAGAAATACCTTTTTATCATATACAAGTGCAAAACTACCTAATTAATAATAGAACTCTTATTCTTAACTTAACTAACTAAGTTAACTAACTAGGAAATAACTCTTCACTTAACATCAGGTGTGATTGAACCCGTTATGCATAAAAAAAACTCTACCAAAAATTAAAAAAACAATTTTAGGCACGCTCTGTTCTTTACCAACATCCAATCTATATCGAACTCAATACAAACAAAATTGATATGTTCTCTTTATCTATGTTAGTGTCCAAGGCTGGGACCCTCATCCTATTGACGTTTCAATTTGTAGACCCAGGTTCACATTGGGATACGCCGGAGATCTGACATGTCGATACGATAGTGTGACTATTGACGGAAACAAAAAGGGATATCTATCGAATTCGTCTTTTTTCCCAGCCTAATAATGAAAAAAAATGAAACTACTTATGCCTATTACAGGATATCTATTAATATGGCCAATTGGAAACAGAATCTGGTGAACTGAGAATAATAATAATAAATATTTCGGACAATTACACCAATCATCTAGTCCCAAACTAAGCAATGCTTGTACTATGAATACTAGATAACAGATAAACGTTCATATTCATCAAACAAACATTTACCCAGAAGGAGACTTAACGGAGCAGAAATTTAAACGCCACATTATAGTAACTGTGTAAGAAGGGTTATTACAGAATAGATGATTATTTAAGCGATAAGGAGGTCTGGTGTTAGCTGGTCGTTATGTTAATTACTTTTGTTTTGTAATATGTAATATAAACTGTAATATTATTGTAAAGATGGAAACTAATTGAAAAGATGTGTTGTTGCGGAGTTTCTTGTCGCTTCTTCTCCCTAACCAAAACACCTTGTGAAGCGATGTAGTTTACAAAAAAAAAATAACATGTCGACCTCATCTTCACTTAACATCAGGTGTGATTGACGTCAAGTACGAACCCGTCGTGAATAAATAAAAAAAAAAGACTTTCAATAAGTGATATTTATTTTTGTATCCTACATTGAATAAAATATTTTTCATTTAGATTTTTTTGATTTTGAGACCCACTGCGTGGTGGTCCTCGTTAGTATCCAAAGGAACTTTTTTTTTTTCATTTTTTTTTTGACGGTGGGAAAACACCTTTACGCGTTCGACCCGCAGCTGACGGGGGTCAGCGGCGAGGATATGTGGGACTCACCGCTCCAGACGGGAGCGGTCCTACCCACTAAAAACCCCCCGGTGTACCTCCGCGCGCACCGAAACAGCGTGGCCACGGGTACCCCTCGGTAATCATTAGTTGTTACATTGACCTGTAACCAACTTCACACTACAGTTGATTTAATTCCTGTTTACTGGTATCTCCACGTAGGTAAACAGAGCAATTAACCAATAGCAACCTTAACCGAATTTGGCCGAAAATTTTCGATACCCATACAAAGTAAACGATTCTGAATATCTTCATTGTACACGAAACTGTTACAGAAATATGCATTGTATGTAAAATGTACAATCCTTTAGTATGGAAGTCCAACAATTTTCGATTGAATTTAGCTACGGTTCCTAGTGGATAGTTGTTTTTAATCAGGAGTGGAGTCACCGGCCGAAAATTGTTGGACGTTCATACCGAAGGTGGTTTCAGGGAGTCTACTCTCTAACGAAAATAGCTTCGGACGGCCATAACTTCGGACTTTTTCTTTTGCTGTTTTTTTGTATGCACGACGGGTTCGTACTTGACCTCAATCACACCTGATGTTAAGTGAAGATGACGTCGAAGGTGGAAGCGTACTGATCCGGAAACCCCAACACGTTTGGGGGACTGGCTATTTTATCTCTGACAACCGGAACACAACAATGCTATTAACAATTGTCGGCAGATTTAGCTAATATGGTGGTAGCTAGCCAGGCGGACATTTAAAATGCCCTACGACCAACCAAACCGAATACTTAAACATGTACCCCGCTGGGGATTGAACCCGCGACCTCCGAATCGTAAACCCAATGTTGTTTACATTGAGCCACTGAGGCAGTTCAAAGTTGTTTGCGGTGTCAATTATAAACCAATCGTTATTATTTTACTTTTGTTGTATATAATTGGACATCACAAGTTACTACGGGACGTAAGGAAAATCTGAAGTTATTCAAAACAAAGGATTCTTTGCAGAAGAAAAAGTACGCCCGTCCGAAGCTATTTTTGTTAGAGAGTAGACCCCCAGAATTGTTTGCTTTGTATGGGTAATTCGAGTATATTTCGAGTACATTCTTGAGGAACTTTTTCGTAATGACGAGTGGCGTCACCAGTTAATGAGAATTACACGAATTAAATTTTCACCCTGTATACATAGAAGCCCACGTTCGTGGACACATGCCTCTCGTACGACTCGGTTTGCGTTGGTCCTAAGATTCTCAGCTCACCAATAAAATTCCTCAAGTCTCATTTGACGACCGACCCTGTCTACGAAACCAACGGTTGCGTGTGTTAGCTATTTAAATAATATATTTGTATTGTGACATTTGGACAGTAACTGCAGGTATTGAACTGACCACGCGCACATGCTAAAGTTCTAATTTATTAACGATATGTTTTCGTTGGCGAATATTCGTGTAGATTCGTGAAACCCACCGAATGAATGGGAGAGAATGATTTGAGGTGGTAAAACGACTTCAAAAAACCCGGAAAAAATAATTTAATTAAACTACTGCAATAATAATAACTGAAAAGTATAAAATAATAAACCAGAGCAGAATGTTCTTTATAGATAGATGTACACTATTATATATAATGAGAATACAATACAAGTTATATGCTATACAATAATAGTTAGGTATAATAATGAAATTAAAAATATATACAATAGGTACTTTTTGAAGTCGGTGCCTGCCTAGCCTATAAAATACACAATCAACAAAACAGTAAAAATACGCCCCGAATACAGGACCTCCTCCTTTTTTGAAGTCGGTTAACAAAGGAATTTTCATACAATTTAAATATTCAATTAATGAAGTTATTACTGTTTACTTTCATTCGATTGTGTATTTTATAGGCTACGCAGGCACCGACTTCAAAAAGTACCTATTGTATATATTTTTAATTTCATTATTATACCTAACTATTATTGTATAGCATATAACTTGTATTGTATTCTCATTATATATAATAGTGTACATCTATCTATAAAGAACATTCTGCTCTGGTTTATTATTTTATACTTTTCAGTTATTATTATTGCAGTAGTTTAATTAAATTATTTTTTCCGGGTTTTTTGAAGTCGTTTTTTTTTAAATCCTTTTTATTTAATTCTTTTTAGTGTCTGGTCAGACATTACAAAATAATAAAATATATTAATTGACCAATATGGGCAGGCCTATGAAAGGTGCTGCTCGTTTAAATAACTGTCGGTCAAAAGAAACCGAAACTGAGAGGGTACTACGGCTTAAAAAAAATGCCTCACGGAACGCAATTTCGCGTTCCCAGGAGACGCCCGAAGCTTGCCGAGTACGTCTAGTAGCTATGAAAGATTACGTTAAATCACGTATTCGTCGGAAAACTCCCGAACGGAACGAGCATACACTCGGTCTTATACACGACCGGCTTGCCGAGGAGTCCGCTGAGCAGCGTGAGCACAGGCACGGCCTTATAATCATGTAAATCGGACTAATCGATGTACATACATAAAGATTACAGAACCTCCTCCTTTTTTGAAGTTGGTTAAAAAAAGTTTTTAGTATTTATCCGTGGTTGCTAATCTCCATGATAATTTTTGTGCGATGGCGAACCTTCTCGCTCTTACAGGTTAGGTGGGCACTTGGGGTGTACCAGCTCGACTTGATGATCTTCGATTTGTCATATTTATTGTTGATAATCACACCGACGTAAATTGGCTTAAAAATCTCGGACTAATCGATGTACATACATAAAGAATACAGAACCTCCTCCTTTTTTGAAGTCGGTTAAAAAAAGTTATTAGTATTTATCCGTGGTTGCTAATCTCCCTGATAATTTTTGTGCGATTGCGAACCTTCTCGCTCCTACAGGTTAGATGGGCAGTTCGGGTGTACCAGCTCGACCTGATCATCTTCGATTTGTCATATTTATTGCTGACAATCACACCGACCTTCTCTACACTTTTTCCATACAAACCCAAACTGTATCTACTTAGTTTCCCTGTGTAAAAACTACAAAATCGTCTAAATGTGTAATGCCATTCTGATGTTTACCATGATTACACAAAAACTACTGGACCGATTGCGCTGAAATTACAATGGGACCAACTCGACGGTATCCCCTTTCATTTACAAAAAGAACCATGTGAATCAACCGCCAAATCTCGGAGATATCGGTGTACATACATAAAAAAAAAAAAAAAAAAAAATACGCGCCGAATACAGAACCTCCTCCTTTTTTGAAGTCGTTTAAAAATGGAATGTGCTCGTAGTCAGTCAGCGGACAGTTCGCAATCGTTGAACATCAAAGTAAAACTGTGTTGAGAATAAATGTGTATTTGTTTGCTGATTTCCTGGTTTTCATCCGTTGACCTATAAGTTTTCATCCGTTGACCTATAAGTTTAAAACGTGTACAAATCCCGTAAGGGGTAAATGTGTGTATGATGAATCTGAAGATTTATTCCCGAGTTATATATGTTTATATAAATGTATTTATGTATGTTTATCCGTTATATAGCATCCATAGTACAGTCGGCAACTCAATTTATTTTTATGATACCTATTGCTTGGAGAGTTTTGATTGGATTATGTTATATTTTCCTTTACGCCTATCATGTCATCATGTGATAGATAAATTTATAGAAAAGCCCAAGGTCCTATAAGTCAAAAGTCAAAAAAATATTTATTTCGTAGGATAAAGATTATCACTTGAAAACGTCACATTTTTTATCTTAATATTAAAATTATTGACATTATTGCTCATTCGCAAAGCAGATTCCCCAGTGAAGAACGAGCAAGAAACTCAAGGGTTGCTCTTTTAAATATGTTTGGGTTACAATTATATTATATTGTATAATTAGGCTGAATATCGCCGAGCGGTCCATGTCCATGCTTGCTTATCATCCAGATAGTCAGAAATTTTATAATAGCCTTTGGTAAATAATGTCTGTTTTATGATGGTTTTCAATTTATTTAAAGGTAAACTTTGAATGTCCACTGGAACCTTATTATAAAAGCGTATACATTGCCCCTTAAATGACTTAGTGACTTTGTATATATGTTTATAAGTTAAGACCTGCTACCTTAATTGTGTTGCCGACTGTACAACCTCTGCTTAGTTTGGGACTACATAATTGGTGTAAGTGTCCAAAATATTTATTATTTATTTTATAATTATTACTTCATCATGTTTACAACTCCCACACCCGTTGATTTGATTGAATAGATTTTTCTCTTCTGTCATTTCAATTTAGCTTTTTGCGATTTCTTTTATAAAATATTTTTGTTATATTTATATGAATGGGAACAACAACATTTCATCAAATAATACCATACGAATACGGCCTTATTTCAACTGTAAATAGGTTCTTGCTTCGCTAAGTGTTTTTCTTGTAAAAAGTTGGGGTATGTCGAGAGGATTTGGTAAGGGAATTATAGACAGGGACGTATTAAGGAGTAAACAATGGGGCGCTAAAATAAATAAAAAAATTTAATGTAATACGAGTAGCTTGAGACAGTTTTGCAAATGATTTCTAAAAAAAAATTGTTTTCAAGGCCCAGTAACCGTGTGCTTTACTGTCAGTTGCACAAACTTTCATTCTTTCTTACTTTTCCCCCTTAAATTCTTTCTTTAAAGAAACTTTCTTTAGTCAGAACTCCAAGGTAGCAGTAGAGTTACGGAGGGCACCGTCTACTTTCAGTAGGCGCCGTGCAGAGTACCACTGTTGTTCCTAGCTTACAGGAGTGACAGTGGGAGGATTGCGGAGGTGGAATCTCTCAGTTGCACAAATAGGTTATATAGGGAAACTGCAATGTGACGTGTTCCTCTTAGGACATTATAGGTGAACTCAAAGGAATATATTTTGTAAGGTAAAGGAGGGTGAATGTAATAACAAAGGGTGGTGGCGACTGGCTCGGTTTATTCTGTAACATCAATACGTAATAATCTGTACGGGGCTCGCTGATGATGTCTCATGTAAAGGCAAAATGCGTAGGAATTGTTACTTGTCTTGTGGAGCTCGGCATGGGTGGGTGGTATTTGCCTGCTCCTGCATTTATATATATTCGCTCATATACACGCGCGTTGCACTGTTTCTTGTGCATTATGAAGACATCAGTGTGTTGTGACATTGTGGGTGAAATAAGTACTAGTTCTTTATAATTGTACATACATACATAACGTCACGACCTTTATCCTAAATGATGTAGTCAAGAGATATCCCAAAGAACATTTGGGTGTTCAAAACATTAAGAGTTCAATGCTTGAAACAACATCCAGGGTTCACTTTACGAGATATACAACAATGAAAAGGAGGAGTGA
Organism: Oegoconia quadripuncta; assembly: GCA_949316235.1. Classification (NCBI taxonomy): domain Eukaryota; kingdom Metazoa; phylum Arthropoda; class Insecta; order Lepidoptera; family Autostichidae; genus Oegoconia; species Oegoconia quadripuncta. The sequence continues at coordinate 2,843,391 of OX438749.1, forward strand.
GCGACCATATTTTCTAGACTGATACCACGCATTTTAATACCTCAAACATATATCTACTCAAACCGTCAAAGTGATTGACAGAGCTCAAATACTTTCAGGGATATCGCAATGTCGCACTTTCACATGAATTACCACCATTTATGATAAAAATACATTTTCAAAGTCAAAAATAGGGGCGCAGTAACGAAATTACACAACAACTACAGCCCTGTCTGCATGAAAATGGATCCGGCCGCAGGTAGAGGCGAGTGCTCGCTAAATATTTGTTTAGAATTTACGCGGCCTTCCTTTAGCGAGATTCACGGTTTTGTACTTCGCATGAGACCTTTAAAACTTCCCGTTGAAGTTAGCCCAACTTCCGGTGGGGAGGAATCGGTTTGTGCTTGAGCATATTTACAAAATTATTACTTTATGTATGAAGTTTCTTGCAGTTTCCAACAAAGAATTGTACAGCACATCTCTTCCCATGGGTCTCATAAGGGACGTAGTCGTTCCTTGACATTTTACTGCATACTTGTGCTAAGCAGCTTATATATTAAAAGCTTTATAGAATAGTTCTGTATTCTATAAAGCTTTTACGATCCGATTCCGGAGGGCTATTGTCTAATTTCCATGGTAGTAAACTTCATTGCAATTTGTCTCTTTTTTGTAATTTATGATTATATATTATAGAGTGGAACCGCCTCCGTGGCTCAATGTAAACAATATTGGGTTTACGATTCGGAGGTCGCAGGTTCGATCCCCAGCGGGGTATATGTTTAAGTACTTGGTTTGGCTGGTGGTAGGGCATTTTAAATGTCCGTCTGGCTACCTACCACCATCTTATCTAAATCTGCCGCCAAGCAGCAATGTTAATAGCATCGTTGTGTTCCGGTTGTCAGAGATAAGACAGCCAGTCCTCCAAATGTATTGGGGTTCCCGGGTCAGTACGCTTCCACCTTCGGCCTCATCTTCACTTAACATCAGGTGTGATTGAGGTCAAATACCAACACTTCCATGACGAGATTTACATCACCTTCAATGACAGTTCATCAACCGAGGTTGATCGCCAAATTGTATGACCTCACAAAACATTACATAGCCTACGTCACTACAGCACGCGACAAAAATATATCACATAAAAGAGGAAACTGATTTATTAGATGAAAGGAAAATAATATAGAAATCCGTTTTCTGTCCGGGAGAGCTGCAAAAAGGGATGTCATATGTCACATTCAATCTATGGAAACGTCTGCATTGACCTCGGAAAATGGCGATGGGAGACGTGAATTAATTTAGATATCAGGTTTAGCCTTTACAAGTCCAGTGTTGGACATAAACCACCTCTGTGGGCTCAATGTAAAACATTGGTTTTACGATTCGGAGGTCGCGGGTTCGATCCCCAGCGGGTTAGATATTTAGTACTCGGTTTGGTTGGTGGTAGGGCATTTTAAATGTCCGCCTGGTTAGCTACCACCATCTTATCTAAATCTGCCGCCAAGCAGCAATGTTAATAGCATTGTTGTGTTCCGGTTGTCAGAGATAAGATAGCCAGTCCCCCAAATAAGATGGGGTTTCCGGGTACGTGTATATAAGTACGTGACCACCTTCGCCCTCATCTTCACTTAACATCAGGTGGGATTGAGGTCAAGTTCTAACCCGTTGTGCATTAAAAAAAAACCTCTTCCATACTACGAATTGCATCATTTTCCATGTCAGAATGTGGCCTTATCGCTGGACAGGCGGATTAACGATCGCAAATTTAGGGGCCATCTTTGGGCTTTGCTATTAATCTCGTGGTGTATTGTATTAGTCTCTAAGCCACGAGAAGAAACTGAACATGGAACCGAACACTCATTACAAGAGTCCCGAAGCACAAGTGTGAGTCAACAGCTCAAGTGGCCTGTTATACTTCACAGCAGGTTTCAACAATACAGGTTGATAAGTATAAAAAAATAATAATAATTTTACCACGTAACCCCTTTATTAACCCTCAAACCCGCACCAATAATAGCCTTAAACAATCTCTGACGTTTAATAATGTTGATAATTCGATCAAACAGAAATGGGGTTGTTTCGACCCATCGCGTTTTACTTAAATATAATTTCCAATAATGCTCCACAATGGGGTGAAATGGGCGCATTAAATTATAACTCAACATTAATTTATTCCCTAGATTTTAAAAGATAAACTGAGGGGAGATGGAACAATTGTCTTTGTTGGATAAGTTATTTTGAATTAGGACATGTCGATTATTTCAGGTCTGTATAAAGAAAAAGTAATAAAAATTATGTTAAATATGGAAAATAGCTAAGTATATTTGGACCCCCAATATTTTTGGAATATAATACAAATAGAAAATAGTTCATTTGAATGAATATGTCAATGAAAAGAGAATTCTTCCAAAATCTAGTTTAACGATATTCTGCATTATACTTATGCAAATCGAGTGAAACAGAGACTTTTAAATAAGTGTCATTAGTCACAATGCTTAAAGAACCTATGAAATCCAAAAAATATATTTTGCCAACTAGTAAGTGAGGTTAAACATTAAGCGAATAAATAATAAATAAATATTTGGGGCACTTACATCAATCATCTAGTCCCAAACTAAGCAAAGCTTGTACTATGGATACTAGATAACGGATAAACATACATAAATATTTATATAAACATCCATGACTCGGGAATTAATGTTCGTATTCATCATACAAACATTTACCCCTCGCGGCATTCGAACCCGCAACCGTTGGTTTCGCTGACAGGGTCACTATCCACTACACCAATCGGTCATCTGAATGCCGTCGTCGTCGTCGAAATGCAATTAAAATGATTATTTTTGTATTTAGATGTACAATTTTTAAGTCCCGACTAAATACGACGGGTAGGTCTAACGCGTAATCCGATTTGGGTGCGTTTTTTTTTAATATTAAATAAGAATAATTTATTTTTAACCACAGGTTAATACAGTCGTTTACAACCGGTATAATTTTGCAATATTCATTAGAATTTCTAAAAATATGTTCCCAGCTGATGCCCATGCTAAGCATTAAAAATACTTATGTTATAGGCATCAGCTGCTGAATCCTCAATGGACTACTAAACTTACATAAATAGAACAATAAAGAACAAAATCTAATTAAACAAGATGAAAGGTTGCTAGCCATATTTCATACTTAAACTGTATCAAAGCAATTTAGCTTTTGACACAGTTGGTTAGTATATTGGGCGATATAGTTACTTAAGTAACTTTCGCAATAATATACCAAAGCAAATGATACAGCGAATACGATTGCAGTTCGGAGAAGTAGTGCATCGTTCAATGCAAGTTAAGTACAATGTTTCTCGATAAATACATTTCTTGAAGGAGACTGTATCGCGATATTCCTGTGCCGGCAGTCAAACGGAAACAAAAACAATGTAAAATTGTCCCTTTTAGAGGACGGCCATTAAAATTGACCAACCGACCGTGTTTCTTACTAAATCAACCCTTCAATATACCCCCGCAAACATTCTAATCGCAGTTTCCCAGTTCAGCGAGCAGTCACTGATTTTTGACACTTCATTAAACGTGGCCAAGTTCACATCAGGAGCCAGCAAATACACTATAAGAGTCTATTCAGAATGACGTAAACGCTGACGCCGCTGTAATAGCACGCAAAAAACGCTTCGTGTGATTAACATCGCTGACGATAACGCGTGGATAACGCGCACAATGCGGTTTCAAATGATGTATCTGTGTCAGCGTAGCTTTGTACAAAACGCTCGTTTTAAAAGACTTAAGAGTATTGATGCAGATTGGACTTGTGTGACTTGAGATTTTCTGAGACATCGTTTTCAACTACAAAGCCTTGAAACATTATAGGTCAGGAGTATTTAGAGGGACCAATAGATCTTATCGGATGCCGCGAGTCGAGAAGCATCATCAATGAAATTATTATTGTTATCGACCGCCCAATAGTACGTCATCGTGCTATGTTTAATATTTGTAATTGGAGTATCCAATGCTCCTGACCAAATGGCTCGATCACATGATTGTTTTAAGAAATTCTTGCGGTATGTTTTACGCTGGGAGACTCTAGATGAGAGATAAGATGAGAGATATATTCTACTCTGCCGGGAATCAGGGAATATCTAGCCAGTTCTTTTGTCCTTCATTTTGGGTTCAATAATTCGGATTTTCGTAGTAGACCCCCATATAGGATTGCAAGCTATAAATGTTCCTCTTTATCTCATAGTATCATGTACGCCTAACCTAAAATTGGATCTAAGCCGACCACGATTTGATATACAAACTGCAGCGAGTGGCGCTTAAAGAACAATGTGGATAATTTACGCTCAGTCTGCCAGCGTATGACCACAGACTTAAAATAATCAAGCAGTAATAAGAGTTTGTGACAAAAAATTTACACTAAGCCTGGTGTAGCCGAAAGTGCATTTTTTTCTATTGTATAGGTTTATGACAATTCAAATTTCAATTTAGTAAAGTTTCAGTAGAAGATTCTGTTACTCTTTTATTCTTCAAATTCTATATCAAAATATTCAGTCTGCCTTGTTGCTCTATCAATGGAAAATAGTTTCGCGTCATTACAAAGCTACAGGGCGTTTCTACTCGAAAAGCTGCCTTTGTAAAGTTGAAGTATATCTTCACGTCAAGCACGCCTCAGTCACTTAGAAGCAAATAATATAACTCTGAGGTTTACTCGACTTAAAGTATGTACTCTTGGTATTCTTGATGAAACTTTACGCGATAGAATCTGTCGTCAGCCAAACGTGATTGATATTAGATAGCGTGTAGCTAAATCAATCTGCCCTGATAGCAGATCATATAAGAAATGACGGTAGTTGCAGGAATTGTATTCTATACTTAAGGCCTCGTGTTGGATATTGACCCAAAGATCACCTGCATGGGACAGGTGATAGAAACCATAATTATTGGATATGGAGTGGTTACAGAATATACCTTTTAAATTAAACAAGTTTAGTGTCCCTTAATATGCATAATATTATAGTATAGTAGTAGTAAAGGAATATTTATAGTATCCCTACATCCATTAGTCTCACGCAATTTTCTGCAATCTTAAAGGACGCACTACAGCTGATATTCTTCATCCATTGTTATCATGAACCTAGAAAGACCACTGTGTTTTCTTTAAAGGATATTAATCGTCACAATAGGCAGGTGAATTGGTGATCACAGATTTTTGAAAGCCGGTCGTTAACACTGCTGCCCATGGTTTATGCCGTTAGTCTCACTATCAGTCGCCCTCGACACCTACAGGATAAGATGATACAAAAATGAGAGCTACTGTCTAACTCGGAGACCACATAGGTCACGGAACGGTTGGGCAAAACAACTGTTCAAGTGAAATCCACGTAGAAAATGCAGTATGGGAAGGTGCGAAGATCTGTGCAATGCGCTTGTATAGTAACTGAAGATATAGATCTAAGCATCCAGTTCAGAGATACTGGAAGAGCCCTATATCTAGTAGTAGACTATGATGCTTTAGGCTGATGATGTCGACCACACGGCAAATAGATGACCATGTTTGATATATTGTAACGAATTCATTCCGAAGAAATCAATCAGAAATCAGATTGCAATAGGCTGACAAGACTAACGAATATCTAATTCGAAGTTTTCGGTGGGGCGCTTATATCTGTTCTATTATCCTGATGATACTTGCTATTAGGAGTCTATTGACTTATGGCTGATGACGATTCTGATAAATACTATTGGTTCAATTCCACACCGCTGAGACAAGAATTCACAGAAAGTGATATTGATGTTTGGTATGTGTGCCAGTTGCAGCTCGTCAGAGACCTGTATTACAGCGATTATGCGTTTCCAGGTCCTCCCTACTGCCAAAGAAGGTCGCCGCGGGGTTTAGTGGGTATCCCACATAACCGTCTCGCCGTCCCCCAGGCGAGCGGTTACGCGTCATGGTTTTTCCTCTATAAGGAATCTGCACATCTCCGTATCCCTAAGGGTCATGTGGAGCATATGTTTACTCGAACAACAGTGCCCCCTGAATGCCCTTGCAAGAATGCGTAAATTGTTCCTATAAAGTGATATTACTGATACCCATAAATGCACTGTGTGACAGCGTGTAGCGTTGGTTTGGACCTCAGCCAGAACTTTACATAATATAGCCTTTAATATGATCCCGGCACGTTTTAAACGTCATACACACTGACTGGTATGAATGGCTTGCAGTTGGGATTCGAAGGTGGACGGATGGGATTGTGTAACTTTCACTTGCAAAATGACGTGGCACTCAATTTTTACCGGAGTGCTGCACGAAGGAATTATACTTTATTTATTTAAAGACATACCCAACACAGCAGTGTGAATGATGACGTAGTGACAGAGATTGAAAAAGGTATGCTGAGATGGTTTGGACAAGTGGGGAGAATAAATGAAAGAAGACTTATGAAAGAGCTTATATACTAAGCGAATGTGGATGGTAGTGTTGATACCGGAAAACCACGGCGAACTTACTATGATCAAATCGGGGACCTCTTAAAGAAAGGCCAAGTCAAGAGCTTCCTAAACCGACGAGCGTGTATGAACAACCTTATGAGAGTGAATGAAGCAAAAGAGGTGCGTCAGGATCGTAGCAAGTGGAAGTCTGTGGTCTCCGCCTACCATTACCATCCGTTGAGCCTTCCACTGCAACACAAACACGAACCAATCAATTACCAAAAACAAGTAATACTAGCTCTACACAACACCCACCAGAGCATCAAAGCGACGCACGCCCTGGATTACGCCCTCGTCGCGCCGTTATAAGAGCGACAGGTGATGCTGATTCGGACTTGAAAACCATCGAGCCGATGAAGTTCATACATGCATGGAATTTTCACCCTGATATGACGACTGAAAACATATTAGCTTATATGCGGAAGAAAAATCCTTGTGAACTATATACAGTAAAGAGACCCACTCCTATACACACCGGCCATCACTGCTTTATTCTCGGTGTCCCGGTGCAGCACTTTGAATTCTTCATGTCACCGAATAACTGGCCAAAGCACACTTCAATCCAAGAATGGTACATATATAGAGGCACAGATTACCCCCAATAGATACCGCATACAGGGCCTACGGCGCGCGCCACTCATCTATGATTTTGCACTGATACAAATAATTACTTGATTAAGCCACTTCAGTACCGACCAAGTATTGGATCTGTGTGCACGTAATTTTAAATAACTTTCTTACGTATTTTTTGAGCTTTGAATTGCTGAAAAATGTCAACCTGTGCCGTAAAATGGCGTGGAAAGAACTCGAGGACGTCCAGCTTCAAGAAGGATAACATTACTTTCCATCGGTAAGTAAAATTATTATTTATTTTATATTTCGCGGAGATCGAGTTATAATGGACACAAAACGGTTGCAGATGAAAAATTTTAGCTCGCGTTGATGTCTTTCTTGAATGATCCCTTTCTCTCATTACTATAATTACTATGTTCATCTTTTTTTGTCATTGGCGCGTGTAACGCTAGTTAGGTAGTCGGATGGGTTATGATCGCTATCGATATTCTACTTGTAAAATAAATTAAGGCTAGGATGAAAGTGGTCGATCGAAAGTATTTCAAGCTTTTATTTAGTTTCATTCACCTATCCCGGTGGTGTCTGTCTGTGTTATATAAAATCATACAAGTTACATTTGATACATTTCCTGGTATTCGATTGAGTTAGAACTTGGTATATAGGTACATATACAGCCTGTTTCATATCCCCTAATGCCGAAAGGGGATGATTGTACCCATCAATATGAACAACTTTTACTATGGGACCATCGAATTCGCGAAAAAAAAATCAGCTGTTCCATACATTTTTGTCGAGTAGGTATGAACTTTTTCTATGGAACAGTAGATTTTTTTTCGTGAATAAAAAGTTGTTCATATTCGATCAAATCGCGGGCGCCGACTTCCTCGTCATCGCCGCCACTATCGCTTCCCTACCTGCTGTCGGTTGTCCAGTTTGTGGCCTTAAGGCTCGTTCAGGGAAACGGGGCAATGCACAACGCGTGGAGCCACGCGTCGCCCAGTCAAATTAAACCTAATGCTATTAAATGTGAGCGTTCTTGAGCTGGTCGCTCGCTACGTGCGACATGAACCCTCTCATAGTATAGCATTTGTTTTATTTGCCCCGCGTCTCCCTGAATTATCCCAAAGAATGAATTCGCACGAATGCACGAATTTGCGAGTCGACGCTCGGTCTCATTTCGCACCGTCCTCTTTGACACTCGATCTTTTAGACTTCTACGCCTATGTGAATAGATTCTATAATTTTAAAACATTGACGCACGAAATAGCGCTCAGTGTGAATTCCACCCCAAATTGACCCTATCCTTTTATAATATACGTGTAAAAAAATATCGACATTTTTTATTACACAGTCACATCACTGTCACATCACTACGGAGTAGTGTAACCTTGACATAGCCAATCACGTCGCATTTGTTTCGTCTCCCGCAACCGGCACCTACCGCCTAAAATGGTCACTTCATGCAAGTACAAATTGTCCATCATGCGGAATCTATTGGGGGTAATCTGTGTATAGAGGAAAGGATTCAGCTAAGACCTCAAAATCTCAGATTTTTCGTGAAGAAAAGGCGGAACAGGCTGCGAAAAAATGAGTTGTTCTACCAGAACGTCCGGGGTCTGAAGGGCAAACTAGCACTAGTAAAGAACACTCTATATGGTTTCAGCAGTAACCTCATAGCCCTCACAGAGACCCGCCTCGACAGCTCAGTGCCCGACTCACAACTGTTCCCAGCTGATTTTAACGTGCTGCGGACGGACCGCGCGGGACGAGGGGGGGGCGGCGTGCTACTAGCGGCACGCAAGCCGAATGGCGCCGCAGTCGATCCGGCGTAAGCTGAATAGCTTACGCCGGATCGACTGCGGCGCCAGTCGAGATGATGAAATCGTCGCGGCGAAAATCACCCGAGGCGCATCTAGGTTCATCTGTTGTGTAGTTTATCTGCCTCCTCGCATCGATGACACCAGGTATTATTCAATGTTTGATTGTATAGAGAGAGTTTTGAATGATCATCAACTGCCTACCGTCGTGGTTGGCGATTTTAACCTCTACTCTACAACTCCCACTGTTCGTACAAATTTTGAATCTTTTCTAGCTTCGTATAATATAGGCCAAATGAATTCTGTGACTAATGATTTGGGACGTACCTTAGATTTAATACTGACGAATCCGACTGTAGCAGGAGTCTCGACTGTGGAGTGTGTCGAAGATCTGGTGTCATATGAAGTGCATCACAAACCGTTGGATGTGTGCATTATGATAAATGCGCAATTTAATCGAGTTGTACCGCCCTTAATTGATAATGACACGCAAAATTGCCAAGTAAGAAACTATAATAAGGCAAATTTCCCGCAGCTCTATGACAATCTGTTGAATGTCGACTGGTCTGCGTTGTATACTCATGAGAATACCACTGGTGCCGTAGAACATTTGTACACTGTAATAAATAAAGTATTAGATAAAACTGTCCTCTATAAAAATCTCACAAAACGAAATAAGTTTAGTACTTACCCAGAATGGTTCACTCCTGATATTATTCAATTGAACAATATAAAAAACCACTACCATAGAGTATTCAAACAAACTAATAATCAACTATATTACGCAATGTTTATTTACTTTAGAAAACAATTTAAAATAGATCTGAGGAGAGTCTTAGGTTATTCTCAGTTCATTTGCAAGTTAAAATAAAACAGGATCCCAAATCGTTCTGGTCATTTATCAATCGCAACAAGCAATCACGTGAACCAGAAACTTTTGGTTTCGCATCTGCTCGTGACACCGCAAACTCATTCGCAGACTTCTTCAAAAACGTGTTTTTGCCTACACCGCCTTCACTAAATTTTGACAAAATGTACTCGCAGGCGTCACAGCTACCTAACCCACCGCTGCGCCATGTGACTATTGACCATATAAGTCAGGATGAGGTGCGTCGCACTATTAGACGTCTTCCACCAAAGTCAACCCAGGGACCTGACGGAATACCACAATACATAGTCAAAGATTGTGGCGAAGTATTTGTAATCCCTTTACACTTTTTGTTCAATCTAGCGATCACATCGGGTCACTATCCGAAGCAGTGGAGCATCTCTAAGGTCCTCCCAATACACAAAAGCGGTTCAAAATCAGATATTCAGAACTATAGACCTATAGCTGTCCTTCCTGTATTTGGGAAATTATTCGAATCTATTATCTACAAACGAATTTTGGGACAGTTACGGGGCTGGTTTTGCGATGAGCAGCATGGTTTTTTACCAATGCGCTCTACCTGCTCTAACTTACTTAATGTGACTACCTTACTGTCATCGAATTTAGAACTGGGTCGTCAGGTAGATATAGCATATTTTGATTTAAAAAAAGCATTTGATAGAGTCAACAACGATACTCTACTAATGAAGATGGCTACGGCTGGATTTTCTCGACCTTTATTGAATTTTTTTACGTCATATCTACGGGATAGATTCCAGTACGTAGAGTATGCAAGCGCTCGTTCGGAGACATACCACGTTACTTCCGGCATTGGTCAGGGAAGCAGCTTGGGGCCCCTTCTGTTTTTAATATTAATTAACGATCTGCCAGCTGTTGTACAAAATGCTATATCTCTTATCTTCGCTGATGACGTCAAACTAGCTCTCCCAATAAGTAATGAAAGGGATGGTGCAGTTCTGCAGCGTGACATTGATGCGGTCTACTGCTGGGGTCAAGACAACAATCTTGACCTCAATATTGAGAAATGTACTGTGATGTCATATACCAGAGCACGCAACCCGATTACCGTTTCATACATCATAGGAAATGAGGTGCTGAAACGTGTGGGTACCGTTAAAGACCTGGGTACCTGGTTTGAGTCACACCTATCCTTTAACCACCATATTAATGAGATGTCCAGCGCGGCCAGGAAATGCTTGGGTTTCGTCATGCGTCAGTCTCAGTACTTTGACAATCGGGACGCTATCAGTGTCCTGTACAATGCGTTTGTCCGCAGCAGACTTGAGTCTAATGCAATCGTATGGAGCCCGCATGAGGTCCAGTATATTCTTATGGTGGAGCGAATACAGAAGTCCTTCATTCGATTCCTATACAGTAAAATGTACGGATACTACCCCTACATGTACCCCACTCCGTATATTCTAGGCATGGTAGAGTACCGCTCCCTTGAGGTGAGGCGTAAAACATCCCTACTATGCTACTTTTATAGGTTGATCCGTGGACTGACGACCAATCCACCTCTACTCGCATACGTGGGGCTCTACGTGCCCGTGAAGCAGAGATACTTGCTGCGCGCGCGCCGGCACCCCGTGTTCGCCCTACCAAGGGCACGCACAGTGGCCATGACGCACACCCCCCTCTATGAGGCCCTAGCACTTACAAATGCTCTCATGGAACTGGACTCGGTTGACATATTCTTTGACTCCGAGCATAGATTCCTGCTTTCAGTCGGACGATATTTAGAATCAGTTTTGACTCATAGCTCAGTGATTTAGAATCATATTATTTGACTCATATTATTTGGAATAAATTTTTATTGATAATTCAATTTGTATTGCATGCTATTTTTAATGTTTAATTTTTAGTATTAAGAATAATTTATTGATTGAAGATTATGCCCACTTATATTAAATTTAAAATGACATGGTACTCGTATGTAATATTTAATATTGACTAAGGCTTACATGTTAGGTTAAGTACTGTTAATGTAAGTTGTTAGAATAAATGAATTGAATTGAATTACGGGAACCAGGCGTGACATTATATTAGTAGGTATGTACACACAACAGATGTTATAGCATTAATAATGATGTATCTAAAAGCTTAGTTCTAGCATTCTAGAAGTGTCTTTGGGTATCATTATACCCAATATATCATTATATCAAGACAAAGACAGCTTATGATGCACCAGAACCTGTAACATCTAAAATATTTCCAACTACTGAATAACAATTTAAATTTTTGATGTTCGTAAAACAAAATAAGCATGTAGATCTATGTTATGTGCTGCAGCTTAAACGATTTGACCAATTTGGAGTGTAAATATTATGATACATTTTATAAATACTAACAAATCGAATATGGCGCCCATGAAATACAAAAAGGCTTCTGCTACCAGGTAGTCCAACAAACGAATTGAGGAATTTGGGAGATATAGATCCTAATATAAAAAGGTAACAGAAAAATTGTTCGATATTTCGAATGGTTCGGTATTAAGTATCTTGTTATTGTTTCTATGGATAAAACTGTTATTTGGAATATTTTATACCAATGCTATCACGTGTTAAATGAATCAGGACTCTACTAAAGAAGCATCTCTTATTGTTACTTATGTATGTTTGTTTTCTATGTTTATGTATACCAATTACACTGGGGTTCCATGACCGACCGACCGATGAGGTGATTCGTTTTGTATTTGAAACAAGATACTCAAAATCAAAAAATGCTTTATTTTGTAGGTACACAGGGTACACTTAAAATAGTCAGATTTTATTTTTTTTAAGCTACTGTTTGTTCAAAAGCCAATTTTCCCCTGAGAAGAACAAGCAAGAAACTCGAGAGGTTGCTCTTTTAAAAAAAAAAGGTTTTTCATGTTATTAAATTATTGATTATTATTTTATATTATAATATTTCATTATAAATTGTGAAATAGACTGGTTACGCGAACGGGCTGTTCATGTCCATGAATGTTTATCATCTAAATAATCTGATATGTTTCTGTTTTATAGTATCTTTAAATTTATTGAAAGGAAGATTTTGTTTATCAACAAGAACCTTATTAAAAAAGCGACTGTCTGTCAAGGTGGTCTCATTTAATTTTCATCAAGATCTGATGATGAGGTAACCATAGGGAGATCGGTACTCAGTGATGATTTTAGGTCTGCAGAAAAAAAATACTCGTCCTCCGACCGATCAGACTAAAGCGGGTGAACCATATTCCATGGTGTTTCGTGGCCGTATACTGTACATATAAATGCCCCGCAGGGTATCGAACCTGCCTATCTACAACAAGTAACCCAATATCGTTAACAATGAGCTGAGGAGGTTAAATCGCAATTACACTGTTCTTTTTTTCGTATAATTAAATATTCGATTCACTTTGTCTACTAAGAGCCGGCCATTATATCTCAAAGAGATACTTTCAGCTAAGAGCAGCAAAATGGGTAAGGTGTAGAGCGTGCTTGGATATGCCATTCGATTCACATATTTTATTAAATACCCGCCTAATCGGTTACATGTAAGATCAAGGGTTAAACGTCATGAGGCTGAATTTATTTGGACGTCTGCCCATATTATCACAATCAGCCAAAACACAATAACCAAATCAATGTGCTGCTTGGCTACAGACATTGATAAGATTGTGAAAGATAACAAGGCGGACATTTAAAAATGACCAGCCATCAAAGTCCACCATTTTGTAAATTTTCTTTTTAATTTTTGCTATTTTTATTGAATATACAGTGTTATTTTTATTTGCAGAACTGATGAATATACATGGAACTTAATAGCTTAATAATAATAATAATGATTAAATAGAGTTTCATGCGGTAATTGACTTGTTTCAATTCTAACCGACAATAACTATATTTTACAAAAAATGAGCATCTAAAAACCTAAGTTGAACAACTAATCTAAAGAGCCTGTGTCACCTCATCACTTTGTTTAGAAGGTTCGATCCGTGTGTGAGAGTGCCCAAGATGCTGGCTGCGTTACCTCGCTGGATGGCAATGCGAAATCTTTAAGCGAGACAAGTGCCGGCTGCTGGGTCGCCTGAGACGTCGAATAGTTTGGACGCCACCTCATTATAAAAAAATAGAGCTCCGGGACCCCGAGAACCTAGAGTCTCAGCCCCAAAAGGAATATATATTGTGGTCCGATGCCTCTATATGTTATTATCTTGACCTTTTCGACTACCTCAGCCGCCATACCAGCTTTAATGGTCGAAGACTGGAGATGGGCCGGGGCGAAAGTATCGACACAGGTCGCATCCCATACAAGAGCACTATCATACTTCCATGGGATGACCGACATCCCATCCGGCCTCTACCCATCATCACGTACGATACCGCTCGGCTTGAGTATGACTGGTACATTGATGTTGGCAAGGTTTCGATTGCTAAAGACATAACCACGTAAGGTCACGTCTTTAGCAATCGAAACCTTGCCAACATACAACAGCCTTAAAGACGTTACCTTACGTGGTTACGTCTTTAGCAATCGAACCAAGTGAGCGAAACGGAAAGTCCGGGTTCGATTCCCTGGCAAGCCATGTACATAACAATGAGTTTTTAAATTAAATTTAATTTAATTACTAATGTGCATTTATCCGACTGCTCTTAAACGGTGAACGAAAACATCGTGAGGAAACCTGCATGCCTGAGAAATAAAAATTCTAAGTCATGTGAAGTCCCCAACCCGCATTGGGCCAGCGTGGTGGACTACGGTCCAGACTCCCTCATATACGATGGACGGCCTATATCCCTGCAGTGGGAAACGTAAAAATGTTTACAGGATACCTACGACTGCATATACAAGTAAATGCACTCTTTTTTCCGATTCTATTGTAGCTCCGTGGCTTCCTCCTAATTACAGGACCTACTTTGTAGGCGAGCATTTTTAGCGGACTTCAAAGGGAAGTTCTTAATTGAAGACGTAAAAACATCGCTATTACTTCCTACCTACTAAATAAATATACAAGCAGGAAACGTAGCATAAGTTTGGACAGGCAATGATTAATGTGATATTACTGAAGTAATGAATGACCTCCATCAACATGTTTATATTAAACTAGCTTCTCGCCCACGACTTGTGTTTTCTTTTTGTACCTATGTGTCTCGATTATCCCGGCCTTTGGGTTTCCACAGCAATATCGAACGTCCATTGTCTGGCCTGGTCAAATACAAATCCAATCCGCACTGGACCCGCACTGTTGATAAAGAACTACGCGACAATACCCAAAGCATAGCTTGAGGTTTTTTTTTTATGCACAACGTGTTGGTTCTTGACCCCAATCACACCTGATGTTAAGTGAAGATGAGGTTGAAGGTTGCAGCGTACTGACCTGGAAACTTTTTTGGGGGACGGGCTATCTTATCTCTGACAACCGGAACATAACAATGCTATTAACATCGCTGATTGGCGGCAGATATAGATAAGATGGTGGTAGCTAGCCAGGCGCACATTTAAATCTAACATTTATAAAAAGGATTTAAAAAAAACGACTTCAAAAAACCCGGAAAATATAATTTAATTAAACTACTGCAATGTTAATAACTGAAAAGTATAAAATAATAAACCAGAGCAGAATGTTCTTTATAGATAGATATACACTATTATATATAATGAGAATACAATACAAGTTATATGCTATACAATAATAGTTAGGTATAATAATGAAATTAAAAATATATACAATAGGTACTTTTTGAAGTCGGTGCCTGCCCAGCCTATAAAATACACAATCAATAAAACAGTAAAAATACTTCCCGAATATAGAACCTCCTCCTTTTTTGAAGTCGGTTAACAAAGGAATTTTCATACAATTTAAATATTCAATTAATTAAGTTATAACTGTTTACTTTCATTAGATTGTGTATTTTATAGGCTAGGCAGGCACCGACTTCAAAAAGTACCTATTGTATATATTTTTAATTTCATTATTATACCTAACTATTATTGTATAGCATATAACTTGTATTGTATTCTCATTATATATAATAGTGTATATCTATCTATAAAGAACATTCTGCTCTGGTTTATTATTTTATACTTTTCAGTTATTAACATTGCAGTAGTTTAATTAAATTATATTTTCCGGGTTTTTTGAAGTAGTTTTTTTTAAATCCTTTTTATTTAATTCTTTTTAGTGTCTGGTCAGACATTACAAAATAATAAAATATATTAATTGAGCAATATGGGCAGGCCTACGAAAGGTGCTGCTCGTTTAAATAACTGTCGGTCAAAAGAAACCGAAACTGAGAGGGTACTACGGCTTGAAAAAAATGCCTCACGGAACGCAATTTCGCGTTCCCAGGAGACGCCCGAAGCTCGCCGAGTACGTCTAGTAGCTATGAAAGATTACGTTAAATCACGTATTCATCAGGAAACTCCCGAACGGAACGAGCATAGACTCGGTCTTATACACGACCGGCTTGCCGAGGAGTCCGCTGAGCAGCGTGAGCACAGGCACGGCCTTATAATCATGTAAATCGGCCTAAAAATCTCGGACTAATCGATGTACATACATAGAGATTACAGAACCTCCTCCTTTTTTGAAATTGGTTAAAAAAGCTTTTAGTATTTATCCGTGGTTGCTAATCTCCATGATAATTTTTGTGCGATGGCGAACCGTCTCGCTCCTACAGGTTAGGTGGGCACTTGGGGTGTACCAGCTCGACCTGATGATCTTCGATTTGTCATATTTATTGTTGATAATCACACCGACGTAAATCGGCTTAAAAATCTCGGACTAATCGATGTACATACATAAAGAATACAGAACCTCCTCCTTTTTTGAAGTCGATTAAAAAAAGTTATTAGTATTTATCCGTGGTTGCTAATCTGCCTGATAATTGTTGTGCGATTGCGAACCTTCTCGCTCCTACAGGTTAGATGGGCAGTTCGGGTGTACCAGCTCGACCTGATGATCTTAGATTTGTCATATTTATTGCTGATAATCACACCGACCTTCTCTACACTTTTTCCATACAAACCCAAACTGTATCTACTTAGTTTCCCTGTGTAAAAACAACAAAATCGTCTAATTATGTAATGCCATTCTGATGTTTACCATGATTACACAAAAACTACTGGACCGATTGCGCTGAAATTACAATGGGACCAACTCGACGGTATCCCCTTTCATTTACAAAAAGAACCATGTGAATCAACCGCCAAATCTCGGAGATATCGGTGTACATACATAAAAAAAAAAAAAAAAAAAATACGCCCCGAACACAGAACCTCCTCCTTTTTTGAAGTCGTTTAAAAATGCCCTACCACCAACCAAACCGAGTACATAAACATGTACCCCGCTGGGGATCGAACCCGAGAGCTCCGAATCGTAAACCCAATGTTGTTTACATTGAGCCACGGAGGCGGTTGAAGTATCTTTTGAAAGCAGGAAACAATGTCAAATCCAGAATGTTATTGAAATGACGTTTTTACCCAACTGCCCAAGAAAGGAGGGTAATGTTTTTCAAGTGTATGTATGTATGTGTATGTAATTTATTTGTTAGTAATGTTAGTAATAAAAAGTTATGTAAGTTATTATATATATGTAATTCAACAGCATTATTACAAATTTTTATACAGAAAACTAATACTAAACTTATGCCAATTATAGATTCTTACCTATTATGTTCCTGAAAATGGTGCCGTTATAATTGAATGGGTAACGTTTAATTATATTACAATAAAACAGATTTTTTTTTTTTTTTTAATATGAGAGGGCGACAAACGAACATGCGGGTCACCTGATGGAAAGCAATCACCGCCGCCCATGGACACCCGCAACACCAAAAGGGTCACAGATGCTTTTACACTTTTTTACAATATTAAATTATAATATCATTGTACATATAAATATCAATAAAAACAAAGTCAAAATTTCATAGTATTAAAGTCATACTAAAGAATTGAGTAAATTATATAAGGTTTAACAATGTTAAGCCGACAAACGTTGGCAATTGCACGTACATGACAATAAAATAATATATTCATTAAAAAAGCTAGCCTTAAAATTTTGTTCCAAGTAAAAAATTAAATTATTTTTTTTCGTAATACGTACATTCTATACATACACTCTGCAACGTTTTGTCGGGTTAATTTTGTTAGACCTTATATATACGTAATATTATAATAATAAATCATTTATTTTCAAGGAACTAAGACCCACAGATACATACCTTACAGAATAACATATATAATAACAATATTTTATTTTAATAGTTTTTTAAACGTTGTGCTGTCTGGCGTACAATTTTGCATTCATCCACGAAACCGCCGGAAAACGACACCTTTCGGCCAGAAGTCCTCCTTCATGAAGGTGTCCAGGTGAACAAAGGGTATTCGAGCCACAAACATTTTAATTTTAAAACATTTGTTCGTAACACCCTCATAAGGTACTATAAAGGTATATGTAAGTATGTCCGTTCGTTTTGGCGCATCCTGTAGCCTAAACGGATTGACCGACTACATAGTGCATAGTATCGTTAGATTCATCTTGATCCCCAGAATGTCATAGGATATATTTTATGGTAAAAAATGCACCTCCGTGCCTGGCTAGCTACCACCCTTTATCTAAATCTGCAAGCAAGCAGAAATGTTAAGCATTGTTGTGTTCCGGTTGTCAGATATAACATAGCCAGTCCCCCAAATGTGTTGGGATTTCCGTGTCAGTACGCTTTCACCTTCGACCTCATCTTTAATTAACATCAGGTGTGATTGAGGTCAAGTACCAACACGTTGTGCATAAAAAAAAATGCAACATGGCGTCCGCAAATTTTGTTTTTTTAACTTAAATAGTTATGAATAAACGATAGTACGCCCACAACCTATCCACCCCCAGGAAAATGACATCAAAACTAATTTAAACACTAATTTAGTAGAAACACCCCCTTATTATTATGCCACAAAATATCAAATTGACATCCGAACGTAAGCCTTGGACTCGAGAACTTTGTGAAGCTTTAAGTTACGACGTAACTTAGTTTATTGCGTAAGTTACACTGTTAAAAGGTAAACCACAATATGGAAGAGATTGGCTAAGTTGTTTGAAAATGTAATAATTTCAGAGATGTGGTAAGTTTTGCCGCGAGAAGTGGCGGCTTCTATGGATTAAGGAATAATAAGTCCGGACAAACGGGAACAAGGGCTCCATAATGAAGATACTTTTCATCCGCCTCTCCCTCTGTATAGGTATTCCATTAGTTTGGAAAATATTGTAGATTTTTTTTTACGATTGACTGGATTCTCTCACCTGATGGGAAGGGACGATGTGGTCGAAGATGTAGCACGCGATCCCAGTAAATGCTTATTCTTAGAGTAATAGTAATGAATTCCTTGATGGCAGCAACTATTCTACTCTACTTGGGGGGGTTACAAATTAGCAAACCTGCTGAGTCCCTACCTTTTCATCACAGTTTGACCTAAGTTATTATCAATAATTACCTTTCATTTATTTATTTATATTCACTCTACTCTTGAAGATCCCAAGGTTGTAGGATTCAGGAAAGGCTAACGCCGGAAGCGAGTTCCATGCCTTGGCTGTTCGGATGATGAATGAAGAGGCGAACTTCTTAGTGCGAATGTTCGGTATATAATGGTTTTTGAGAAAAGTAGCGACACACGTTTCTACTGTAAATACAAGATATAAAAATGTTCTTCATGTCAGTCGTTTAGACAAAGTCACTAAGGCCCGTATTAATAAACCATTCTCAAGATTGAGAACAGTCTTGTGATCTGTCTCAAGTAAACGTGTTGATTAATAAACCTAACTTGAGACCTGAAAAGCAAGTGCATACTCAAGCAGTACTCACTTGAGACGTGCGCCGAGTTTCACGTATTAATAAACAAAACTCAAGACTATCATTCATTCGCTGCTGAGGCGAATACTTGAGAAGTGATCTCAGCAGAGGCATTGGTTTATAAATTAGCACGGAGCTTGAGATAGCGTCAACTGCTTAAGACGTATCTCTGGTGAAACAGCCTCAAGACTTGTATTGAGATTGGTTTATTAATACCAGCGTAAGTCATTTAAGATTATTGACACATATATCAGGATTAATATTACTTAACTTGTATGATATATGTGAGTTATAACATTTCTGCTGTTCGTGCGACTTCTAATTTTATAAATGCATAAGTTGGATGTTCGTTTGTTCGTTGTTCAATCACGGCGAAACGAATAAACGGATTTGGATGAGATTTGATAGATAGGTAGAATATACCCTGGATTAAGACATAAGATATTTTTTATAAACAAACTTCCACGATAAAGTTATTCTACGCAGACGAAGCCATGGGCGGAAAGCTTCGGATTTAAAAACAGTGAACTTGTCGCGGTACTGCGAACGCTCAGCTGCTGGTGGTATTACGTAGGAATTGGGCGCCGTAGAGAACAGAATGAGGTTCAGGGTCGTTGTTCAGGCCCCTACCAGGACTGCAGCCACTGACGCACGATGAAGAAGGTGAAGGGCAGGAAGAAGGGATAGGCACTTGAAAAACTCAATAATGTAATAATAATTTTAAGATAGAAATAAAAGGAAAAAGAAAAGAATAGTTTTAGTTCGCAAGCTGCGTCCAGCCTGACTAGCTTTTGAAAATAATTTAGAATTCAGAATTTTGAATAATGTTCCAAAAAAGAAAACGCCAAAGAGATTACCGAAAAGAAGACTGAATTCAGAAGAGGTTGTACACCTCGTTACAAACTCTACAAAAGCCGTATAATAGCTATAATTGGCATTAACACGAAGAAAAAGATTTCAAATTGCAAATACTCACGTATAGGTAACAGGAACCATCGGATAAGACGTTAAATCTGCATTATTGCTAGGTTTTATTGGATTTTTTTATGTCAACGACAATCTTTTACAATCCGAAACGATATTATGAAGCGCTGAACGGACCACTCCGATGTGCAGCCAGTGGAAATGTTCGGAGATTAAATTGTTTCTACATCTGTGGCTCCCCTTTTTTGTCCTGCTCGTCTCCCTGAGACGGGATCCGCTCCGTGCACACTTCGTTGACTCTGTTACTAGTCTTTGAATAAAGGAAATTGAATTTACTTTGAACTTTAAGTAACTAATTTGTTTACTAGAGATGGAACGTTGTGTACACGTTGTCGCGGAACGTGAATAATATTATGATTATGCGTGAAACGAAACGTGGCGAATGAGGTTTGCTAATTTACCGCTTAGCTAGGAGTCATAGCAAAGCCACAATATGGTTGCAAGGCAAAAATTACAGTGTAAATTTAAGAATAAATAAATAATAAAATTAAAAATAGACATACACTCAGCGCCATCTAGTTCCACACTAAGCAACTATAGGCTTGTGTTGTGGATACCGATGGTTGATATAACTACATAAATACATACCGGCACCAAAACATCACAACCTTCAACATTACCGGCAGGACATATACAAGATCATTGATAATGACACCTACGAGATAACAAGCAATGGGAAAAGGGAAATCCTTTGTTGACCTACAAGAGATAGGTTTTAGAAACTGAATTCAGATATTACCTTTCACTGGGATAAGTCTGTACATAGTTGTCTTTTAGTATGAATCTAATCTATGGCTGAAATAAATAATAATAAATAAATATCCTTAGACATACACACAGCGCCATCTAGTTCCACACTGAGCAACTATGGGCTTCTGTTGTGGATACCAGATGGTTGATATACTACATAAATACATTTTTTTTTTTTTGTAAATAAATACTTATTATAAATGAAAACATCCATAACTCGGGAACACATGTCCGTATTCATCACACAAACATATGCCCCCAGCGGGATTCGAACCCGCAACCTTTTGGTATAGTGGCCAGAGTTGCTAACCACTACACCAAACAGGTCGTCGATAGAATATACACAAAACGTTGTTTATACATTGTTAATATGGATGCCGTAAAGGATCCCTTGTCAAGAATTTATTGACAATACGAGTATACGAAAACCATAGTACAAATATTATGACTTAGCGAAAAATTTTTTAATTTTTAATAAAAACATTAAATATTGTTGCGCTTTTATGATGACTATTTAATGTTTTTATTAAAAATAATAAATTTTTCGCTAAGTCATAATATTTGTACTACGGTTTTCGTATACTCGTATTGTCAATAAATTCTTGACAAGGGATCCTTTACGGCATCCGTGGCTCAATGTAAATAACATAAGGTTTACGAATCGGAGATCGCGGGTTCGATTCCCAGCGGGGTACATGTTTAGTTCTCGGTTTGGTTGGTGGTACGGCATCCGCCTGGCTTAGCTACCACCATCTTATCTAAATCTGCCGCCAAACAGCAATGAGTTCCGGTTGTCAGAGATAAGATAGTCAGTTCCCCAAATATTTGGGTTTCCGGGTCAGTACGCTTCCACCTACGGCCTAATCTTCACTTAACATCAGGTGTGATTGAGGACAAGTGCTAACCCGTTATGTATATAAAAAAACACCCTTTGAGCTTTACTGGTATTTTTAGAACACCGTGTATATGTATACATAATCCTACATTATTACCAGGTTCAATACTTTCTAAGTATTGAATAGTGTTCCATTTTATTAATATGTATATATTTAAATTTCCGCCATCCGTACTAACAGCATCACTAGTTAACTGAGTCACAATGATTATCCAAAGCCAGAAATACTCGCCCGACCTCCTGGGGCGTTGTGGTCGAAGGTGAACGTGACCACTTATCGCTAAGATCAACTGTTCCCCAATTTAGACATTCGAACCCTTTGGGTATTGTTGACTGGAAAATTAAGTCACGTAACGTTAAGTCATATGCTTGGATATTGCTGGAAGTATAATGTCTACAGTTTTGATATGGCGTCAAATGATTAAATTAACATGTTGACCGCCGAACCTTTTAATTATTTCCTTCCCATTGTCTATTGGATCTTCGTAAGAGAGAAACGTTGTAGATAGATTTAAATGCTTCATTTTCCTTTTTAATCGACTGGCCAAGGAAAGACGGTAATTTTTTTCGAATTTCTTTCCTTTGGCGCATCCTGAGGCAGCGACTTGACCGATTTCGAAGTGCATGGTATCGTTAAAGTTTAGGCGTCCGCTTAAATTGTTTTTTCAATTTTTGGTAGAGTTCTATTATTAATTAGGTAGTTTTGCACTTGTATGTGATAAGCAGGTACTGGTGTCGATTCGGATGTACACCAACTAAAATAAAACCAGTTTTGGAATGGTGCCGTCGCATCGTACTGTCCCAGGGAGAAAACAGTCCTATTTTAAAAAGTTGTCGCGCTTTAAAATGCATCTTTTTTATTAATTAATTAAAACAAAGTGAATTCTTAACGCTTTGTTGATAAAACTGGGCTAGTATTAAGCCAAGTGAGGTCTAACCGACCTTTAACTAACCATACGTATGTATAACAGTGTTTAAGAGAAAACCGATCTCGTCACGTCCCAGAGCTAAACCCAAGCTATCCGAAACTGCAGTATTGCCGCGCACGCCATAAGTTACAGCAGGAGCTTACTGGAGTCTGCGGACCTATTCTGAATACTTGCAATGCTCCGACTTATTAATACATACATACTTGCTACGATCCTGACACACATCTTTTGGTTCATTCACTCTCATAAGGTTATTCATACATACTCGTCGGTTAAGTATTCTTGACTTAGCCTTGCTTTAAGACTTCGCCGATTATGATCATGGTACGTTCGCCGTGGTCTTTCCCTACCAACACTACCATCTACATTCGCTTCGTATATAGATAGATAAATCGTTAATTTGTATCTCCAGTCACACACATACCATAAGTTCCAAAGCAATTGAATAAACATATTTTATAACAATCCATAAAAGTAACATCAGGATACACTAGAGTATGTGTGTGCTACAACCGTACAAATGGGTCATAGCTCGGTGTGTATAATTGCTCAGAGAGCAAAACACTGATTTTCAGCTATTACCCAGTATATCTCTTTCTTTAGTCTTCGTTCGAATGAACGAATGTGGAGAGGATGAACATCCTCTCCACATGTCTTGTGGTTGCCACGGGATGCATGAGGACAACACCGACAGCAGCCCTGGAAGCCCTACTTGGCCTGCGGCCGCTGCACCTCTTCATCAAACAGGAGGCATCAGCGACAGCGGTACGCCTTAAAACACTGAATCTTTGGAGACACACCGAAATCCTCGAGGAGGTAGTAGGTAGGGAACCGCTCATAGAATCGGCGACTGACAGGATATCCAAGCAATTCGTATTCGACAAGAAATACAAGATACAACTACACGAAGATTCTTGGGAGGGGCTTAACCGCAGTGAACAGTGAAATGGATCCAAGGCCTAACCCATCCGTATCCTCTCTGATAGCCGATCAGTCCTACAAGCCCTAGAAAACTGCACTATAACATCAGGGCTAATATACGAATGTCACCGAGCGCTGTCAGAGGTATATACCGAGTGTCATATTACCCTACAGTGGATCAAGGTGCACAGCAACTCACGTGTCAACGACGCAGCAGACGAGCTGGCGAGAAGGGGTTCGATTTAATCCTAAATATTTGAATTCGAAAAAAGTTAAAAGCCAAAGAGTATTGAAAAGAAGACAAAAAAAGATCGAGGTTGAACACCTCATTACATACTAGACCAAAACATAGTGTTAAAAGCTAAATATCTTCGAAACTGCTTAACCGATTTTCATCAAACATAGCTAAGAATGTATCTGATGTATGTTTGTTACCTCTTCACCTCTAAACGGCTGGACAAATTGGTTGATAGACATAATAGGACCTGGATTAACACAAGTGACTGGTTCCTATAGAATGTTATTTATAATTAATAGCATTGCTTTTCAGTCATAGACTGACGCATTTGGTAGTAGAGCGAGTTCTACGCGGACGAAGTCGTAACAGCTAGTCTTAAATAAAAAAATAATGAAAATTTAGAAAACCTTCGCAAGATTATTGTCATCGTAATACACAGAAACACTGTGTTACAAGCTAAATATTTGCAAAACGCCTTAACCGACTTTCATCAAATGTTGCTAATAACCTGTCCCTTCGTTTAGTATTTGATATTAAAAAACTACACTCGTATCGGACCACGCACTACTGAGTTTTTTTTTTTAATGCACAACGGGTTGGTACTTGACCTCAATCACACCTGATACATCCGGACAAAGACTGGACACACACACATAACACTGTCAAACACATTTTATTTATTTATTTATCCTTACTTATTACACAGATACAGATGTAGTTATAGGCTAACCGGCTAACCCCACAAAACAAAATTGATCGGTTTCTCGATCTCCAATAGCAGAACGTGTTACGCAGAAAATATGTTTATAAAACGTGCTTGTAGACTATATAATAACAACGAAAAACTTCTTAACGTTGATATTTTCTGCTATTCATTGAATTCATTGAAGAAAGCTTTTAAGTTGGCTAAGGCTTGATATACTTGTTATTATTATGTATAAGTATATATATATATATATATATAATGTATAGAAACATATTATCATAATATGTTGTATGATAATATATTTTGTGTTATGATAAATATATAGTATATGATATATGATGGCAGTAGAAGAAGAATTTTGATTTCAGCAGAACTTTCAGATGTACTTAACAATTAAGAAATTATTTGTGCTAACCTACTTAATTACTCGTATTGAATTCCGTGATGATAGGTTTGCATGGAAGAGATCGCTGTTAGCGATAAGGCCGCCTAATTTGTAGTTTCTATAAGATATTTAAATGTACCTTCCTTATTTAAACAATAAAGCGTATTTGTATTGTATTGTATTGATGGCGGTTATTTGATGGCATACGGTGCCTCACAATAACCAATGTTGTTTGTTGCTGTCCTTTTTTTTTTTTTCTTTTTTGGCTTACCACTGCACTTTATAAATTGTAATATTTAAATCTCTTAAATTATAAGTTTATAAAAATTGTGGAAACTATAGGTCTAGATTTAGTTCTTTTTAAGTTTTGAATATGTTTATAAACGACTGTTTGTTTCATAATAAACAAAATAAAATAAAAAAATAAAAAAATTGTCTATGGGAGTATTCAGTCATTCAATACAAGTAGTACGCCTTAATAGGCAAAACACATCTGTTTTTATGCACAACGGGTTAGCACTTGACCTCAATCACACCTGATGTTAAGTGAAGATGAGGCCGAAGGTGGAAGCGTACTGACCCGGAAACCCCAACACATTTGGGGGACTGGCTATCTTATTTCTGACAACTGGAACACAACAATGCTATTAACATTGCTGTTTGGCGGCAGATTTAGATAAGATGGTGGTAGCTAGCCAGGCGGACATTTAAAATACCCTACCACCAACCAAACCGAGTACTAAACATGTACCCCGCTGGGGATCGAACCCGCGACCTCCGATTCGTAAACCCTATGTTGTTTATAATGCAAGTTATGGACACAACGTTCACTGAGCCCGTAATTGGATAACAAATGATTTTTGCAAACCTGCCCTTTCTTTGCTCGTTTCTGATTTCTGAGTTGTAAATGTGTGGAACACGTTTACGTTGCGTTCAGTTACCGAAATAGTTGTTGACATTAGGTAGTAATTACATAGGTCCCCTTACCTATGAAATTTACGTTTTGTATGAAGAATTTCTTTAAGACTGTTATCTCCATACAAACATTTTTGATTTTTTTTTTTGGGAACGGCAAATCCAAATTTAGCTAAACTTTGTATGTATTATCGGATAACATTAAGTTAAGTATAGGCAGCCTTAATTTTTAAAAGTAACCGCTTTATAAAAGTTTCAGCGAATCTAAGAAATGATTATGGGAAGCACATGAAAAGAGCTCTGTTCAAATTTTTTTATTATATGTTTTAGCCCAGAAATTAAAAAATATTTCATGTGAAACCTTGAAATAATATTCCATTTTCCAAATAAAAAACAAATTTGGAAATAGCTTTGAAAATCGCAGGAATTGGTACTTACATATGATTAACGAAGACGAAAAACTGCAATTTCGTAGGTAAAGACCCAATATTTTCAGAGAAAGAAGACCAAAACTTTAAAAAAAAATATTAGAAATAACAATAATAATAATTGGCGAAAGACACCTACAATTCCTATATAATTACGTCTGCACTTTATACTTCAGTATCACAGAGGCCCAGTTACTGGAAGACTTGTTGTAACAAGGTATAATGAGAGGATGTCTCGTTTCAGATTTCTACGTCCTATATAACGTTGGCGAGGATCAAAAAAATTCAAGGAGCCCAGAATAACGACGTTAAACTTTCTTGCTAAAGGTCGCAGGTCGAAGTGTAATGAAAGAGGACATTTAAGAGACTTTCCTTGAACATTTAATACAGTTTGCAAAATATATAATCATCAGATGCAATTAAAGATGCAAGACGTACAAGAGGCTATCATAGTTTTTAAATGCCTCTGTGAGTTTACAAAACGTAGGTTTTAATCAGCGATTTCGTGACGGAGAGCGCTTTAAAAATAAAGTTGCATTTAAACATTTCGTAAATTGCGAATACATTATCAATAAAAGAACAATCAGGTCACTCCTTCCATAATGCAAGTTATAATTCATTGATGCCTCAAAATTGCATAGCTCGCAGTCTTACCTCAAAGGGCTTTAGATTTTTCGAACACCTTTGTATTTTTAACAAACAGGGTGAATTTGAATTCGTGTAACTCCCATTAACTGGTGATACCACTCATGATTACTAACAACTTTCTCCAAAGAACCATACGCGAATTCGATCGAAAAAAAATTCGATTAATCACACAAAGTAAACAATTCTGAAACCAGTTTTAGTATGAAACTCCAACAATTTTCGGCTGAATTCGACTGGTTCCTTATAGAAAGATGTTCGTAATCAGGAGTGGAGTCAACAGGAATTACACGAAAGAAATTTCATCCTTTATATTTTTAATTCGAACTTACTTTTTGTGCAGTCAGATGAACAATAATAGAATAGTGGTACTTCGCTTCCTCTGTAGACATCTACTTAATACGTAAAAGTGCTCTAAAAATATCGACGACCATTCATTCTCAGCTCTTGCAAAAACTTACTTCAAATAAAATTGTATTCAGAGCAAAAATATTGTCAGTGAACTTAAAAATACTATCGTCCTGATCCCAGAAAATTGAGTTTAAATAAAAGACCGATTATTCAGCCCGTATTCAACCAAAACCTATAGAAATTGAAACTGTAAAATCCTTTCCACGCCAACACACTGGAAAGTTAATTAAAAAGACCTTTCGTTGAAGAAAAGTCTCAACGCGATCTGAAGCCTTTCTCAATAAATCCGTTAGTTCCTTCCAAGTGCAAGTGCACAGGGATGTATTTGGTTTTATGCGCCTATTCAGACAACAAGCAATACTTAACTAATTAAGTTGTTGGGGCACAGCCTACTCTCACTTAGTGAGGGTATGACTACAATCCACCAAGCGGGCCATGGGGTCTACTCTCTAACGAAAATAGCTTCGGACGGCCGTAACTTCGGACTTTTTCTTTTGCTAAGAATCCTTTATTTGCATAACTTCAGACGGTTCTTGCGTCCCGTACTAACTTGTGATGTCCAACTATATACAACAAAAGTAAAATAATGACGATAATAAACTGCAAAAGAAAAAGGTCGAAGTTATGGCCGTCTGAAGCTATTTTCGTTAGAGAGTAGACCCCCAGGTGAGAATTGGCGGATTTGTGTCTGACCAGTGGCCACCCGACAGTCAATGTTTTTAAACAAAAAACAAATAATAAAAAAGATAGAAACACTCGTATTAAAATGCTACTAATGGTTACCCATCCAAGAAGAGACCGCACCAGATATTGCACAATTTTGCTAATCGAAAAACGAATGATGAATGCGTCTGGAGTACGAATGCATTATTAGGTATAGACTGTGTTATTACATTATCTTTGGCGTTATAGCCGCATAATTTTTTTTTATATCCATCACTTTCTACGAGGTGAGATTTTGATCAAAGGCGTTATTATTATTTAAAATAGCAATTAAAAGTGCATTCAAAATTTAAAAAGTTATTTTATATTCAAAATTTGGCCGTTGATAAATATATTATCTAATGTAACTAATAACATTATAAATTCGAAAGTTTGGGTGTTTGTTTGTTGTGATTGTAACCCTTTTTCACTCTTGAGCACTGCTTATTTATAAAGTATTAATTTTAAGTAAATATGTAATTTGGTACTTGTGATTGGTGGAAATAAATTCTCTTCCTTCTGTTTATTTGTTTGTTGCTCAATCATGGCAAAACGGAAGATTGGATTTAAATAAAATTTGGTATATAAATAGAATATATCCTGGCTTAAGACATAGGATACTTTCTATACCGATGAAGTGAGTAGTTCCGCGGGATGAAAACATATCCTCGATAAAACTAATCCAAGCTGATGACGCTGCAGGCGGAAAGGTATAGTATAAAATACATGGATCTAGCCGCTCGATTGTCAAGTTATTTCTTTGGATTATATTAATACAGTATAATGTAGTCCGAGGTTAATATCGTCACGAGAACAGGGAACGACCTTCCTGCTGTTGCAGTTTCAATGTACTGCGCGACCCAAACTGCGTCCGCTCTTTTTCTTGTACACCCTTGTAATCAACCTCGATGCGGCCCTGACAGTATAACAGAGGCCGAGGTTAATATCGTTATTGAGTCCACTCCAAAGATAAAGGTTCAATCAAGCTGCGGTCGACTTCGAGATGGAATTGTGTGAAGTGCTCTTTGAAAACTTTGCTTCTTTATTCTTACCTGACAGCTCTCATTTCGAGTTCAGTGGTTTTGTGCACTTTTGTTGTAGTGTTTTTTTTTTAATTACGTAGAAAACCCCGGTTGGATATAGCAGGTTCTTATCTAATGTTTTAAGTACTTTCTTTTATTAAATCCTGATGGATTCATGCTGGGTTTGGCGAAGCACCGTTTTTTATGCACGATGGGTTAGCACTTGGCCCTCAATCACACCTGATGTTAAGTAAAGATGACGCCACAGGTGGAAGCATACTACCCCCGAAACCTTATCTTATTTGGGGGACTGGCTATCTTATCTCTAACAATCGGAACACAAGCAGGCAGACTTAGATCCACCATCCAAACTGAGTACTAAACGTGTACTGGGGATAGAACCCGGGACCTCCGATTCGTAAACCCGATGTTGTTTACATTAGTTACGGAGGCGGTTAAACGGACAGACCTTCTTTCTACAGTTTTGTTATTGTGGTTCTCAAATGCTGAAAAGGTATTCCACTTTTGTAATCTGTCTAAAGGCCTTATACCTATACATCCCGTATCTAAAACCATGCATTACCTACTTAAATGAAAAGTAAATAGGTAACTCTGACTATTTAGTAAGGTTATCTAAGACACAATTATGTATGCTCGCCCTATCTTATGTCATGAATAGAGAAATCAAATAATTAATCACAGTCATTTATACATAAAAATTATTTGTATCGCATTTATAACAATTTCTATGGACATCTGATTTTTTATCGCTATTTCAGTGTTGGTCCCATAATAAAAGTTGTTAAGTTTGATATTCAAAACCACTTGGGTACAGATAATATGAGACAAACACATAGGCAAAAGAGGAATAGCCTCATTAATAGTCGATATAGATTCCGGCCTATCGGAATCAGTGGCGTGAACTCTCAAATAAGGAACTTCACGGAAATTGAGATCGCCGCTATCCGAGAAAATCTCGGCCATCCTAACACTATTTCCGCTAGAAACTAATCCAAGTCGTACATTAGCTACGTGCTTGGTTATATTTAGGAATATTTCGGAAGACAAGAACCATCAGCTCCAACTTCTGGTATACACGCGGCAGCACGACAAAACACGCTGCGTTCACATTTTTATGGTAGCTTCACACGGCAAGCTTTCACTGGCATTGTTAAAGTCGTCATGCTGTCGACTATACGTAACCTTTATTCCGAGTATTTAGCCATTTAATAAATAGTAAACTTTATAAAACATGACACTGTCTGTGAGGAAAACGGGTTTAATAAAACATTCAACATTCATGTTTGTTACTTCAAAAGGGGTTGTGTGGAGAATTATTAAATCTAATTTAATTTCCATACTTACATGTGACACACGTCGTAATTCTTGCAAAGCATTCCTTGATTAATTTTCATCAAAACCCGAATTCGGGGAATTCATAGTATAACGAACATTATGTTTTATATTAGAGGAAGCTTGAAAGTGTGTGACAGAAAAGCTGAGGGTTAACCTTTTACCGACCGCGAGATAAGATTCAACTGCTAAGTCACAAGAAGATTATTTAGTATGAATGTGGATGGCCATAAGAGAATAGACAGATCAAAGTAAAGGTGGATGGACTTACTGAAAGACGATATACTATCATTGTATATGCATGAGAATGAGTAAGAAAGAAATTAACGCTGAGGTTGACGTCTGGTTTGAATGATTGGAAAACTACCATATTAGGTCAACCATTGACGGGGAAAGAGGGCAGAAGAAAGAAATATGTTTCAATATTTTTTGTATATTTCTGCAATATGCAAATAAACGTGTTATCTATGTAATCTCAAAAACACTTGACAGTTCGGAATTTGTGAAGGTTTGAGACCAAATACTAACTGACGGATTTCTACTTTGCATTTAAATAGTGGGCCTCATAATAGATAAGGCTCAAGGTCACGCAACGAGCTATGGTTAAGGTAATACTCGACGTTACGCTAAGTTATCGAAACAGGAATGAAAAAATACGAACGAAAGTCACCCACAAAGCTCAATGGTTTAGGAAGCAGAAGTGGCAGTGGGTAGGGCACATAGCTCGAAGAACTGTTGGCCGGTGGGGAAACGATCTTCAGTGGAGATGACGTACCGGCAAGAGCAGTGTAGGACATCTACTCATGGATTGCGGTATGAGGCGCGACAGCGCCCCTCCAGGAATGAGCCTACCCTTGTGAGAGAGGGCAGGACGGCGGGGGCTGGAGCCGCAAATGCTTCCCAGGTCCTCTCTACTCCCGAGAAAGGTCGCCGCGGGGTTTTAGTGGGTATCCCTTCCGACAGTGAGAGGAATCCCACATAACCGTCTCGCCGTCCCCCAGGCGAGGGGTATTCGTACCGTATTTCCCCGCGTAAAAAAAAAGACACGTTCAAATGACAGACTCTATGGAAATCATTCTGTTCATTTGTCATTACAAGTTACTCTCCAATAACGCGCGGATCCATTTGACGCACATTTTATCATCATCAAACGCGAAACCAGTTTTTAATAAAAAAAAAAAAAAATCATTAACGCTCTGAAGTGCGCACCGCTCCAGTTTGTATCGATAAATATGAGGCCTGCAATATATTACGAGTGAAGAGCATTCGCTGAGGGCCCGACAAACTAATTAAATTCCAAACTTCGCGGTTTGCGGTAAACCGAACCGAACAACTGGCTGCGTTGATTTAGTTTGTTTGATTTGCTTGTTCGTATGATGAGATCTATGAAGAATAAAAAACATAGACCTCTTTCATAGAATTCCAACGCGACCGGTTGGAAGCAGCCTGCAACCAGCGAGTTTTATTTTTATTATTATTATTTTTTTTATGCACAACGGGTTGATACTTGACCTCAATCACACCTGATGTTAAGTGAAGATGAGGTCGAAGGTGGAAGCGTACTGACCCGGAAACCCCAACACATTTGGGGGATTGGCTATCTTATCTTTGACAGTCATCAATCAATCAATAAAATACTCTTTATTGCACAATTAACAAAAGCTACATGAAGAATACAGCGTACATCATTAATCGCACAAAAAGGCGGCCTTATCGCTAACAGCGATCTCTTCCAAGCAAACCTTAGGGTAAAGATACAAGCTACCAGTAGATGAGGTTCGCACTAATAGTAGCAATAAGTATGTATTTTATAGTTGGTAATTATTATATAACGTAAAGATTAAAATACATAAACTAAGCCTACAAACTATAACTAGATAATTTAACTGCATTGACTGCATAACACACACAAATTTATATATATATACATATATATTAAATATATAAATACATAAAATTAATAAATACATGCCATTTGTTTGCTCAGAAATAACTTAGAAATCATATTGACAACCGGAGAAGATAAGAGGAGTTTCAATGATCTTCTTTCATCTTATCTTATCTCTGTAATATTTAGTAAGAC
Organism: Oegoconia quadripuncta; assembly: GCA_949316235.1. Taxonomy (NCBI): domain Eukaryota; kingdom Metazoa; phylum Arthropoda; class Insecta; order Lepidoptera; family Autostichidae; genus Oegoconia; species Oegoconia quadripuncta. Next base: position 2,876,307 of record OX438749.1, read on the forward strand.
TCTATTGGTGCAAAATAATTTATTTGGAAATATTTTATTACGGGTATATATTTTGTAAGGAAATAATATACTCACATCAATCCAAAACTATTTATTCCCAAACGGTAACTCACAAAATACAACTTCCTTCGATCACTGCCTGTTATAGACTGACTCAACTCGCCATTTGCTTTTTCCCCTCCGTTTTCTTTTAGATTCTCGTCATCCGTTCACTCATTCATTCTAGTGTTGCCAATGTTAATTTTTAATTTAGTCAGAGAAATTGAATGAAAATAGATTTAAGTATTTAAATTGAAACGATCTGAATGCGTAACCTTACAATTTATTTATTTACAGAACTGAAGAATATACATGGAACTTAACTATCTAATAAGATAAAATAAAATTAGAATCTATTATGTATTATCTATACTAGTGCCATTTATTTTTTATTTGTATTTTATTTAATACAGAAACCCTATCTAAATTCTAGGTTACCAATTAAATACGGAATGTGACGATGACTATGTAATCACAGAGCGTTGGATTCCTGTCGCTAAATTGTCTATTATGTCAGTTAGGTCGCAGCCAACAATGTCGAGTGACCCCTTGTTATAATCGAATACACTTAGCCATGGCATGCGTAACACCTTGTGCACGATGGTATTATAAATTATTCCACTGCGGATATAGGCCTTCCTCGTATACTGAGAGAGTATTGGCCATAGTCCACCACGCTGGCCCAATGCGGGTTGGGGACTTCATATGCCTTAGAATACTCATGGAATACTGCTGTCACCTCTGGGACGGATCAGCCAAGTACCAACTGGCTGCACTCGATTCTGTGGAACGACGCGCCATAAGACTCATAGGCGATGACTCAACTGTCACCGGCAAATTGCAAAGCCTTGAACACCGCCGTATAGGGTCGCTTGCCTTTCAGTGTTTTACAGGATACATTTCGGGGAGTGTGCGATGGAATTGCATGATCTTATTCCACCGTCCCCTTTCCATCTTCGGACAACCACGCGCGGGAGGGGGTTTCCATCCATATGTTGTCAACATACCGAACATCCGCACTAAGCTCTTTGCTTCGTCATTTATAATGCGGACTGCTAAGGTATGGAACTCACTGCCCGCGTCGGTTTTTCCCGACACTTACAACCTTGGGATCTTCAAGTCTAGAGTGAATAGGCATTTACTGGGTGCGCGTGATACATCTTGACGCGTGATCTTCGGCTACATCGTCACTTTCCATTTGGTGAGATTGTGGCCAAACGCGAAACCAGTTTTTAATATTAAAAAAAAAAAAAAGAATTTTTATTTCTCAGGCATAATGTTTCCTTCAACATTTAAGAGTAGAAGTAATTAAATTAAATTTAAATACTCATTGGTACATGGCCTGCCTGGGAATTGAACTCGGACCTAACCACTGAGCCACCGACGCTCCTTATACCAAACAGTGAAGAAACAATACAATATTACCGCCACCGTGGCTCAATGTAAACAAAATGGGTTTTACGTATCGAAGGTCGCCTATCTATAATTATACCTACGTAACTACGTTTACCTATTATCACCGACATTTGGAAGAATCCGGTGAGTCGTTACTTAATAAGAAGTTGGTCATTTTGAGCAGGAGGGATTGTAGACTAGTTCGGATGAACCCCACAGCTTATATACGAGAGCCAAGTTAGATGACATGAGGGCCATGCAAATGTTTACACTTTACCGGGTGGCATCTCAGGTTCTATGTTCATAATTCATAATAATAATAAATATCCGTAGACATACACACAGCGCCATCTAGTTCCACAGTAAGCAACTATAGGCTTGTGTTGTGGATACCATAAGGTTGATATATTACATAAATACTTTTTTTTGTAAATAAATACTTATTATAAATGAAAACATCCATTACTCGGGTACACATGTCCGTATTCATCACACAAACATATGCCCCTAGCGGGATTTGAACCTGCAACCTTTTGGTATAGTGGTCAGAGTTGTTAACCACTACACCAAACAGGTGTTAATAATTGAATTCTAATATTAGTGTAGGTGGTGTGTAATTGCCTCTCGTGAAACATTAAACGTAATCGGACCCGTGTTCCATCAATGACAGGCCAATACCAAGTAAATCCCCACTATCATCCTGATATTCTATTCGCCTTTAATAGCTTAACATAATGTCGCAATTGTCCGAGCCACCCTATACCACGAGACGGCTGGCGACTGCCCAGTCGATAGCAAATAACATGCGGTTTCCGGGTCAGTACGCTTCCGCCTTCAGTCTCATCTTCACTTAACATCAGGTGTGATTGAGGTCAAGTGCTAATCCTTTGTGCATAAAAAAAAGAGGAAAACCGTGAATAAACTACATGCAGCAGACAAAAGAGAAGTTGAACGCCGTGTCGTGTCAGGATGTCAAGAGGAAGGCGGCGAGCAGAGATATGGAAAAGTCTCCACCGACAAGAGCATGGCTCATAAATAAGATGATGAATTAAGTATTTATTTACGAACCAACAAACAAGGTTGTTATGTTTAAGTTATGAATCAACAACCACTAAAAATCTAAAAACTCCTTACTTGTATCTTTGCCAAAAATCACCTCAGTTCACACGAGCCCTTCCCTCTGGTGTGAAATTGCTTTATTCTGTCGTCGCTACATAATGAGGATAGGAAGAAAATCATGGCAAATGAAGCCTATGAAATACCACATCAACATAGCAACGCTAAAAAAGAAGTATACTCCATTTCAAACCTTATAACATAAACGTTAAAGAGTTCGGGCGCCCGGAGTGGATGAAAATCTTGTTATGTTAAGCGTATGTTCGAATTTTCGGCTGATTTTTCTTTGTTATACTCGGAAATTCGTCTTTGCGGCAGTAATTTGAGCTTGTCTGTAGTAATGTTGACATAATGTTGGTAATATATTGTATGGTATTGTTTTTGGCCACGTAAATGTACGTGCAGTGTGCGTATAATATTTACACTTACGTATTTAAATGTCTGGACATTTTGACACCTTTTTTATTTTGAAATTTGTACGTTTTAACACTTTGCACATGCTGTCGCTTTTGCATTTTGACACCAAACGTCTGTACATTTTGACGCCTATTCATTTCGACACTCGTACTTTATGACCATTAAACAATAATATCCATTGGACATTTTGTCACGTTGACGACTCAGCCCCGGAATGCACACATCTGAGCCCCCAGAGAAGAACGAGCAAGAAAGTCGAGGGTTGCTCTTTTTCAATAAATTATGGGTTAAGATTTGTGATTTGACAATCAGAGGAAAATATATTAGATATATAAGATAGCTATGTCCATGTTTGCCTATCATCCAATTAGTGATTTTATATTAGCCTTTTGCTAATAATTTCTGTTTTATGATTGCTTTAAATTTATTTAAACCGGAACCATGTTATAAAAGCGTATACATTGCTCTTTAAAGTATTTACTAAATTTGTGGAGTCGGCTAATATGAACGGATAACTGGTTCCTTGTTTGTTTTAGTGAATAAGGTTATATTTTTTTTTCTATAACAAATTCTCATAAATGTATTGAGATGTCATTGTTAAGATATTAATTTCCTAAAACATATCTCTAATAAATAACATAACATAACTTACTTAAGGTACAAGACGGACGCCTCTTCAATTTCACGCAGTATTTGCTTTCACCAACTAAGAGTATAATATACTAACGTAACCTGTAAGTACTATATAACTACTGACATGCCTCGTTTACTCCGGGCTTGTAATTGTACTTTATCTGCCCATAGTGCTGTCGCCGACAAATGCCTTCGAAATGCGCAAGTTAATTACAGTTGAAATTATCATTTCATCCCATAGTAAAGTAACCCTATCATTCATAAAAATTTACAAACGCTTTATAAGCCTGTGTTAGTTAAAGTATGTTTTGTCACTTTCTTCCATTACAACATTTCCTTATGAACGACAGAGACAAAACATTAACTAAAACAGGCTTATAAGCGTTTGTAAATTTTTATTAATAAGGCGGTTAACCTATAACTTCCATCATTTTGTCAATAACGATGGGTTCATACTGGACCTCAATCACACCTGATGTTAAGTCAAGATGAGGCCGAAGGTGGAAGCGTACTGACCCGGAAACCGAAATATTTGGGGAACTGGCTATCTTATCTCTGACAATCGGAACACAATGCTATTAACATTGCTGTTTGGAAGCAGATTTTGATAAAATGGTAGTAGCTAGCCAGGCGGACATTTTAAATGCCCTACCACCAACCAAACCGAGTAACATGTACCCCTCTGGGGATCGAACCCGCGACCTCCGATTCGTAAACCCTATGTTGTTTACATTGAGCCACGGAGGCGGTAAAAAGTTTTCTTTGGTACCTTCCCATATTATAATGTACTGCCCGCTGGAGCTGGAATCGCGGCTGAACAGGCTCAAAGTCACAAGCGCAGTGACGCGTGAAGTGACGAGTTTGCGACGCTTGCAGTGGAGACATTGGGCCCTTGGTCTAATTTGTAAAGGATTTTTCCTTTAGACTGATCCACGCCTCCAGGGATCTGAGACCCTGAGCTTATGCATTCAGTGGGAAAATGACGCTAGCGTACCTACTGGTACTAATTTTTTTTTTTTTTATGCACGACGGGTTCGTACTTGACCTCAATCACACCTGATTTTAAGTGAAGATGAGGTCGAGAGTGGAAGCGTACTGACCCGGAACCCCCAACACATTTGGGGGACTGGCTATCTTATCTCTGACAACCGAAACACAACAATGCTATTAACATTGCTGCTTGGCGGCAGATTTAGAAAAGATAGTGGTAGCTAGCCAGGCGGACATTTAAAATGCCCTACCACCAACCGAACTTACCACCACCACCTATGCCTTACGGAAGCGAGTTTGACGGCGTGTTTTTACTATAACATATATAACATATATTGATAATCAATTTTAATAAGATATTGATTACTGTTTTGACCTCCATTCGATCTTTTCCTGTAAATCACCTACTTATTATCTTTGAGAAGATTCATATTTATAACTAAAGATTGAAGGAATTTTAGACAGATAATTTTTGTTTTTGTTTACTTTAGATAATGTTTAAATTTATTCATAGAGTAATAGTAATTAATTCCGTGGTGGCAGCAACTACTCTACTTAGGGGGGGACTTAAAATCAGAAAATCCGCTAGTCCCTACCTTTTCATCACAGTTTGACCTAATTTATTATCAATTTATTACTTGTTAAATTAACTTTGTGGTGAATAAATGAATAAATACCTATTATTTATTTATTTATGAGGCCCATAGTGAGAGACCACGTTTCAGTGTCATAAAGCCATAACTAGTATTAAAGAGGTGTAGGTAGAGGACCCAACTTATAAAATGTAGTCACTACGACCACAAACTTCAAAGATATCGTCACTTTGTCAGTCACGTAACATAACTTAAATTACTTTACAGTAGTTGCGGGTCTAGTGGCTAGAACGATCCCTAGCGTATAAGCAAGTGTCGCGCTATTTAGAAAGAGCTGCATTACCCCTGGGATACTTCGAGTATAAGAGAGGGAGAATTAATATTGTGCAACATTTAGATTGTATTTTGGATAATGACGATCGATGTCCTTTAATATTTGCCACTTACACAAATAATAACTTAATTTATGATAACGTTTCTAGGGCCATACCATAATCTTCGAAATGCCACACAACATTGAAGACAATTGATATTCACTGACAGAATACAAAGTTTGTCACGGATTTCATGCAACGTTCACGAAAAAAAGCGAACTCCTTTAAACGACAACTATTTCGTCATCATATCAGCTACAGCACATCCACTATAGTGGATGTGCCTATAGGCTTCCCCATGATTTCCAGACCAACCAGTTAGAAGCGGTCTGTATCCAGCGACTTCCCGCGACCTTCATCAGTTCGTCCTGTTACCCTATACTTTCCAATGCGTGGTCTCTATTTCAGAATTTTAATGTTCCACTGGCCATCAGTTCTTCTAAATATGTGCCCTGCTCATTGCTTCTACAACTTAATAATCCGCGGTACAAAACTATGCATTAATATAAAAAAACGCATTCAAATCGGACTACGCATTACTGAGATTTATACGGGCAAAAACTAGACACACACATTCTCACACACTCACTCTGACACGCTTACACGCTCACACGCTCAAAGACTGACACACACACCCACAATCTCAGACTCACCCCCCCTCACATTCACCTCCTCACACCCTCCCACTCTCACTCACTCCTACACTCACTCACTCCCATACTCACTCACTCCCACACTCACACACCCCCACACCCTTACACCCACCCCCTCTCACGTTCACCCCCTTACACACTTTCACACACTCTCACACTCACCCCCTCACACAATCACACACTGACACATTCACACACACACACAACGCCATCAATCTCGTCAATAATGAAATGCAGGAGTAGTCAGGTGTATAAATTCCGCGCTCGCCCCCGTCCGCCCGGTAAAGCCAAATAAGGTATTCGGTAGCGCGTAGTCAAAAAAGAAAACTAATGCAAGAAATACTTTACTATGTTGTGAACAAGGCTTTGCTGATGACGTATTCGTCCAGTTGTCTTTGCGAAGCAAAACGATATGTTTTCTTTTGCTTTGTTTTATTTTTACTGAGGGCCCCTTCCGGGTCGTTGAGTGCATACGTTATGGACTGAATTGACTTATCTTTATACTTTGTGTATTAGATTTCTTTGTATCAAACGTTTGTTTGATATAGTCAAACGTATGGCTTTGGAAAAATAAACATATGGCAATAATAGCTGTAACTTATTGGTTCACATAACAAGTGGACAGTGTAATGTGATGGTCAAAGTAAAAAATGGTTTATTTTGTAGGTACACAGGGTACACTTAAAATAGACAGATTTTACATTTTTTAAGCTACTGCTTGAACAAAAGGCAATTTTCCCCTGGGAAGAACAAGCAAGAAACTTGATGGTTTGCTCTTTTATAAAAGAGGTTTTTGTATTACAATGGCATACGTGGCAAAGGTTACGTCCATGGTTGATTAGCATCAAAAATAGTCTGATATTTTATAATATACTTCTTAATAAGTTTCTATTTTATAGAACCTTTAAATTTATTTAATGGAGAATATTGTACATCAATAAGAAACTTATTGAAAAAAAATATTCATAACCCTCTGAATGAATTACTGATTTTGCAGTCTGCTTATACATGACCTGCTAGTTTATCTTTATTTCCCGTATTGACATCAAGTTTATCACAATTTTTCCAAAATGATGCTATATTTTTTGACATATTCACACATACATGCTCACACACTTACTCTGATACGCTTACACGCTCACACGCTCAAAGACTCACACACACACCCACACTCTCAGACTTACCCCCTCTCACTTTCATCCCCTTACACACTTTCACACACTCTCACACTCACCCCCTCACACAAGCACACACTCACACATTCACACACACACAACGCTATTATATACATTTTTCAAAAATGTTCTGTGAAGAAAAGGTTAGAATATTAAACTCTTTCAACTTATCCCTAAGTGATATAGATTGCACGAACAGCTGGTTTCTGTAAAACAAAGATTGTATTTATATCCGCATGTATGACTGCATGGATGACTGATGCTAGAGCAGTCAATTTAGGCATATCTTGTCACATCACTGTAACCACTTCCTATCTTTTGGGATGAACGTCATGATACCTATGGAGTATGTCGTTACACTATATGCGCACTATTTGGCACTATTTCAAAACATACAACACATTTTAAATGTCCGCCTGGTTAGCCACACCATCTTATCTAAATCTGCCGCCAAACAGCAATTTTAATAGCATTGTTGTGATGATCAGAGATAAGATAGCCAGTTTTCCAAATATAATGGATTTCCCGGGTATGTACGCTTCCACCTTCGACCTCATCTTCACTTAACATCAGGTGTGATTGAGGTCAAGTGCTAACCCATTGTTCATAGTAAAAATTGTCGAAATAGCTGAATTCCAGTGTATGTATTTTAGCATCAGCACGTCCGGGACAGGATGACACCCTCCTAAACGATCGGGGGGGGGGGCCCGCATCGGGCCCTGCCGCTTCATACCGCTCGCTGTTCACGGTGTGACGCACGACAGCGCCCCCTACGGAGGGTGCTACTGCCAAAGAAGGTCGCCGCGGGGTTTTAGTGGGTATCCCTCTCGACAGGGAGTACGCGTAATGCGTTTCCCCGCGTAAAAAAAACATCATGCACGTATTCAATTTAATTTGAAGCTCGGGCAAAATTCATTAATATCTCAAGTTATAACCACTCCATGATTTATATAGGCCTGAAGTAGGCAGTAGGAGGCTTCAGAAATTCGTATTCGCGTTTCAATTAAAAACATGAACATAAATAACGACTGTTATTCGACGGCGTTACCGAGCTAGTATTTGAAGAGTTGCGATTTGCGATTCGTGCAATTATGATTTTTCCTTCCAGCTACGCTATAATTCTCACTTTTTTAATCGAGTCAGTACACATACACTACTAACTTCCTATAATCTTAATGGCCGTGATTTACAAATGGATAGAGTATCTGTCAGTGTCAGTAGTAACATAGGCATAGTTAACTTCACTTGGAATTCAGCTAACAACAGAGCAGAAATTTTAACGTCATGTTAAAGAAATTCTGTGTAAAAAGGAGGTCCTTATCGCCAAAATAATCATCTATCCTATAATAACCTTTTTTTTTATGCAAAACGGGTTAGCTCTTGACCTCAATCACACCTGATGTTAAGTGAAGATGAGGTCGAAGGTGGAAGCGTACAGAATCTTATCTCTGACAATCGGAACACAACAGTGCTATTAACATTGCTGTTTGGCGGCAGATTTAGATAAGATGGTAGTTGCTAGCCAGGCGGACATTTAAAATGCTCTACCACCAACCAAACCGAGTACTAAACATGTACGTCTATCATAGACGCGATAACATTTACAGGCGATTCTCGTACACACATTATATTGTCATACTGGCTTCTCACATATACATAAAGTTAACACCAGATATAAAAATAAACTTGCTGTTCATGTCAGCCGTTTACACAAAGTCACTAAGTCATTTAAGGGGCAATGTATACGCTTTTATAATAAGATTCCAGTGGACATTCAAAATTTACCTTTAAATAAATTCGAAACCATCATAAAACAGACATTATTTTACCAAAGGCTATTATAAAATTTCTAACTATCTGGATGATAAGCAAGCATGGACATAGATCGGTCGGCGATATTCAGTCTAATTATACAATATTTATAATTGAAACCCAAACTTATTTAAAAGAGCAACCCTTGAGTTTCTTGCTCGTTCTTCTCTGGGGAATCAGCTTTGTGAATGAGCAAAATGTCAAAAACTTTAATAATAATATAAAAAATGTGACGTTTTCAAGTGATAATTTTTATCCTACGACATAAATATTTTTTTGATTTTGATTTTAACTCTCATGGCTCATCAAAATCGCTTCAAAAAGTGGCCTATATGTTAATCCAGGTCCTAATCTGTCTACCAGCCAAATTTCATCCAAATCCGTCAAGCCGTTTAAGCGTGAAGAGGTAACAAACATACATACATGCATTCATACATACACACACACAAACTTTAGCATTTATAACATTAGTAGGGAAGTAGGGGTAGTTGAGGTATGTATTGGGAATTGAGATGCAACAGTTAAACAGATCTCATAAAGAGTTCCCTAAAATGACCCTCTTGTTTAGAGTATCATTTAAAAGAACTTCAGATGGTATGGTATATGGTATGGTATATGGTATATGGTATGGTATATGGTATGGTATATGGTATGGTATATGGTATGGTGTATGGTATGGTATATAGATGGTAAATAACCAACATGCTACCACTGATAACCAAAATTGCTCTGTGTAACCATTTATAGAGCCGACTGTACCCCCTCCTTTTTGGGAGTCGGTTAAAAATCACGACAAACTATCTATCACACAGCTTAGAAAAAAATGTTAATTGAAAACTTAAATTGTTTACCCCATTTCAATTCACTCCTGAAGGCCTCCATTCAACTACTCGGAGCCCTGGATTGTTCTAAATCAATCCGAAACGGACATTTGTAGAATTAACCGCTTTTGACTAGCGAATACCAATGTCACAGTATAATTATAATCTCAGTAATATCACACGTTGTTCAGTCGCCATTTTCGATTAGCGAAGTTAAGCTATGTCTTGCGCGGGTCGTCCTTGGAAATCACCTTAAATAGTCGGTCCTGGTTGGTTTTTTTTATCCACAACGTGTTAGCACTTGACCTCAATTACTCCTGATGTTAATTGAAGATGAGGCCGAAGGTGGTAGCGTACTGACCCGGAAACCTCATCTTATTTGGGGGACTGGCTAATAATCTCTGACAACCGGAACACAACAATGCTGTTAACATTGCTGTCTGGCAACCCTCTGATGGCATGTGGACTTTTAGGGGCTGATGATGATGTGATGATGAATATCACGTACAATGCTCTAAACAGTTGTATAGGAGCCTGCGGAGGATGTGACATGTGAATTGTGAAATGGATGTTATCGGTAATAATCATCATGGCTTAAGGCTTGTCTTTGAATTGAAGTGCAGGTAGGTTTTTGGGTTTTGGGTTCATACTTGACCTCAATCACACCTGATGTTAAGTGAAGATGAAGTCGAAGGTGGAAGCGTACTGACCCGGAAACCCCAACATATTTGGGGGACTGGCAATCTTATCTCTGACAACCGCAACACAACAATGCTATTAACATTGCTGCTTGGCGGCAGATTTAGATAAGATGGTGGTAGCTAGCCAGGCGGACATTTAAAATGCCCTACCACCAACCAAACCGAGTACTGTTGGTTTGGTTTATTGTTGGATGTTTTTACCCAAAGAAATACAAAAGTCTATTTTTAACCAATGTGTGATATCAGCGATAACTTATACCACTGAAACGTGGCATCTCACTATGGACTTCATAAGAAAGCTCAAGGTTCCACGACGAGGGGGGCGATACTCAGTGTAGCCAAGTGGCCAGACGGACATGACCACGAACAAAACCGAGTACTATACTTGCACATCATTGGTCTACCATCCACCTTTTAGTCAGTTCTCCGTCATTTATTAATCATTTAGTAGTTCGTGGTCATGTCTGTCTGGCCACTTGGCTAGCTACTACCATCTTATCTAAGTCTGCCGTCAAGCAGCAATGCTGATAGCGGTGTTGTTTTCCAACAAAAAAATAATCGATATTTTTCTCTATGGCACCTTCTACCGTTGATAAACGTATCAAGAACCATTGTTTATGCTAGCTCATGGGAGTTCCAGTAGGATCGAGAAGTGAAGAAGTAAGTATAGGATGCACTGTGGCGGTAACCAGGACAAAGGATGCCAATATTTCAAAGTTCCGACACTCTGACCGCGGCTTTCAATGCCCCAAAAAGCTTCGATTGAAAAGGGTTCAAAGGAATCAGAAACTTTTAACAGGTAGCTAATTGAAGTACCCCTGTCAGGGAATGGGAAATATATTGGGTTACAGTATAGACACACCTTGGTAAGTGTTGACGCTGCCGCGCCGTCAATTACCGAGGCAAAATGCAAACCGAAGAAAATGAAAAAAATGAAAATGAAAATGAAAAAATGTTTATTTTTCGTAGGATACAATTGATCACTTGAAAACGTTAATATATCATTTTAAATTTACCGCTCATTCGTAATGCTGTAATCCCCAGAGAAGAACGAGCAAGAAACTCAAGGGGTTGCTCTTTTCTGCGAGTCAAGATATTATTTAATAACAGTAAATTGCTTTATACTTTTTTTGGTATAGAGTCAAACATATTTATTAACAATAAATTACTAACTTTAATTTGGTTTATAGTTATACATACTATACGTCGCCAGATAAGTTTTAAGTCCAAGGATTACTGTCATTTAAATAATCACAAATTTTATAGTAACCTTTTGCACTGAGCTTCTGCTTCACGATACCTTTGAACTTATCTAAAGGCAAATTCTGCATATCTTCGGGAATCTTATTGAACAAACGTATACATTGCCCCTTAAATGAATTACTAACTTTATGGAGTCTAGTTGAATGCAGAGCAAGTTTATTTTTATTTCTAGTATTTATGTCATGTTTATCGCTATTTTTCTCAAATGAAGATATATTTTTCTTTACATAAATGACATTTTCATATATGTATTGGGATGCTAATGTCAAAATATTTACTTCTTTAAACAGTTCCCTCAAAGAATCCCTCGATTTTAACTTATATATTGCTCGAATGGCTCGTTTCTGTAGTATGAATATTTTACTAATGTCAGCTGCATTTCCCCACAGTAAAATTCCATAAGTCATTAAACTGTGGAAATAACTAAAGTAGACTAACCTAGCTGTATCAACATCTGTAACTTGTCGAATTTTCCATATTGCATATGCTGCCGAGCTGAGCCTTTTAGACAATTTTAAGATATGTGGTCCCCATTGTAGCTTAGCATCTAGAGTAATACCTAAAAACACAACTGTATCTACAGGGTCCAGCAATTCTTTTTTAATAACAACACTAGTGGCGACCTGTCTGACGTTTGGTAGAACAAACTTGATGCATTTAGTTTTCTTTTCATTCAAAAGCAAATTATTAGCCGTGAACCAATCTACCATTTTTGTTATACAATCATTAACAATACTGTAATCTTGTTCATTTCGTCTAAGTTTGAACACAAATGATGTGTCATCTGCAAACAGTACAATTTCATGTCTGTCTTTTACAAAGAAAGGTAAGTCATTTATGTAGACTAGAAACAGGAATGGACCCAATATGGATCCCTGGGGAACTCCCATGCTAACCGCAGAACCTGATGATCTCATTCCATTGACATCCACCACTTGGATCCTATTACTAAGGTAAGATTCCATAAGTAGGAGTGCTTGACCTTGCAATCCATAGTGACGTAGTTTTTTTACCAAAATGTCATGCCGAACGCAATCAAACGCCTTGGAAAGATTACAGAACACACCTACTGCATCCTGCGACTTCTCCCAGGCATCAAATATGTGTCCTATTAGCTCAACACCTGCATCGGTTGTTGAGCGACCCCGGGTAAAACCAAATTGTTTAGTGTGCAATAATTTATTTGTATTAAAATGTGTTAATAATTGTTCAAGGATAATTTTTTCAAATATTTTACTAAGAGGTGGTAGTACTGATATAGGTCTGAAATTTGTGGGGTCCGATGTACTACCTGATTTAAACAAAGGAATTATCTTGCTGTATTTCATTAAGTCAGGAAAGACCCCCTGACCAATGCACATGTTAAAAACATCAGCTAGGTAAGGAGCCATGCAATCAATTACAGATCCAATAATTTTTACAGAGAGACCATCGAGATCTGCGGTATTACTCATTCTAATACGATTAAATGACTTTAATATATCGGAGGACACTATAGGCCTGAAATCAAATGCAACGTTACATGGACTAACACTTGACTTTAGCAGAGATTCAGCTAGGGTGGGAGATGAGTTTAGGGTTTTGGTAGCTAACACCGGAATATTAGTAAAGAACTCATCAAAAGCTTCAGCAACTTCCATTAAATTAGTGATATCTCGATCATTAATTTTTAACTTTAAATCGAAACTACGTGACTTGACCCTTCCAGTTTCTTTGTTAATAATTTGCCAAGTTGTCTTAGAAATGTTATTACTCATTTTAATTTTCTTATGCAAATATTGTGCTTTTGCAACTAAGCACACTTTTTTAAATAATTTAGAATAACTTCTAACATAATTTTTGAATTCTTGGTTATTGTTATAGGTCCTTTCATCATATAGGTCGTATAACTTTTGTCTGCTTATATGTATTCCAACCGTCGCCCAATCATTAAATTTTGAGCAGTTATCAACTTTAATCCGCTTTGGTTTAAATACAGTATTATATTCATTTTTAGTCAAGTTAAAAACAGAGCTATAAAGCTCATTTGCCTCATTCGAATACTTTACAAAAGGTAATTTAGATTCCAAGCTATTTTTATATGACTCGAGGCGATTGCGATTTATAGGGTTACATGTAATGGTCCTAGATACTTTGTCAATATTTAAGTCAAAACAAGCCAGTTGGCCGCAATGGTCTGAACTTAGTTGATTAATAATTACTTTATAAGTCGGCTTAAGATTTGTAAAAATATTATCAAGACAGGTCGCACTGCTAGATGTTATTCTAGTTGGCTCGATGAAGACATTTGACATACCATAACACTTGAATAAGCATTTTAGGCTGTTGCTCAAACTGGATTTTTCTAGAAGATTTATGTTGAAATCTCCACAAATGGCAACACATTTATTATTATTGCATAATTTACTTAAAACGTCTTCCATAATATTTTCAAACAACTCATATGGAGATGAAGGGGGTTTGTAGACTGCCAACACGATTATCTTATCTAATTCGATGCATGCTAATTCTACAGTTCGCTCCACAGATAAGCCCACAATATCTAAACGCTCCTTGTATTTTAAATAATTATGGATGAGTATTAGAGAGCCACCATGTGAGGCCTTTTCTCTACAAAATGAGCTGGCTACCTGGTGGTTTTTGAAACTAAATATACATTCACAAGCTTTAAGCCAATGTTCAGTAATACACATTATATGGACATTATTATGATTTAAGAAAAGCTCAATTTCTAACTCTTTACGTTTCATGCTTTGAATATTTTGATGCACAAGGTTTAATTTACATAGTTTATTTTTATTTGACTCTTTATTTTTATTTGACTCAATATTAAGCGAACTGTTACTCCGTTTTATAAAGTTATTGCAAGAGTGATTCTCTGTTGTCTTGGTAATTAATTTAAATAGTTAGTTGCATGTTCCAATGACATGACGTCAGAGTTAATACTAACAGTTTGCTCAATAGAAGCAGTTGTCTGTGTGACCAATACTTTGGTCGAAAAAGAAAAATAATAACACAACAGTCTACAAAACTGTTGTTTGTAATATCTACTAAGATAATACTTATCTTGTGTTAAATAAAACCTTTTACTAATAATACTATTAGTGTCAATAAAATGAAATTTACAATTTCTACATGTTAATGTATGCAATGTCGAATTCAAATTATGTCTTACATCATTTTCGCCACTATTATCATCATGAATGAATGGAAAAGCAAATAATAAATTTTTTTCCACATTGGTTAATTCATTCAATCGAGAGAAATAATTAATTAATAATTTTTTGCTTATTGTATGCCGCCTGCCTACAAAAATTATTAGAGTAGTGCCTTCTGTAAATTTAGTTGTCAAAATTCTATCCAATATGTTTAAGTATGTGGCACCAGGCATGCAGTTATTAGTAATTACTGGTCCCATGTATTGACTAAGTTGTGAACCCATACTTTTACCAATTTCATCACTAAACATTATAATTTGTTTGCTCGCGATGGAGGTGGAGGTATTTTCTTGTTGTTGTGGTGTGACACACAGCCCCAACGATGGGCGCTCAGTTACACTCGCTGGCCCGGAGGCACTAGCTGGAGCTATTTCGCAATCGCATTGATGATTTAAAGTTAGAGAGTTAAATCGCTCTGCGTTATACTTACTTAACTCCAACAATTCATCCATGGCCAACGAGTGTTCTTTTAACTCATTTTGGGCTGTTTCATACTTTTTTGTAATATCATGCAACGATTGGGTCAAGTTATCAATTTCCATCTGTAGGCGCCGTGTGTCACATTCAACACTAATTTTTGACTCGATGAGTTTACTATTACACTCTTGCAATTCTTGCATTAAATTATGTCTCTGCCTTCTCATCACTACTGAGTTGCATATTGCACTATTTTTTTTAATTAACTTTTGAGTATTCTTTATGTATTTATTGATTTTAACATATTTCTTTAGCTTATTTTTACTAGTAGATTTTTGCAATTTACATTTGGAATCTAATGAGTCATTACATGTGAGGTCTATGGTCACAGAGGAAGCGATGGGAGAAGTGCCACCATGAGCAACGTGAGCGCTGCTGCCCGCGACCAGTTCATCATATAGGGATAGGGCCTGTGATGTTTTGTGGGAATCAAGTTCTTCTCTTAGTGACGTTATGAGTTTGTAGGCGTCACGTAATTCTGATTCCAAAGTTCCAATGCGTCTGAGGGAGTCTTCGAAGTCACTGCTGTCCCGGTCGAACCCATCCACTATTCGCTGAAGCTCATCTCTTTGCTGCTGAACCCCCATATACTCCCGGTGCACTCCCGCCATCTCATCCCTAATTTGTTTCTTTTTATTAATTAAATCTAATACCTCCTTTTCACTGTCATCTCGTTCCCGTAACAGCTGATCACATAGGGACTTTGACGCCTTAAGCTCCTGCAGAGTCAGTTGGAATTTATCCTCCAGCTGACGAGCTGCGGCACTGCGGGTCGTCATTATGCAATTAGTGGTTGATTGGCTTACAAACAAAGCGGCCGACCGATAACTGTGTATTTCACTTTGAGGTTATATAAGTCGAGATTAGCTATCAATAAACACTAAATTGATTACAATTATTGTAATTGATAAGTAATAGCTGTTCAAGAACGAGATGATGTGTTTTTATTTAAATTTTTTACAAACGTAGGTAACGGTTAAGCGCTCTCACTTTCACAAAGATTCTACACAAAATATTACAATTATTCACCGTATTTTTACACGAATACAACGTTTACACATTAATATACTTAAATGAAATTGGTTAAAGCATATTTAAAACAGTAATTAAATAATAAAAACAAAAAATTACGGAGCTAGTTTAGTTCACAACCTACTCGCTCACATCTACCCTCTTTTCTTATAATTTCTTAAGATAGATCATAGACCACATACAAGATCAATTGCATAATTAAGTAATTGCTGAAACTTCACGTTGCACACCGAAGCGGCCAGGTAGAGTTGTTTTGTCCCTTTACCTATTACTTCGCCTTTCCTGTCTTCCACCACTTTTCTCTTTTGTGTTAAATAATATTTTATCGAACCTTAAAAATTAAAGTTATCTTTTTTTTTATGCACAACAGGTTAGCACTTGACCTCAATCACACCTGATGTTAAGTGAAAATGAGGCCGGAGCTGGTAGCGTACTGACCCGGAAACCCCATCTTATTTGGGGAACTGGCTATCTTATCTCTGACAACCGGAACACAACAATGCTTTTAACATTGCTGTTTGGCGGCAGATTTAGATAAGATGGTGGTAGCAGGCCAGGCGGACATTTAAAATGCCAGATCGAACCCGCGAGTCGGACGTAAACCCAATGTTGTTTACATTGAGCCACTGAGGTGGTTTATTTATCGTTTATTTGCGAGAATACAGTATTATCACAGATCTAATTTTATTATAAAATATTTTTTTATAAAAAGCTCAATGTATTCAACTTTCGCCAGCCTACTCGGGACCATTCCGGCCATGCAAGATCTGGGACCATTTATTTATTTATATTTTTAAAAATATAAATATTTTATTTGGGTTTAATCTTTTGTTTTTAGCTATAAGTTTTTATTGACATCTGTAGATAATATATTTGTATCTTATTTTGTAAATAACCTTATGTGTGTCACCTGAAAACAGAAATGCAAATATTTATGCTAGTGTACTTACGTATTGTATATACTATATCCAAAGGTACCACCTATAACGATGCCCGAAGGAATTAAAATTCAATTCCAAGTTGTAGCTGTTCGGTTAATCTGGTTAATAATAAATTACTCGGACTAATTAAACTAAATTATATTTGGTGAATCTGTTCTGTTTGCGTGGGTACTATTGTGTAAAAGTTTCTTACGTTAGTTCAGAACCAGAGTGCTCTATGTGCTGTTTTTACGCGACTACACGCCAGACGGTGGGTAATGTTTTTCTTTGTAAATATGTATGTAGTAGTAGGAATGTAGGGTGAGAATAAATATAGTATCTAAGGGAGGAATCGCTAAAGTAGCACTATTAGGTAAAATAGATAGAATAGTCCTACGGATCTCTAACTCGTGACCGAGACGCGAAGACCGTATCACGAGCCGCCTTCTTGGTTGGGCAAAATGTAGAAAATTAATAGTTTGTTAAAATGTTAAATATAATGTTTAATAAACTTGTAAATCCAATATACTAATGTTGTATGAAATAAGGTGTTAATCATTTAAATAATGTTGTTCTTGTTCGAGTTGGTGAAACGATACTTAGGGTTTCAAGCAATCCAGGTCTTTCACATAGGCACATATCACTTAACACAAACACAGTTAATCGTTTGCATTTTGGTAAGTCCACAGGTGGGATTGGACCAGAGATTGGAACGGCGATGCGCACAGGGACGAGACGCAACTGAATGAGCGGTTATATGTATACAGGGCGTCCAAGACTATGCGACATATGGAGACTTTATTTTATTTTTAAAAGTTAGTAAGACTGCATTCTAAGATTTTCTAAAAATTATTTGCTTCGTCTCGATATATTTATATAAAACATTAAAGAATTTTAATATTGATATGCGTCACTATAAGATGCTGTTAATTATTACGTAACAACTTAATGCTTCGTGTACGGAGATTCCAGACACAATTGATTTTCAATTGTTATGGACCACGATCGTGGTCTTAGAGACTGGACGTATTAAGACAGAAAGTCGCTTAAGTAGAGACTGAATAAATTAACAACCGACTTGGTATTACATGGAACTCACAACTTTTTACCGCAGAACAACTGAGTTGCGAGACTTGGTTTTTTTGACATATAGTTGTTTTTGATGGGATCTCATTTCTTTTTGTATTTTGTAGACAGTTCTACTTTTTTCCTTTACGGTACCTTCTACTTATTGTATATATGTATATCTACCAGCAGCGAATTTTCTTAAAGCCCTCTCTCTGACTTATGAACTTTTCTTATTTTTGTAGGTAGCCTTCCGTTTTCTCTTTTCCGGTACTACTTCTTGAGCTTCAGCTACAGTTTTTCTAAGAGCCCACTCCCTGTCTCTATGGGTTTTTCTGGGAGGCTTTGATGTTACAATTTTTGCCGTAAAATAATAAAACATCGTCACGAATAAAGCCAATATTGAAAAATTTAATTAACTGAAGACTTGGCTGTATGGGCTTAATTTTCTTTGCTGTCTTTTCTAGATTTTTTAGATTTTCCTTGATTCATACACCAAACACTACTTATATTCCAAATTTGAAGCTTCTAGGTCTGCTAGAAGTGCCTTAGAATTTTGATGATCGGTGAGTCAGTGAGTGACAAAATTAAGAAATTTGACCCGTTATAATTCTTAAAAATACTGGTTCAAATTGAATGAAATTTTAAATATACGTGTCTTTACAATGCCTGCATAGTTACTGAAAATTTCAGTCTTCTATTTTTATCCACAACGAAGTTACAGGGGGTCGAAAATGATCTGAATTGCTTCGAGAAAAGGATGGTACGGCCGTGACGCTTTTTTGCTCGACTTGGTGGGGGCACGGCCGTGCCCCCAGATAAATGCCCGCCTGGCTAGCTACCACCATCTTATCTAAATCTGACGCCAAACAGCAATGTTAATAGCACTGTTGTGTTCCGATTGTCAGAGATAAGATTCTGTACGCTTCCACCTTCGACTTCATCTTCACTTAACATCAGGTGTGATTGAGGTCAAGAGCTAACCCGTTTTGCATAAAAAAAGGTTATTATAGGATAGATGATTATTTTGGCGATAAGGACCTCCTTTTTACACAGAATTTCTTTAATATGACGTTAAAATTTCTGCTCTTGTTAGCTGAATTCCAAGTGGAGTTAACATGAGGTACATGTTTAGTACTCGGTTTGGTTGGTGGTAGAGCATTATAAATGTCCGCCTGGCTAGCTACCACCATCTTATCTAAATCTGCCGCCAAACAGCAATGTTAATAGCATTGTTGTGTTCCGGTTGTCAGATATAAGATAGCCAATCCCCCAAAATGTGTTGGGGTTTCCGGGTCAGTACGCTTCCACCTCCGACCTCATCTTCACTTAACATCAGGTATGATTGAGGTCAAGTACCATCCCATCGTGCATAAAAAAAATTATGACGACCTGATTGACAAACACGCTTGTTGTAATTCACCCAGTTCCCAAAAATTATACAAGTTGTATACTAAAACTAATAAACAAGAACAACAATGATCCTGTGGGTTTCTCCGCTTCTTTTCCTATAGATTCGCTTCTTTCCGAAGCAGTAGTAGCTTTTTTTTTTTTTTTTTTTTATTAAAAACTGGTTTCGCGTTTGGCTACAATCTCACCTGATGGAAAGTGACGATGTTGCCGAAGATGTATCAATGTATCACGCACACCCAGTAAATGCCTATTCACTCTAGACTTGAAGATCCCAAGGTTGTAAGTGTCGGGAAAAACCGACGCGGGCAGTGAGTTCCATACCTTAGCAGTCCGCATTATAAATGATGAAGCAAAGAGCTTAGTGCGGATGTTCGGTATGTTGACAACATATGGATGGAAACCCCCCCCCGCGCCTGGTTGTCCGAAGATGGAAAGGGGACGGTGGAATAAGATCATACAATTCCATCGCCGAAATGTATCCTGTAAAAACTGAAAGGCATGCGACCCTACGGCGGTGTTCAAGCTTGGACATACTGACAATTATTTCCAATAGATTTAAATTGAATCTAACGTTGAAATAAATGCTTGAAGTTTGCGACCGTCCCATTATCTTTAAACAGAACGGATAAAAACAACCAGCTCAATGAAATACCATTTTCTATTCCCGGAAGTGCTAAACCTTATCAAACACATTGCATATATCAAATAAATTGCAGAGCCTCGAACAACGTCACAAGGTCGCCTGTCTCTCAGTCTTTTACAGGATGCACTTCGGTGAGTGTGCGTTTCAATTACATAATCTTATTCCACCATAGGCGTAACGTTAATTACGTTAATTAATTAAAAAAAAAAAAAAAAAAAAAAAAAAAACGTAGAACTACTAGGCGTGGGGAGGGATTCCACCAAACATTCGCACTAAGCAGTTCGACACCTCATTCATAATGCGAACAGCCAAGGCATGGAACTCCCTTCCGGCATTAAGAAAGCATATTATAAAATATCAGATTATTTAGATGATAAACATTCATGGACATAACCAGCTCGTTCGTATAACCAGGCTATTTCACAATTAATAATGAAATATTATTGTGTTTTTTTGTAATATAAAAACTTTTTTTTAAAGAGCAACCTCTTGAGTTTCTTGCTTGTTCTTATCAGGGGAAATTGCCTTTTGAACAAGCAGTAAGTTTAAAAATGTAAAATCTGATTAGTTTAAGTGTACCCTGTGTACCTACAAAATAAAATATATTCTTTATTGCACCAAAATATTACAATAACAGAGTACAAACAATAGGTCACGTACAAAGGTGGACTTATCTCTTTAAGAGATCTCTTCCAGCCAACCTGAGCATTGAAATAGGAAACTTAGTAAATATATTTATAATATTATGGGTTTAGAGGTCGCTAGGTGGCGTTGTTAGTATCAATATTATCCTCTATGCTAATAAATTTTTTAAAATATGTATTTTCGATTTTGTTTGAAGTATAACTATGATAAATCGTTAGATGCTTCTATAATTAATTGTGTATAACGTTGGTGACAATATTAATCACGTCTAACTTAATAAAATTAAGAAAAGTAACAAAAGTTCAACGGACTGAAACATACGTATTTAACACATGACAGAAACCAAGTGAACAGATCTAGCAATTTATACAGAAGTTTCCGAATATTATGAGAAAAAATCGTGAGTAAAATATCAAGAATTCAAGACATTAATCGAATAATAACCTAGGAAATATAAATTATTTTTGAAGCTGCCTACATACAGAAATTTTTATTACACCGCCATCTATGTACAAATGACAAAACTACCACAGGTATCCACTAGCTATCTATACAACTTCAATTATTCTATACAATCACAGAAAGTGACTCCCTCTCTTGATCCCTACTGGAACTTCTAACACAACATCGATCGAAGTCTCTGTCTTATTTGAGAGCACTTCCTACTGATCTCAACGAGATGGCGTGTGCGGGATGTTTACAAAAAATACCAAATAGAGAATTTCTAATTTGTACACTATGCGATTGCAAATATGACCTTGAATGTGCAAATGTTTCCATTCAGAGATTCCTGAATACAATGACACGGGAACACAAAAAAATGTGGAAATGCCCGACTTGTCGATCAAAAATGCCCAAGACTGATAACACAAATACTCCAATCCGAACACACCAGTCTACTCCACCCACGGATATGGACTCACCAAGTTCTTATGAAGATCACAGCTTACAATGTTCAAGGAACAATATAACTATCAGGAACAAGAAACCAACGACCAATGCAATTAACATCTCTATCTCGGAGGAGGACCTCAGCCTCTTGGACGACACGGTACAGCCTGAAACAGCAATCAACATAAGAAAAATGCCTCTACAATCACCCAGCCATCCACTACCAGCAACCTCAAATATTACCCTGGAACAAATGGAAGCACTACTCGACAGGAAGCTAGAAACGATCAGGTTGTCATTGCTAAATTCACTAAAATCTACAATTGAATCGGTTACCTTAACCGAAATGTCCAAATTAAAACAAGAGTTTATACAAACTACCAACTCTCTGTCATCTGAACAGGAGACTCTTAAAAAAAGTATAGAAAAAATGAACTCAACTATATTCAATTTGAGTACAGAAAATCAAAAATTACACGCGCATGTTCAGGACCTGCAAAAAACCGTAAATACTGCAAACTACGAACTGCCAAAAAATAGAGATAACAATAAAATAAAATATTTGTCTTATACGGACTGCAAGAAAATGAAAGGGAAAATGAATGTGAGGTAGTTGATCGCGTGATTCACATATTTTATGACATTCTGAATATCAACCTAACAGGGTTCATAGAGAATATAAGGAGACTGGGCAGAAAAGGACATCGTAGTAGACCCTTACAAATCGAACTGTTAAATAAAAATACTTCAAAATACATATTGCAAAACAGACGCTATTTTAACAAGACTGGATTAGCCGTTGCGGAGCTACTTGCCGCTGAACAATTGCAGATCAGAAGAAAATTAGTGGACCACCTTGTTGAGGCTCGCCGAAACGGACACCGTGCTAATATTATAGACAACAGACTTATAATCGATGGAAGAGATCATACACCAACATGTGATCATCCTACACAAATACCGAGGTTGTCTGCCGAAGCGGAGACAAATGGCCGTGCCTCCGTACCTGCCTCAACTCCTGCTCCTGCCTCCGTTGCCTCAACCCAACAAAAAAATGTGAAAACATGCAGAGACATACCAAGGCCGTCCATGTCACGATCACAACCCTCAGAAATGCTTTTTCTATGATAGGTTTAATGTCTTGTTCCAGAATATTAGAAGTTTGAATAAAAAACGCCACCTACTTGAGGCAGCTACAGACAGTAACAAAAATATACAAGCACTTTGTCTCTCCGAAACATGGATCTCTCCGTCAAAACTCGACCTCCTCCGAGTAGACGGCTACAAACTAGCAGCAGACTATTGTCGACCTCACTACGAGGGTGGTGGAGTTTGTATATTCATAAAAGAAGAAATAGAATATGTTGAAAGAAAAGAAATTGCAGACTTTTCCATAGAGTTTATTATTGAAATGTGTTGCGTCGAAATTCCTGTACTGCAACTGATTTTTGTTGTAGTATACTGGCCAGATAGAAAGCGCGAGCCCGAGTTAGTCCATCAGACACTTACCAAACTTTTACAGCATTTAGAACAAAAATTTAATAAAAAAGACGTCATTATTGGTGGTGACTTTAACGTGAACATCCTCGAAAAATCTCCCTCCACATTCACCCTTCTAGATTTAATGAACACGTTCAATTTTTCTCAACATGTTAACGAGCCAACTAGAATATCACATACTAAATCTACATGTCTAGACCTAGTGTTTGCCAATTTTCGGGGTGCAAGGGTGACCACTGATGTGCGTGAGTATGGTTTTTCAGATCATAAGGGAGTATTGACTAGTATCCTAACAAAAAAACTCGAGACGCGTCGGACTTGGATTACTGAAAAAAGAATTTACTCTGAAAAAAATATACAAGCCTTTAAACTAGAAATAAATAAAATTGATTTCAACCACATCTTAAACTATAATAAAACCATAAATGAAAATTTTGATCTATTAGGGATAACACTGAAAAATATTTTAGACCTCTGCATACCAAAAATAAAAATAAAACTGAAAAACAAAAATAAAAAGAGTTGGTTAACTACGGGTATAAAGATATCTTGTAAACATAAACGACAATTAAAAATCTTACTATCACATAGAGACAACCCGACGCTACAAAATTATTACAAAAAATATGAGAAGATTTTAAAAAACACTGTAAGTACGTCTAAGAAACTACAAAATATTAATAGAATAAAAAAATCGGATAACGTAATTAAAACGACTTGGCAAATAGTTAAAGAACAAACAAATAAAGTAAATCATATCCATCGGAAAAATATAGAAATAAAACTTCAAGGTAAAACCATCAGAGATCCCTTGCTAGTAGCAAACACATTCAATAATTACTTCCTAACAGTAGCTGACAGCCACCCACCATCAGGACCGGTACCGCTGCCGCCGTCGTTGCCTGCTGCCACCGCCGTGGGCCCCGGCGCCGCCGTCCCCGCGCATTCTGGGAACTCTCTATACTTACGTCCTGTCACGCCGCTAGAGGTATACAATATAATCCGCAAACTCAAAAATAAAAAAAGTTTTGGTCATGACGAGCTCCCACCACTGCTTATTAGAGCCTGTGCTTCAGAACTTGCACCCGTTCTGTCATTTTTGATTAACCGGTCTTTTACGGAGGGCATTGTTCCACAGTCTTTAAAAATCTCCATAATAAAACCTATCCATAAAAAAGGATCAGTTACCGATTGTGGAAACTATCGTCCGATAGCACTTCTACCGACGTTTTCAAAGATACTAGAAACTGCTATGAGCAACCGCCTATATTCATTTTGTGAAAAATTCAATAAATTTAGTGAACATCAGAACGGATTCAGACAGAATCGGTCAACTTCACTGGCTGTTTTCAAATATATACATGAAATATTAAGTATAATAAATAACAAGAAATACGCCGTCGGTATCCTGCTCGACATGAGCAAGGCCTATGACAGAGTTAGGTATGACATCCTTCTGAAAAAACTGTACAATATAGGTGTAAGGGGCATAGTTCACGATTGGTTTACATCTTACCTTAATAATCGAATGCAATACGTCGAAATTGAATACAAGAATCACAATACGGGAGCCATGGTAAGGGTGAGTTCGGAAAACTCCAAGGTAACAAAATCAATACCTCAGGGCAGTGTGCTTGGTTGCCTATTATTTTTGGTATATATTAACGATCTACCAAAGGTCATTGAAAGCCCTTGTACTCTTTTCGCTGATGATGTTTCAGTGGTGCTGCCCTGTCAAAACGATAAAAACTTAAATGATAACCTAAATAATACATTAACAACAATAGTAAACTGGCTTGATAAACACAACCTACAGATAAATTTTTCCAAAACTAAACTTATACAATTCAAGCCCTATCAGAAACGACCCCTAAATATAAATTACTCTTTCCAAAATAATAAATTAAAATGTGTAAATGACTACCCACTCTTGGGCATAAATATCGACTCAAATATTGACTGGAAATCACATGTAGCGAAAGTAACAACTAAATTGTCAAGATTCACGTACGCCTTACATCATTTAAAAAGAAGTGCCAACAGAGATACAGCTCTCTGCGCTTACTATGCCTATGCACACTCCTGGTTACAATATGGCATTGTTCTGTGGGGGAACAGCACGGACTCTCTAAATCTATTTCGACTACAGAAAAGATGCCTCCGAATTCTGGTTAATATAGATCCAATGACGAGCTGCAAGCCCTACTTCATCCAGCAAAACATATTAACCCTAACATGTATATACATCTTGGAGGTTGGTATCTTTGTCAAGAAGAATATCCACCTTTTCCCACAATTTTCTCGACCCACTAACTTGCGACCTCATAATAGACTAGCACTACCTTTCTCTTCCCTAAAAATAGTTCACTCTGGCCCTTTCGCAATGTCTGTAAAAATTTTCAACAAAATCCCTCCACACGTTAAAAACGAAGAAAACCCCTACAAATTTAAATCGTTGCTCAAAAAATACCTAATAAATAAATGCTACTACTCGCTGCAAGAGTTCCTAGACGATAAAGAAATATAAATGAATGAATAAATAATAAATAAATAATATATAATATAATATACTATATATATATATAAATTTATAAATATGAATGTAAAGATAGATATAATTATTGAAGACATTTAAGTGTTATATTGTTTTGTACTTTTAATAAATTAAGTAATCCGTATGTTTATGTGCATGCATTATAAATTTAATTGTTGTGCCCTAGCAGGGTTTATGTTTGATACCTAAAAATATTTTAAGATCATACTATGTACAACATAAATGCAATAAATTGAATTGAATTGAATTGAATATTATATAATATTTTTGATTTGATTGTATTCTTTTTTTTTACGTGTCGAAATCACACAGCACTAGTACGGAGCGGTAAAGTAAATAATACTAAGTGAAATAGTTGTTCCAATTAGTAGCTTGCAAGGAGGTATTTCTACGAAGGCATCGACACTGAGCTGATAGCGTCGCGAATTCTGTTATTTTGAAGACAAATTTCTATCTCGCAAATATTTAAATGAAGAGTAAAATATTGGAGCGGATGAACCAGTGTTCATTAATCTGCTTCAAACTTGATTACTGCTACAGCTTGTTAACGGTCGACAATTTTAGTATTTTTAAATAACTTCAAAAAAAGAGGAGCTTCTTTTTTTAAAACAATACAGTCTAATACTAAAGTGCTTATAAATTCTAATGCTTGGTCTCTGATCCTCAAACTAGGTCCAACCTGTATCTTGAGGATCAGTTCCTTCCCTATGCACATAGGTAGTAAATATTTGAATTATGCACTTAAAATTTATAAATTTCGTAAATAGTAAAGTACCTAAATATTTTGTAATAACTAAATGTTTTAATCTATCATACCAGTCACACTCACTTTTACTTCGATACTGGACGTTGACTACATGGCATCCAACTATGTCAATGATTCGTTTGTTTTCGTAGCACTTCTTAGCTTGCGATAGGTACACACACACAAATACCAATTAAATCAACTTTACAGTACACATCATAGTTTTCCTCTCGTTAGAAATTAGTTTGATATCTAATTGACCAACAACACACGCATAATATAATTTATTTATTTAATTCGACGGTTTTTGTCACACGGTATCTCTGTCAATTATTAACCGATTTTAATGGTTATCTTCTCATAATGTTTGTTTTATTATTACTGGATATGCGTTTGATCACAATCTCACCCGATGGACAGGGTCGATGTGGAGGAAGGTGAAGCACGCGATCTCAGTAGATGCCTATTCACTCTGTTCTTGAAGATCCCAAGGTTTTAAGATTCGGGAAAGATTTTTTTTTATGCACGACGGGTTCGTACTTGACCTCAATCATACCTGATGTTAAGTGAAGATGAGGTCGGAGGTGGAAGCGTACTGACTCGGAAACCCCAACACATTTGGGGGATGGGCTATCTTATATCTGACAACTGGAACACAACAATGCTGTTGACATTGCTGTTTGGCGGCAGATTTAGATAAGATGGTAGTAGCTAGCCAGGCGGGCATTTTAAAATGCCCTACCACCAACCAAACGGAGTACTTAAACATGTACCCCGCTGGGGATCGAGCCCGCGACCTCCGAATCGTAAACCCAATGTTGTTTATATTGGACCACGGAGGCGGTTAGGTTCCTCGAGCGATGTGCCCTACCCACTGCCTCTTCAATGTGCCGATCCGCTTGACTATGTCAATGACTTTCGTTAGTCTGCGGATATCATCATTCCTGCTTCGATCACGTAGTGAAATACCGAGTATCGACCTCCCCATAGGTCGTTGAGTGACTTTGAACTTTATGAGCCCATAGTCAGAGACCATTGATTACGAACGCCGAATCCCGAACGCTACCCATCCGAGTTGGATTCGTCGATTGACCCCTCCCTCGAAATTGGACCTATCTAGTCGGACCTCTTGTCCTATATATACATACTCGCTCACAACTTCGAGAATGGAGTTCCCAACTGATATTGCTGTAAACACGACGATTTTTCTCATAAATGCTATGAAATATTGCCAATACATCCGCTGTCACTCGAAACTACTAACTTATTTAGATGATTGGCTCTCTTATCTAAAACAGCCTGAGTGTAATGCTATCTACCATGCTGTAAGACGACAGACATAAATATATTTTTATGATGAACTATATTAAGTGACGATGTGGTCGAAGATGAAACACGCGATCTCACTAAGTGCTCATTCACTTTGTTTTTAAAAATCCCATGATTGTATAATTTCTGAAAAAACAGGCGCCGGAATTACAAAAATATTATGAATGTGAAAGTTTGTGTATATGTTTGTTACCTCTTCACACCGTAATGGCTAGATGGATTTGAATGAAATTTGGTTGGTAGATAGATTAGGACCTGGATTAACATAAGCGAATTTTTTTGTTAAACCGATTTTGATGACGCGTGCAACAGCTGGAGGAGTTCTATAACTTGGCATTTGCATTATGAATGAAGTACCAAACATCTTAGTGCGATTGTTCGGTATGCCAACTAAACACGGGTGGAAACCCTTCCCGCACTTGAAGGGAATAGTCAAAAGATTTTATTTCATAGAATATTATTTAAATTACTGCACATTCACAAATCTTGAGTCCCCAGAGAAGACCGCGCAAGAAATTCAAGCGTTGCTCTTTTGAGGTAGGTTTTGAGTTGCAATTTGTGATAAATAAATAAAAAGATATTTATTCATCCACTTAAAAAAAATATACTACATGATCATTAATTATAGTTAAATTTTCTAACTTAGTGGACAAATAGGTTGGAGCCTCAGCAAAATAGCTGTTTTTCAGTCTCCACTTCGTGCATTCACTGATAACAGAACACGTCAGAAGTTGTTGCACACTACAATACTATTGGCTACAAGTTACATGCAAGCAAGTATTATAATACGAAAATGTAAGAGAAAAAAGAATTTTGAAATAATAATAACAATACGACAAAACAAGAAGACACACATAACAAAACATTTGACTATTGAATGACTCAGTAGCTTTACGGTAGTGTGGTAGACCGGAAGATGGAATAGCAAATTTTGTAATTGTAGCCATTTGCAGTGGTAGAGCCACACTGTAAGCTAGTTTATCTTTTAGCTTGCAGCATGAATGGGCCGGCTCGACCGGGGAAGTACCACCCTCTCGCAGAAGACCGACGTCTGAGTAGTGGCATTTTGCCACTGCGCTTCGTCCGGTGAGCGAGGGCGCCGGAGGCCCAATCTCCCAGCCTCTCTCCAGAATAACACCTTCCTCAAAGGCCGGCAACGCATCTGTGACCCTTTTGGTGTTGCGGGTGTCCATGGGCGGTGGTGATTGCTTTCCATCAAGTGACCCGTATGCTCGTTTGCCGCCCTCTCATATAAAAAAAAAAAAATTGTAAACCTTAAGTAGTTTGAGGCATTTAGGCAGCGAAAATCTTCAAATTCTCATATTTCCATGCGGCTCTATGTAATCCTCAATTTATAGCCATTTTTAGGTGTCAAGATGGGACTACTAGAACCTAAATTTACCGATAAAGGAACAGAGTTTATAACGGCTTTTGGCCCTTCTCAAAAATACCCAACGGAACACTTCTTTACCGTCTGTGTCTATTAGCCAGCCTTGGAATTCCTCTAAATTCTCAACGGCTATAAACGCCTACAGCAGTGCTATAAACGTGTTATAACATCTACATAATCAGTAATACCACTTTGATGGTAAAATGACATGCTGCTGATGGATTACTAATTTTCGGGCAAAAAACGTTTCCCAAAGTATCACATGTCAAAGTATGTTTCCCAAATTTTCATTTGGCAAGACAACTTTTCGCAATTTTACAGTTAGCAATACAATTTTCGGCAATTTATTGTTTAACAAATTATTACATGGCTATGTTTCATTTTATCAAGTATTATGTAGTCAAATATGGTTTGGCATAACATGCTCTTCCCAAATATACATATTGTTATTATACAAATCAATTTCGGCGTTTCGCCGGCCGCTCCGCTGCACGCTCGCTTCGCTCGCTCGGCTCGCGCTCTGTTGGGGTCACAGTTCTAACCTGACCTAGCAGTTCTAATCTAGCCTACTTAACCTATATTATCTATCACCCATATTAAAATGAAAATTTGAACGAACTTATTTTTGAAATATATTTTTTTACAAAATAAGGCATTTGCTTAATGTATATTTGACTTAATAAAACTTGAGCAAGTAAAAAGTTGCCAAATTAATATTTGACCAAGTGATTAAAATGCGAAATTTATCAATTTGCTAAAGATTCTTTTGGGAAATGAAACTAGTGCGATAAGTTTTTTGGGAAGTAAAATTTGACGAAAAATATTTTGCTAAATGGAAGGATACCGCTGCTGATTGGTCAATAGGTCTTTTTTAGCGGCACTAGGTGAAGAGGCGATCGTGAGAGCGCTTTGTCCAGAGACTCTTGCAATAGCACACAAAATGCTGTTTGCAAGCAACGCAGTGGCTCGAAGTCTCGTTGAATGGAGAACGCTTCGGAATATCTCTTTTGGCAGATGGTACATCTTTAAATGTCGTTAATCTTTAATAAGTATATTCATCATCTTCTTGCCTGGTCCCTATTTATTTGGAGTCGGCGCAGTACATCTTTTTCTTCCAATCTAATCTGTGAGCCGTTATTTCATCATTCCGACCTTTTCGTTCATATCATTCCTTACATAATCCAACCATTTTTTTCCGTGGTCTTACTCTTCCTTTCCATCACTCTTTTAGGATAACTTGCGTTTCATTCCTCCACATAAAATGTATATACCAAGCCAAAGGAATTCCTTTCAATTTTGCACAAACTAATGCCTTTTTTAGGCCTGTTTAATACAGTTATTGTTTAATACAATAGTTATACATACAACTGCAACTCATGCTGCGTGGGTCTCCACTTTCTCTCCATGGTCCAGGGTCGCCTTTCGACACCATTTTACGTCACCAATTCCAGTAGCAGTAAGTTGTGTGTTTTAAGAATAAGAACAAATTATTCTTCTAAGTTTGCTGCCAAGTTGTTCCCGGCTGTTTAAGATAAGATATTATTATGTTAACATTAAGACCCGGAACGATTGCTCGTGATGCCATCAAATGCACTGCAGTTTTCGCACCTCATGACCTAGCCTTTTCGCATCTTCGAGTCTTCTCGTAAGTTATGTTACTGTTTAAATTATATACTATATTGAAAGATTCCATGCTGGAATACAGTCGTGCGCACCTACATTAACTCAGATTTACGGCGCACGGCGGATGGTGGGCTAATCACCATTGTAATAAATTCCTCTATCTGACTCTACCTACCGGGAAATATAAGTTTGTATAAGCTTTTTGTTTGCGATTGTACATTAAGGTTAAATAAATTAAGCTCTAAATAAGCACTTGTGGCGCAGTCGCATTCGCTATTTGTTTGAAGCAATGTTATGTCTGGCGCGGTCAGTTCTTGGATAGGTGACTCAGGCTTCTCAAGTTAGAGCCTTTGGCTTCAAATTTAGGGCCTATTGGGCTATTTTTCGGCGCATAAAATACAATACAATACAATACAAATACTCTTTATTGCGCAAAATAATTTACAATATTTTTTTATGATAACAATAGAACACAATTAGGCGGTCTTACCACTAAAAGACAACCCACAGCTATGGGACATTTGTAGGTAGAAAAACAGGTAGGGTGCATGCATAAATATAATAATAATATCATATTAATTGACTTAATTGTATAAATATATATATAAATACTTAATATATAGTATAAAACACAATCACTAGAAGCACTTATAGATAGTCAACTAATGTTCACGAGGCGGGACTTAACGAAAAGAAAAAAGTCAGAGACCTAAGTAGTGGTTTTTGACTTGAAATTTAAAAATATTTAATGATTGAGCTTTCCTAATAGATTCCGGCAAAGAGTTCCACAGACGAGTGGCTTGCAGTCAGAAGGACTGGCTATAGAATTTTGTTAAGTTAGGAGGGACGTAGAGACGAAGATTTTACTACTAAAATAATACTTCCCACCAAATTAATCTGTATAAAACGTGAAAATATTTGATTTCTTATCCACCCAATCGTCCGACTCGTCAGCACAGCACATTTATTAATAAAAACCTTCAAATCCGGTTAACCTACAACGGGTATAGCGACAAAAAAAAACAGGGTTTAGGTGAAGTTTTACCGATTAAAACAGTATAAAAGAGAATATAGAAAATCTTATTCTATGGGACATAAACTGGGTATAACATACGATACCTATCGGTGTTTTTTTTTTCAAAATCAACGGGTTCGATTCCTTGGGCAGGAATATTGATTATTCAAAAATCCCATGATTCAGTTTTAGTTTTCAAAATCGGACCCGAGACTACTTTGAGAGCCTTTTGCCAAGAACGCTCACTTGAAAAATTCACCCTATATATCAAATGCAAAATGTATAATCTAATAGTTACTAAAATCTGGAATCCTCGAAGAGCTATCTGTTTAAAGAATAAAAAAAGGCCAGCCTTCGGGGCGCAATATCGGGAGATAAAGGCTAGCGCGGGGATATTTACCGCGTTTTAGTTAGGATTACGCCCCAGATAAGACGTTATGGCCTTAATATAGCAACCAGTGACACAAAATGATATAAACACCGAACATTTAAGAGTCTACCTATTGACTAGAGCTCCATCCTTGTGGTTATCACCTACCGTAATACTATAAATCCAAATGTATGTCCGTCTGTTACCTTTAGATGTTAAGTGAAGATGAGGAAGCTCGATGTTTGAAGCGCGTTTCTTTCTTTTCTTTTCGTTCTTTGAACTCCCAAATTTTCGATGGACTTACTTACTATTTACTACAAAACAACTTATTAAGAAAGAATTTTATAAAATAACAGACTATTTAGAACATATGGACATTACCAGCTCGTTCACATGCCAGTCTATAAAAATTAATAATTAAATATATTGTGCCTTTTGTAATACAAAAACCTGTTCATATAAGCGCAACCCCTGGATTTTCTTGCTTGTTTTTCTCAGAGGAAAATTGTCTTTTGAACAAGCTGTAACTTTAAAACTATTTTTACCTATAAAATAAAGAATTTTTTACATTTGCTTAGCTATCTCCTCTTAAACCGCCTCCGTGACTCTATGTAAACAACATTGGGTTTACAATTCGGAGGTCGCGGGTTCGATCCCCAGCGGGGTACATGTTTAAATACTCGGTTTGGTTGGTGGTAGGGTATTTTAAATGTCCGCCTGGCTAGCTACCACCATGTTATCTAAATCTGCCGCCAAGCAGCAATGTTAATAGCATTGTTGTGTTCCAGTTGTCAGAAAGCGAAGGTGTTGAAGAAGAAGCGGATTTTCAGAAGGCGAAGGCGAGGGCGTAATAGAGCCGAACACGTATATCGTACGACGTTTTTCAACAAACTTGCGAGGAAACAGAATAAAAAAACAATTTGAAGGATATTTTATTACTGATCTCCATAACACGTGGAGATCAGCGATATTTTATTCACCGGGCTGATGGTGTTATCACTTGGCTGTATGAGACTTATGTTCTTTGCCATAGCAAATAGTGCGGTTACATAATATAACTTCACTATTTGCGTTCATAACACACGCGTGTTTTATGAGCTGCTTGATATATCTAAAACCGGTGAAATTAGATCCACATTATACGAGCAAGTATGTTGAAAACTACTTTTAACCTGTAGTCCCGTATACAAGAGAATTACGAACGAATTCCACGTAGCCGAAACCGTAGGCAAATTCTAGCGACATGAGTAAAATCTTCTTAGCGACAATCACTTTGGACCTCTGCTTGTCTATTTCACTGTGGTTATGACCCCATTTAATATTTATTGGAGTTTTCAGATGTAATATAGATATAGCTCAGTTAAAGATGGATCAACTACGTCATTGCGGTAGAAATATTGACGTTGTGGGAAAAACACGCGAATGCCAATGTTTATATACAGTTTCAATGTAACATACTTCAGAGATAGCAACCCTAAATGGTGTCAATGCGGATGTACACCAACTAAACTAAAACCAGTTTTGGAGTGGTGCCGTCGCATCGTACTGTTCCAGGGAGAAAGAGACAGTACTACTTCAAAACTGGTTTTAGTAGTAACTTGGACATAACGACTGACAGAGAAATGCAATAAACTTTTATTATTTCCAGTAGATTTAAATTGACATTCAACAAATAATATCATGTATCTTACGTTGAAATAAATGCTTGAAGTTTGAAGTTTGAAGTTACATCCGAATAGACACATTATATACTTTAAAAAGTTGTCACTTTAAAGCCTTTGTGTGTCTATTTTGACGACCTGTTTGGTGTAGTGGTTATCAACTCTAACCACTATACCAAAAGGTTGCGAGTTCGAATCCCGCTAGGGGCATATGTTTGTCTGATGAATACCGACATGTGTACCCGTGTTATGGATGTTTTCATTTATAATAAGTATTTATTTAGAACAGAAATGTATTTATGTAGTATATCAACCATCTGGTATCCACAAAACAAGCTTAATGTAGAACTAGATGGCGCTGTGTATATGTCTAAGGATATTTATTTATTTATTTATTTATTTGCCTGCTAATTCCACTACTCCTCGGTCTAAATGTAAAAACTGGAAACAGAAACAACAATAGATATAATTTATATGATATATAATTTATATAGTTATATGATTTTTTCTTTTGCACACAATTTACTGCTAAACCCCAAATTTACTAAGTTTCCTATTTCAATGCTCAGGTTGACTGGAAGAGATCTCTTAAAGAGATAAGTCCACCTTTGTACGTGACCTATTGTTTGTACTCTGTTATTGTAATATTTTGGTGCAATAAAGAATAACAGCAATATAAAGGGTGAATTTGGATTCGTGCAATTCCCATGAACTGGAGACGTCACTCCTTCCCAATGGAACCATAGTCGAATTCGATCAAAAAACTTTCGATCACCCATACAGAGTAAACCATTCTGTCCGCGCACACTGTCTGTATGCAAGAGACGGGCAGAGCGCTCGCCCACCCGCCCGGTGAAGCTGAAAAAGTCCTGCGACTACCAGCAAACGTTCCTGACAAAAAAAAAAAAAATGACCACCTTTAGCATGGAAGTCCAACAATTTTTCGACTGAATTCGACTTTAGTTCCCAGTATAAAGTTGTTGATAATCAGGAGTGAAGTCACCAGTGAACTGGAATTACACGAATTAAATTTCCCAAGTATTTTAACACCAAAAAAACCCGACTGTATATAAAAGTGTAATTAGATAGACTAATATTAAAGAAAAAAGATGATCCTGTGGATTTCTTGCGCCGCTTCTTTTCCCACAGATGATTTCCCTTTCCGAAGCGGTGGTAGCTTGGACATACTGGCTGACCGAAAAATGCTTAGCCCTATTTTTATTTCCAATATATTCAAATTGACATTCAACAAATGATATCATGTATCTTACGTTGAAATAAAATGCTTGAGTTTGAGAAAAGAAAGAAAAAGTTTTTATATGACAGCATTATTGCTTACCTACTTTTTTTTTAAATATCTTTGCACATACACACAGCTCCATCTAGGTCCACAGCAAGCATCTAGAGGCTTGTGTTATGGATACCAGATGGTTGATAAACTACATAAATATATATATTTTTTTTTATAAATAAATACATATTAAATAAATGAAAAACATCCATAACTCGGGAATACATGTCTGTATTCATCATACAAACATAAGCCCCTAGAGGGATTCGAACCCGCGACGTTTTGGTATAGTGGTCAGAGTTTCTAACCACTACACCGAACAGTCGTTAAACTTAAATTAGTACATGAAGTGGTGGTGCCAAAAATACATCCACTCACCATAATGTCGCGACATTGGAGCCCAGTGACCCTGGTACTCTGTGGACACCGGAGGACGGAGATTGGAGAATACATCACCGCACAGTGCTTTTACAAATATTCTTTACTACCGTTTTAGATCTATAAATTCTGCTCATGCGTATAAAGTTTCATTGCAATCGGCCTATTCATTTCGAAAAATTTAAACTTAAAGTTTGTATAGAATGTTGTGTGGGATAAACTCTTTTAACAGCATTCTTGTATTCCCGTTGTCAGTGATAGATAACATAGCCAGGCCCTAAATTAAGATGGTGTTTCCAGGTCAGTACGCTTCCACCTTCGGCCTCATCTTCAATTAACATGTATGATTGAGATAAAGTGCTAATCCGCAGAGCATAAAAAATACGATAACATGTAACTGACTCTCTGGAGATCAAGACAAATCCAACGATACCTTGCGCTTCAAAGTCGGTCAAGCCGTTTACGCTGCAGGAGGTAACATAGACATCTACATACATACACTCAATAAACATTACCCTTCTTCCTAGTGCAGTCGGATAAAAACAAAATATGACCCAATTCATACACAAATAGCTCAGCTACAGCCTACCTAAATCCCAGCTTGTCACTGAAAAGCAAGAAGCTTAATGACACAGCCACTCACTCCTCAAGCTAAACACGGACCCAGTGACGTCACAAGCTACTTTTCTCCTTAATAAAGCTGTAATCCTCCGACGGGAAGTAATTAAGGCGGTTTACAAACGTAGCCATTCGCTCGCCCAGTACAGGCAAGCTTATGTAAGGAGATATTTACACAAGTTGTGTAGTTGGACATAATGGAGAGGATGAATGAAAGAAGACTAACGAAAGAGTTAAACGAAGCGAATGTGGATGGTAGTGTTGGTAGGGGAAGACCACGGCGAAGGTACCATGATCAAATCGGGGACGTCTTAAAGAAAGGCCAAGACAAGAGCACCCTAAACCGACAAGCATG
Organism: Oegoconia quadripuncta; assembly: GCA_949316235.1. Lineage (NCBI taxonomy): Eukaryota > Metazoa > Arthropoda > Insecta > Lepidoptera > Autostichidae > Oegoconia > Oegoconia quadripuncta. The sequence goes on from OX438749.1 coordinate 2,913,422, forward strand.
TATGAACAATCTTATGAGAGGGAATGAAGCAAAAGAGGTGTGTCAGGATCGTAGCAAGTGGAAGTCTGTGGTCTCTGCCTACCCCTACGGGAAAAAGGGGTGACATATGTATACATACATACAATACTTAGTAATTATTGATAACAAGTAAAGAATAAAAGTTCACACATTAGACATAAGTAAATCAAACCTTTGATACAACAACAACAACAAGCAAACTTTTGATAAATACTTATAAATATATCTTATAATAAAAACCAAAGATACAGTAGCATATTTACTATCTTCCGGGCGCCATATGGAATTTTTATGTTTCTCTGGGGAATCTAAAGCCCGTATTAATAAGCCAATCTCAATACAAGCCTTGAGGCTGTATCACCCGAGATGTTAAATTAAAAATATTACATGACATTAAATTAAAAATATAAAAAAGATTAGGGCACGATAGGTCCGAACATAGTCACATAAACACGATCCAAATCCAAACGAAATCCAAAAAAAAAATTAAAGCCTAAAATAAATTTTAAAACTCTCGATAGACTATGATACCATCTAAATAGACTAAAAAACTTTGTTTAAAGCTAAATATCTACGAAAATACTTAACCGATTTCCATTAAACTCGGCTAATAACTTCGGATGATACAGCTTCAATAACTAGTATGCTACGGAGATTCGGATGTACACCAACTATATTAAAACCAGTTTTAGAGTGGTGCCGTCGCATCCTACTATTCCAGGGAGAAGGGACAGTACTACTTTAAAAGTGATTTTAGTTTAGTTGGTGTACATCTGAATCGACACCAATATAAAGTTTTTTCAGTATTGTTATTTATGGAGCCTACTATACACTGACCTATCTACTGTCCCCGTGTAAATATGGCGCTATAGTGAATTATTACCACTGTCAACTTCTGAAAAGGGACACGACTTAATTGCTGGATTCCAGACGGCCTGCGGCTGTTGTTTCAATTATTCATTAACTTTGCATAGTTGATTCAAGAGGGTGGGACATTCGACCGTTATAATTCCGATTTATATGAATGTTTAATTCCATTGCCAATCGAGGACAGTTGACAGCTGAACTCGAAGTACGAGCACAGGACTTGACACTTCACTGTCGATAGATATACCTATCAATTGCTTTGTGACTTTTCCACACGCATATAAGTATGAAAGACATACCAATGTCTATCGACAGTGAATTTAACAATTTTACATATGTCTGTACCCGCACACAGTCACACTCACTCACACACACTCACACACACATATGTTAGTGGAAGCTGCCCAAGCAGCTTCCGATCCCAAGATAATGTCGTAGGGCTAATATACATGAACAGATATACATATACACATATTCACACATAATCATACACACTCATACACACATCAAAGCACAACATGCACACTTTTTCTTTTTTTTTTTATGCACAACGGGTTCGTACTTGACCTCAATCACACCTGATGTTAAGTGAAGATGAGGTCGAAGGTGGAAGCGTACTTACCCGGAAACCCCAACACATTTGGGGGACTGCCTATCTTATCTCTGACAACCGGAACACTTACTCAAAAGCGCTCATTATCATCCTATTAAATTATGCCTTTTGTTTATTGTTATTGTTATTTTATGTTATTATATATACAGGGCGTCCCAAAGTTATGGGACATGAAGGGGAAGTACCTTAAATATTGTAGATAGTGAATTTTGCTCAAAGAAGACTTTATGTTATTTTTAAAAGTTAGTAATTCTGCATTCATAGATTTTCTAAAAATTACTTGCTTCGGCTGGGAATCGAACCGACTTAAATGTGAAAAAAAAAACACCCTACTTTTATGATGCCAATCGAAAGAATAGCTAAAAAATAATAACTCTGCCTAAGTAACATAGTATTTTAAAAGAAAGGAACAACATAAAATGATTGAGTCAAATTTCAAGAAAGTTATTTATTGCCGACGCCTTCAAATTTTAAGGGATAAGATAAGAAACCATTCCGCGGCGGAGCAAGAAAACTTAATTTTCCAACAAGATGGAGCTCCGGCTCATAATAGTCGGAGAGCAGCAGATTTTCTAAATGAATGTTTTCCTACATGGATTGGTACAAATGGACCGATTAGATGGCCGGCCAGATCCCCGGACCTCACACCATTAGATTTCTTCTTTTGGGGATACGTGAAAGATATGCTATACAAAAAGCGATACGAGAACGTAGGCGAGTTGCAAACAGAATTGTGCCATATCACATCGAGTGTTCACCATAAAATGATTAGAAAATCAACAGGCAGCGGGCTCATTAAAAGATTGGCGATTTGCGTAAGACAAGAGGGATCACATTTTGAGCATTTAATTAATTAATTTACAAAAAAATACCTACTTAATTGACTACGGCAGTTTCATGTATGTTTTTTATTTGATTAAAATGATTAATTTCACGTTGTTCCTTTCTTTTAAAATACTATGTTACTTAGGCAGAGTTATTATTTTTTAGCTATTCTTTCGATTGGCATCATAAAAGTAGGGTGTTTTTTTTTTCACATTTGAGTCGGTTCGATTCCCAGCCGAAGCAAATAATTTTTAGAAAATCTATGAATGCAGAATTACTAACTTTTAAAAATAACATAAAGTCTTCTTTGAGCAAAATTCACTATCTACGATATTTAAGGTACTTCCCCTTCATGTCCCATAACTTTGGGACGCCCTGTATGTTACTTTAAGCAGTCAATGTAAGCTAGCGATAAGGATGAGCGGGGTCACCTATGTTATGTCACGGGTTATGCTTACTAGGTTGACTCCATCCACTGTTCATAGTCAATATTATTTTATACTGAAATAAAGATTTTTGTATTTTGTATTTGTAGTGAAAAGTCGAATGATAGATAGATAGATAGATCTTTTATTTGTATCTCCAGTCACACACATACCATAAGTTCCAAAGCAATTGGATAAACATATTTTATAACAATTCATAAAAGTAACATCAGGATACACTAGAGAATGTGTGTGCTACAGCCGTACAAATGGGTCATAGCTCAGTGTGTATAATTGCTCAGAGAGCAAAACACTGATTTTCAGCTATTACCCACATTATGCGTGAGAGTGGGGTTCCTTGGCAGTGATTCTCACACGTTCGACATTTTACTGTCAAATAGACATATATAGGTTTGACACTTTTGCGCTCGCATATAAGTATGAAAGAGATAGACATGCCAATCTTGAACAATAGTGAAATGTCGGGGTCCGTATGTCCAAAATATAGTGACAAACATTACTTGCGATGTGCGCCGCGCCAAACGCCAGGCCTTACCTTATCCTATATCTCTTTACATTAAAAAGTATCCTCTGACTTAATCCAGGGTGTGTTCTAACTATATACCTAATTTCATCTAAATCCATTCATTCGTTTCGCCGTTATTAAGCAACAAACAAACAAACAAACAAACAAACAAACAAACATACATCCAAACTTGCGCATTTATAATAGAAATCCTAATTTATCAAATGAGGATGCTACTGGACGGGTTAAGCCCACTTAATAGATCAACTCATATAAGATGTTGATAGAATACAGGTTACTTCACAAATTGTCGCATTAACTGCGACAAAGATAAACGGATGCGCACGGTAGATAGAGACAGTAGCATGAAATTACGACTGATTGCTTCCTAGGTTCGATCCGATGGCATCGCATCCCGAATAAATCACACCCTGTGAATGCCGGCTATGACTAATTTGCATACTATCTACCATCTATACAAGGTGTAAGTGAATATCGATCAGTTCCTCTGACTGGGTACGGTCAGCTATGGAAATGAACTATGTTGGCTACTTATCAGTGTATTTTTGAGCCCCCATGAAAGACGAGTATATGTATTATGTCTATATTATGTGTGTCTTTGTCCGGATGTATCTCAGTAATGCGTGGTCCGACTTAAGTAAAGTTTTTTTATATGAAAAAATAACGACCGGTAGATAGATAGACAGATAAAGCGTTTATTTTCATATTACAGAAACACATACAAAAATATTCGACGCAACAATCATTCTGCTTGGTGTTATTCTTACCGGTATTTCACAACATACTATAACAGCAACAATATTAATACTAACAAGAAAATTACAACATTATACCTAATACCTGAGAATATAACCGCCTCCGTGGCTCAATGTAAACAACACTGAGTTTACGATTCGGAGGTCGCGGGTTCGATCCCCAGCGGGGTACATGTTTAAGTACTCGGTTTGGTTGGTGGTAGGGCATATTAAAATGTCCGCCTGGCTAGCTACCACCATCTTATCTAAATCTGCCGCCAAGCAGCAATGTTAATAGCATTGTTGTGTTCCGGTTGTCAGAGATAAGATAGCCAGTCCCCCAAATGTGTTGGGGTTTCCGGGTTAGTACGCTTCCACCTTCGACCTCAGCTTCACTTAACATCAGGTGTGATTGAGGACAAGTACGAACCCGTCGTGCATAAAAAAAAAAAATATCATTAATCTAAATGAAAAACAATTTAAAAACCATGCCAAAGCAACATTAACAAAAAAAGGTTACTACAAAATTAGTGACTACCTGAATGACAAAAACGCTTGGTATACTTCGCCCAGCTCCCAAAAATTATAAAATTGTATTAGTTGTATATACTTTTATACATATATATAAAAAAGAAAAGAAAAGAAAATGATCCTGTGGGTTTCTTGCGCCGCTTCTTTTCCCACAGATGATTTCCCTTTCCGAAGCGGTGGTAGCTTGGACATACTGACTGACCGAAAAATGCTTAGCCCTATTTTTATTTCCAATAGATTTAAATTGACATTCAACAAATGATATCATGTATCTTACGTTGAAAATAAATGCTTGAAGTTTGAAGTTCGATACAGAAAACAGGGTGATTTTGAAATGCGATGAGTGCAGTGTGATGTCAAAATTGGACATGGCATAGTTATGTTAGCATTTTGTTAGTTTAATTAATTTATGTTTACCTTTATTGCTGTCATGATTTTCCCAGTTCAAAGTGAAAGTAACGATAGTAGAGACCCTCAGCTATGACATAATAGTAACCACTGTACATCGCTAAATAATAGGCCAGGTCCGAGCATGTTTCATGCAGCATTCAGCACAATACGAACCAATTAATTCCATTTAGACACAAACGTTCCCAAATGGACGTTGGAAATGCTGGAATAATAAATAAGTTATTGCATTATGGAGGTCTCATGCCAGTTATTTTTAACCTCAAATACAAACTGTTGTGTTATAACTTTGAAACCTTTCTTTGATTCAATTTACAACGGGTTAGCAATTCAATCGCACTTTGGAAAGCCCATCTTATTTGAAGCACTGGTCAGCTTATCTCTGACAACCAGAACACTATAATGCTATTAACATTGCGTTTGGCGGCAGATGTCTTTGTGCCAATTTTATATGTGGGAACTTCTAATGTCCATACGTTATTTAGCTGTAATTTCTCATAAAAGCAAATCAATAAATAAATAATCATAGCCAATCATTATTGTAGTGTTGCCAATCTTGGTGTAATTATTAGTCAAGGTTAAATCGATTCGGAGACTCGGTCGTTAATAACTCTCGAATGCATTTTGTTTATCATTACCTTGTATTTTAGTATTGGGATCTTCAAGTCTAGAGTGAATAGGCATTTACTGGGTGCGCGTGATACATCTTCGGCTACATCGTCACTTTCCATCAGGTGAGATTGTAGCCAAACGCGAAACCAGTTATTAATTTAAAAAAAAAAAAAAAAAAGTTATAGTTTATATTGCACTGATCTAATGATAATATAACAAACAAACAAACAAACAAAATATTCTTTATTGCACAACAATAAGAAGCATAAAAAGAAATAAGAAAAAGGGGATAGTTACAATTTGGCGGCCTTATCACTAAAAGCCATCTCTTCCAGGCAATCTTTGGGTTAGGAAGCATTATGCACATGACATGTAGGTAGCGTGCACGGTAAACTAATATAATATAATATAATATAATATAATATAATATAATATAATATAATATAATATAATATAATATAATATAATATAATATAATATAATATAATATAATATAATATAATATAATATAATATAATATAATATAATATAATATAATATAATATAATATAATATAATATAATATAATATAATATAATATAATATAATATAATATAATATAATATAATATAATATAATATAATATAATATAATATAATATAATATAATATAATATAATATAATATAATATAATATAATATAATATAATATAATATAATATAATATAATATAATATAATATAATATAATATAATATAATATAATATAATATAATATAATATAATATAATATAATATAATATAATATAATATAATATAATATAATATAATATAATATAATATAATATAATATAATATAATATAATATAATATAATATAATATAATATAATATAATATAATATAATATAATATAATATAATATAATATAATTAATATAATACAATTTCAAAATCAAAGTCAAAGTCAAAAATGCTTTATTTAGGGTACACTTCAAATAGTCAAATATACATTTTTAAAGCTACTGCTTGTACAAAATTCAATTTTCCCCTGAGAAAAACAAGCAAGAAACTCGAGGGGTTGCTCTTTTAAAAACAGGTTTTTATATTAACAAAATAGGTTTTTACATTTCATTATTAATTGTGAAATAGCCTGGCATGCGAACGAGCTGGTTATATCCAAGGATGATTGTAATCTAATTAGTCTGATATTTTATAATATGCTTTCTTAATAAGTTTCTGTTTTATGGTATCTTTAAATTTATTGAAAATATGTAAAAAAAATAGGAGCGTCGGTGGCTCAGCGGTTAAGACGCTGTCGCCCAATTTAGGAGGTCCGGGTTCGAATCCCAGGCAGGCCATGCACCAATGACTATTTAAATTTCATTAAATTACTTATGTGCATTTATCGGACTGCTCTTAAACGGTGAAGGAAAATATCGTGAGGAAACTTGCATACCTGAGAAATAAAAATTCAAAGGCATGTGAAGTAGTGGTAGAGCCACGCTGTAAGCTATTAGCTTGCAGCATGAATGGGCCGGCTCGACCGGGAAAGTACCACCCTCTCGCAGAAGACCGACGTCTGTGTAGTGGCATTTTGCCACTGCGCTTCGTCCGGTGAGCGAGGGCGCCGGAGGCCCACCTTCCAGTCTCTCTCCAGAATGGTAGCGGTATTTAAAGAGTTAGTACCCCAGGAGGGTACCAGCACTATTAGTGCTGGAGAATCCCTCATCTCTCAGGCTGCCCTACTTATTCTGGGGTGGACGCCTTCCTCAAAGGCCGGCAACGCATCTGTGACCCTTTTGGTGTTGCGGGTGTCCATGGGCGGCGGTGATTGCTTTCCATCAGGTGACCCGCATGCTCGTTTGCCGCCCTCTCATATAAAAAAAAAAAAAAAAGAAGTCCCCAACCCGCATTGGGCCAGCATGGTGGGCTATGGCCCATACTCCCACATATACGAGGGAAGGCCTATATCGGTTATTTTCGAGAATTTCCAATTATCGAGACAGCGTCTTAACCGCTGAGCCACCGACGCTCGTCTTTTGCTTACTTTGTATTAGATCATATTATGATATGATAAACTTATATTATTAATCAAATATTGAGAACACACAAGGCCCACAATGTAAGTATAAATGAAAACCAGGGCTCTGAAGTTGACATAAACTGTTCCAAATCCAAGTAAGAAGCGCTCCCAAAAGATATATTAAAACTTTAAACGTGAAAAGACCTTTGGGAGCTCCGGACGAGAGATAGGGGTAATAAAGAAGAACCGAGGAATGTAACTGGTAACTTTGGCGAATACTTTCTCTGCCAAAGTATTTTTTTCTTTGAAGGAGTTTTTGTTTAGTTTTCATTTTGTTGTTTGTCGGGTTTGGTACATTTGAAATACATTTTTTTTTTTTTCGCAAAAGTTGATTGAAACCGGGATTGTGTTTTTAAAAAGGTGGAAGTTGTTTGACGATGCGACTGTTTTAGGGATCCGTTTCTCTAACAGTAAAAGAGAAATACTTACTGAATCACTCTGTTTGAAATGAATATCGAATATTATAGTCTGCGGCCTCATAATGTTGTAAAAAAACCGGCCAAGTTCGTGTCGGGTCACGCGCAGTGAGTTCGATAGTTGCCGGTCACAATATAGGTACGCCGTGATGACGTCTGTTTGTTTGGTAAATAATTTTCACCAGAAATTATATTTCATAAGTTTTTCGACTATTACTAATTAAATTGTAAAGCCTACTAAGCTGTGATAGTTTTTCTTTTAAACTTCGTTATATTATACTACTTTTATCAAATTATTCGCGTACCTACCTATCCAAAAGCAACCGTTTAGCTGGCAGAGGGGCACTTTAAAACTTAATATTTCGCAAACGGATCACTGAATCGAAAAAACTGTTCAAGCTATCCTTCAATATTTTTGAACGAAATATTTAACGACAGTCCACTGGGTGGGGTACAAAAATTAAAAAATATTATCCACAATTTAGAAGAGGTTCCCAAAAAAATAATATAAACAAAATTTACCTCTTTATCGGCGTATACCAAACCCATGCCAAATCACAGCTTTCTAGTATTAGGAGCCTCTGAGTTATAATGAATTTTCTTTTATTTATCGTTCGTATCGATAAGGCCAAGTTGGCCTCCAAAAAGTTAGGTGTCCTCAGTAGAGCGGCTCGTTACTTCACGCCGGCTCACCGCCTCCAACTTTATAAGGCGCAAGTTCGGCCGCATGTGGAGTATTGTTCTCACCTATGGGCTAGGGCACCTCAGTACCAGCTTCTTCCTTTTGACCGCGTTCAACGTCGCGCAGTCTGAATTGTCGGCCAAGAGAGTCTCACTGGCCGACTGGATCCCCTGGCGTTGCGAAGAGACGTTGCGTCCCTCTGCATTCTCTATCGCATATTTCTAGGGGAGTGTTCTGAAGAACTGTTCGAGCTAATACCCGCTGCTCAATTTAACCGATACACTTCTCGCCGAAAATTAAATTTCCATCCACATCACCTGGATGAGTGGAAGTCTACCACTGTACGTTTCTCAAGAAACTTCTTACCACGTACGACCACCCTGTGGAACGGACTTCCAGCAGCGGTATTCCCGAACGAGTACGACATTGGAACCTTCAAGAAACGAGCCTACCCTTCCTCAAAGGCCGGCAACGCATCTGTGACCCTTTTTGTGTTGCGAGTGTCCATGGGCGGCGGTGATTGCTTTCCATCAGGTGCCCCGCATGCTCGTTTGCCGCCCTCTCATATAAAAAAAAAATCGTTGGATAGGTCATTCAAAAATATTTGAGGTAATCTTAAACATTTTTTTCGATTTGGTCGTACGACTACGACGCCTCTGACTAATGTTACACGTATCCTAGGTATACAATATATAAATTGAATAAGTAATGACGACGAAATAAAGTGGGAATTTGACGAGGAGCGTAATGGTGGGGTGCGGGTAACGAAGCGTCACGTCAGGCGTTTTGACTCCATTCTCTACAAACATGAAGTAAAACATCCAGCGTTGTTGGTGGATGCGGTAAAGTCACAGACAGAATACTTAGGAGCAGATCAACAATAAGCATTTCCTGGCGCTTTAATTTTTTTTATTTTTTTTTATTAAAAACTGGTTTCGCGTTTGGCCACAATCTCACCTGATGGAAAGTGACGATGTAGCCGAAGATGTATCACGCGCACCCAGTAAATGCCTATTCACTCTAGACTTGAAGATCCCAAGGTTGTAAGTGTCGGGAAAAACCGACGCGGGCAGTGTATTTGTATTGTATTGCATTGTATTGTATATTCTCTCTAACTTTACCACAATTCTGTTGTCGCTTATTATTATTATTTTATATATCAATAAATATTTATTTAGTACACCTATACCTATTTCTCAAATAGTAGAATGGTTTACGGCAAATAATTTGTTACCTACTGAATGAAAAAAAAACTAAATGTGTTAAATTTGTACTGCCTAATGTCAGGGAGGTGCCCACAAATATAATGATAAAAAATGTCACTCTAGACCTTGTTGAGTCCACTGTATTTTTGGGCATTACTTTGGACGCCAAATTACAATGGGGTCCTCATATCCATAAATTGGCGAAGAAGCTCAGCTCTGCAGCGTATGCAGTCAAAAAAATTAGACAAATATCGGACGTAAATACTGCTAGATTAGTATATTTTAGTTATTTCCATAGCCTGATGTCTTACGGTATTACAAAAACGAGCCGTTCGCGCAATTTATCAATTGAGACCTGCAGTGTCACTTAGAGATAGATTTAAAGAGTATAATATTCTAACCTTTTCGTCACAGTACATCTTTGAAAATCTAATATATGTAAAAAAAAATATAACATCATTTAGGAAAAATAGTGATAAACATGATGTCAATACAAGAAATAAAGATAAACTTGCAGGTCACATAAGTCGCCTCCACAAAGTCAGTAATTCATTCAAAGGGTTATGTATACGCTTTTTCAATAAAGTTCCTGTTGATATACAAAATCTTCCTTTCAATAAATTTAAAGATACTATAAAACAGAAACTTATTAAGAAAGCATATTATAAAATATCATATTATTTAGAAGATAAACAATCATGGACATAACCAGCCCGTTCGCATAACCAGGCTATTTCACAATTAATAATGAAATATTATAACATAAAATAATAATTAATAATTATGTAATATAAAAACCTTTTTTTAAAAAAAGCGACCTCTCGAGTTTCTTGCTTGTTCTTCTCAGGGGAAAATTGCCTTTTGAACAAGCAGTAGCTTTAAAAATGTAAAATCTGACTATTTTAAGTGTACCCTGTGTACCTACAAAATAAAGCATTTTTTGATTTGATTTGATACAGTGTGAAATTTAATTCGTGTAATTCATGTTTACTGGTGACGCTACTCTTGATTACGAACGACTTTCCTAAGGAATCTTAACCGAACTCGATTGAAAAATTTTCAATTACCCATACAAAGTAAACCATTCTGTAACCACCTTTAGTATGGAAGTCCATCAATTTTCGGCTAAATTCGGCTATGGTTACTAGTGAAAAGTTGTTCGTAATCAGGCGTTGAGTCACCAGCCGAAAATTGTTAGACATCGATACTAAATGTTTGTGAAATTCAATAAATTATTCTTAAAGCGTGATAAGTTAAAAACCTAAAAAGATTTCATCACACATGGCTAAGAACCTTTCCCCTATTAATCTGAAATATGCCGCACTGAAAGATTGAAAAAGGTATGCTGGTTTGGACATGTGGAGAGGATGAATGAAAGAAGACTAACGAAGGAGATATACGATGCGAAAGGTAGTGTGGGTAGGGGAAGACCACGGCGAACGTACCAAGATCAAATCGGAGACGTCTTAAAGAAAGGCCAAGTCAAGTGTACCCTAAACCGACGAGCATGTATGAACAATCTTATGAGAGTGAATGAAGCTAATGAGTTGTATCAGGATCGTAGCAAGTGGAAGTTTGTGGTCTCTACTACTCCTTCGGGAAATAGGCGTGACTTTATGTATGTATGAAATCACTCGAGTATTGAGATACATTCAGATAAATCAACACAAGCACGCCGTTAACACAAACACGCGTCGTTTTTTACGTGATGGATATGGCTTATTGAATCACTTTTGAAATTATCAGTTTATGGCCAAAATCGAGAGCAATAAAATTAAAAGCAACGCTATCATTCGCAATGGGAATAAGTCGTTATTATTGCTTTCTTTCAATTAATTTACATTTATGGCATTAACTTCTAATTTGTTGATAGATAGATAGATAGATAAAGCGTTTATTTGCATATTACAGAAACACATACAAAAATATTCGACGCAACAATCATTCTGCTTGGTGTTATTCTTACACAATGTAGCCTTATTTCACAGTAATAAAAATAAATTCAAATATTAAGTACCTACAACTTATAATAGAGTTGTATGTGTATCTGTACCACAAATGGGCCATCGCTCAGTGTGGATCCTCACCTATAGCGGTAAGACACTGATTTTCAGCTAGTGCCCTGCGAGAGAAAGCGAGGATAGGGAGGTAGCCGTGCTTCTGGCCCGTGATAATAACAGTTAATGTTACTTAAATTTTCCTATAAATTTGAATATCGGACGTAAATACTGCTAGATTAGTATATTTTAGTTATTTCCATAGCCTGATGTCTTACGGTATCTTGCTGTGGGGAAATGCCGCGGATATAAATACAATCTTTGTTTTACAAAAACGAGCCGTTCGCGCAATTTATCAATTGAGACCTACAGTGTCACTTAGAGACAGATTTAAAGAGTACAATATTCTAACCTTTTCGTCACAGTACATTTTTGAAAATCTAATATATATCATAAAAAATATATCATCATTTAGGAAAAATAGTGATAAACATGATGTCAATACAAGAAATAAAGATAAACTTGCAGGTAACATAAGTCGCATCCACAAAGTCAGTAATTCATTCAAAGGGTTATGTATACGCTTTTTCAATAAAGTTCCTGTTGATATACAAAATCTTCCTTTCAATAAATTTAAAGATACTATAAAACAGAAACTTATTAAGAAAGCATATTATAAAATATCAGATTATTTAGATGATAAACAATCATGGACATAACCAGCCCGTTCGCATAACCAGGCTATTTCACAATTAATAATGAAATATTATTATATAAAATAATAATTTTGTAATCTAAAAACCTTCTCAAGGGAAAATTGCCTTTTGAACAAGCAGTAGCTTTAAAAATATAAAATCTGACTATTTTAAGTGTACCCTGTGTAACTACAAAATAAAGCATTTTTTGATTTTGTTTTTGATTTTGAATAAAATGAAAATGTCCAGCGTTAAATTCGTTTGCCTCCTCCAAAAATTGTACTTTATAAATCTTTACCTTCCCGAACCCCATAGGATGACTTTTTCTTTAAGAAACGCTAACATTGCCCACTTTGCTTAAGTGTCCATGTAATGTTACTCCCGTCTACCCGCATTTTGACCGCAATTTCATTAGCGCAGTATCTACCTCCATCAAGGTTATAACTTCGTGTTTTTCTTCGAGAAATTTAATAAAGGTAAACAGTGAATGAGTAGAAAATGTTATAGAAACAACTTGAATTAAGAAGGTTAACGATCATTTCATATAATATCATTTGATAAGAAATGGTCACTATCGTCCTTGAACATTGCAATACTACTGCAATCGCTGTTCAAATACCTTGTAATTTTAAAAGAAAACTTTGGAGCATAGTTCCTTCAATATCTTAGTACATACGTACACGGAATGCTTGGGAGAAGAATACGGTGGACATAAGCGTATTTTTATAGGAATTACACATAAGTATGTCCCTAGAACGGGATGTAGTGTAATTAAATAAATAAACGTGCAAATATAATCACGAAACCTACGTATTTGTAAAAAGTATTGGAAAAACAGAAGTATAGGATCGATCTGCGCGACCGAGACGAATTCTAAGATTATCCGTCCCGTTTTTATTATTTCTGACACAAAAGGAAACCGCGAGGAAATCCCCCACTTCCAAATAAGCAACTATTGGCCCCTACTGATGGTCGCAATAGTTTGAGATCTCGAATACGAATATTAGAATGTATAAGGTGGATATACCTATAAATGTGAATTTGGTAAATGGAATATTTCTCCAAACATTATAATAATATCTATCACACTTAACTGTGTAATAAATATCCAGGCAGTTTATATTTAGGAAGATTCGGGAATTCTGATAGTTCCTTATTTACCATCGTCTTTCCTTCTTGTCCATAGAGGGAGTTTCATGTAGGCGCCAACTTCTTCTTTATGCGTACGAGCTATTTATGTAGTAAATAAATTTATAAATACTCATGTATTGTTATTGTTACTTCTCGGGAGACGAGATATGGATATGAAGATAGAAGTGGATGATGATGAAATGGAAAATTAAGTGTAACAAGAAAGTTATCATAAGCTTACTGACTTTATCTCTCCACTATGATCCGCCTCTTACCTTAATGGATAATTAACAAAAAAAATCTGTGCAAAAATCACTTCCGCAAATTCCTTATAAAAAAGTAAAAAATAGTATTGATGAAGTAGATGAAAATATTTGAAAAATAAGAAGAAGAGCGACAAAAAATGTTTAGCATTTTTCTTGCTGTTTTCTTCCATACTTGAGGGTACTTGAGAGTAATGGAAATAATAGTATGTCCCACAATGGGCGCCATCTATTACTTTAATTTTCTTCAAGTGGTTCAAGAAGTGCTTTACCAAACTGGTACCTGGCAACACACTTTACAACTAGCACTGTTTCTCAAATCTTAGTCTTTCTCTGTGTCAAAGGCGACAATATACCATCATCGTCATAAATTTACAAAATTATTCACATTGGCCCACACTGTGGGACACTAATTAGGTATAAACGAGTCGCATTGGCCACCAAAACTAACAATTGAACAATTGCCCTGCAACATAGACATAGAACTATTGATATATCTATGGTGTTCTCTTTGTCACAAAGAACGAGTCACATTTTATTCTCCATTTATTATAAGAATAAAATGTTGAGTAAATTTTCAACACTTCGAAATCTGGGCTGGCCCATAATAAAAAGTAATAAATTGCTAAGAAATCCTAAAGCGCTGTCTAATTAATTCGACAAAATCCTGAATAATGAAAACATCACAAAGCGACACAGAGCCAACGTTAAAAACAAGAACATTTAATTCATCTTAATAGGAAAAAAAAGGAGATGAGCCGTGACAATTTTAGAATGAATTTATTGACTCGAGTGTCCATAGTAACAGGGGATCATTGGAAAACGTCGCCCGGGGAAATCTGTAATCGAGTTTGTCTATTATGCTATCCGGGACCAATCCCGGAGGTTAACCGGGTGTCCCGGATTTTATCTTTGAATCGGGACTTCGGTGGGAACCGCTGACATGTGGGCGAAGGTCCCGATTGAACTTTACTATTTAGTTCAAGGTTTTGTTTCTCAGAGTCTAACCAATTTTGTTGAAGGTGGTTCGATGTAATTCAAGGTCATGATAATTTTGTCAGTCCGAGTATTCCGGGTGGTTGCTCGGGCAGTGAGCTCGAGATATATGTAAGGGAAGATGTTTTGCAGTAACGTAATCCTCTATACAGACACCTCAATGATACAGGAACTCAACTGGACCCAGGTTATGGTGATTGATGATGGGAAGTCGATACGATTCACCATCATGAAAGATTTTTACTCCGAAATAATAATCCTAAAATTTCGTGTGATGTAACGAACCTTACCTGGTTCTTCTTTTACAGTTTCAAAATCTTACTGAGGTTCTTGCTTGTTCTTCTCGGGGGAGACGGCTTTGTAAGTAAGCTGTGATTTTAATTATAAGTTAAAAATTGTAACGTTTTCAAGTGATAGTTTTATACATACATACATACCTGTTTCCCGTTAGGGTAGGCAAAGGCTATTGATTTCCATTTGCAACGATCTTCAGATGCCATTTTTGCTTCTTCATTCTCATCAAATGCTTCATACACGCTCGTCAGTTACTGGTTACCGAACCGGACCTTTTGTGAGTACGTCAGTCACTTATTTGACTTTCGTCCTTCTTGCTCGACCTTTACTTGCTTTAATCCGATTGATTTTCGACGTTTGAACATTGGTCGTTTTGACATTGGTCGTTATATCATGGCTCGGGTTGATATTGGCCAATTTGGCATTGGGCGTTTTGACATTAGTCGTTTTAACATTGGTCGCTTTGCCATTGATCGTTTGGATAATAAGCGATCAGATGTTTAGACATATGCTTTTTGTAATTACTTTGGCAACAAACAGTCATTACAAAATCCTAATTGCTAATTAAACCAAATTAATAAACTTGAGTACACACAATAAATCCCGCACATTGGACATACATCATAAACAAGTCATTACCATACCACTACCCCATTATTTTGTTGTAGCTGCAATTTTATTTGGACCCATCACTGAAGTCAACGTTATCATTGGTGCAAAAAGTGTGTATTATGTTAAACGATTTGGTTTAGTATTGCTAGTAAAGTGCTAGTCTCTAAAGAGTAATCCGACCGTACTTTAAGGTAGACCTAGATTAGATCTCATAATGAATAGCATCAGAGATAATGACCTAGATCTAGGTGGCTTATGTGAAAGGTTTGTCAACATAGATTCATTAAAGTAAAAGCCACGTAAAGGATACAATTAGGTTTCGAAGCTTCACTACATGAGCGACAACGTCGTGTCAAAGAGAGACCTATAGGCCTTTAACATAGTGCAAATAACACGTGCAGTAATTCAGCTCTAATGTCCACTTTCACAGGAACTATTTATCTAAATGAATCACCCATCGTAATACCTTTCTTTTAACACTTCTCAGCTTTCAAAGATCATGTAACCTCTCTTTTTAAACAACTTCGAAAGAAAAACAAAAAAAAATAATAAAACTTTATACGCATAGAGGACGTACATCGATATAAATAGTTAGTACAAAACATTCCCGAAAAAGAGTAACTGAATTAGAGCGATTTTAATTTTTTCATTGTAACAGAAAAAATGCAATATATTATTTATATTCGATATTTTAAAAATGTTTACTACTAACTGATCTATGTATACATAAATATCATTTCATTTCGAAAAAAATTTACTTATGTGGAATTCCCTGTGAGATAAACCCTCTTAACAATTTCACTGATACAAAATTTAATTTAGACTGATGTCGAATTAAAATGACATACTAACTCACACCTCGTCTATGGGCGGCCTGTCGCATCAAATGGGACATACCTGTGACATCTTACTTTTATGCGGCTTGGGCACTAAAAGCCATATTACACGGTTCAACCAAATTGATTCACTTTGGTTGAAAAGCGCAAAAATCAAAGGTTATGCATACATTTGAACGATTCACTTTTATGTTTACATGATTCAATTTGGTTACTTCAACCAACTTGAAAGGCAGAAGTGAACCATGTAATATCGCCTTTAGACTCGGCGGCATCAGTAGTGCTGCTCCACTCCTTTGAGGCTTAGCCTGCATTTGGACACTCAGTTCACAGCCTCAGGCGTAGCCTGAATTTTTTAGCATTGAATTTTCTTAATGGTATCGCCGTGCTTTGGAAGGCAGGCAAGCAAGTCTAGAGTGAATAGGCATTTACTGGGTGCGCGTGATACATCTTCGGCTACATCGTCACTTTCCATCAGGTGAGAATGTAGTCAAACGCGACACCAGGTTTAAAAAAAAGAGTGCCGGTTGTTTTCAATTGCGGGCAGTCGTTAAGCCGGTCTATCGGCAGCTTAAAAATACTGACTATCAGGTAGCCACTAGTCTGAAGCTATACTGAAGCCAAATCCGCCTATACGCACTGGGGCCGCGTGGTGTATTATGGCCCATACCCTTTGCCAGTGAAAGAATACTGAGTATGATATTAGGGATCCGAAATAAGAATCACGTCAATTGTTTATGTATAAAGTTGAGATACTGCTCTATATAATGACCATTATGTCTATCCAAAATGATGTTACCAGTCATGTTTCGTTCATTACCTAAAAGCCTCTCGTTTTAAGGGCTTTCTATGTGCTTTGAAAACTATGACACGTTGTAAATACCTACAATACTAATACTACATAACGTCGCGATCGCTATCCCAAATGGGGTGGTTAGAGATATCCCAATCATTAGTGTTTGGGTGTGCCAAACATTAAGAGTTTAATGCTTGAAACTACACCCATGGTTCACCTTATGAAATATACAGTAAAGACCACGTAACAGGAGGTGAATCCATCAACGTTTTTTGATGGAAAGTCCCATTATCGCCTTTTACGACACTCACGGGAAGAACGTGTTGGTGTCAAAAATGTCAAGAATGTTTTTTTTTATTCTTGAATTTTTTGAGGCTTAGAATCTATGATTATGCCAGCCTCATTATGATGAGGTTAGGGTATGCCCTAACCTATACATTACTTACAATCTAAAATATCAACAAGAAAGTTATATAACATTCTGCCCTCAGCCGAGGCTGGATCGGCCAGGATGCTGTGAAATACACCTATATTGACTCTTACACAATTTTAAGCGTTCAAACAAATGTCTTTCCGTACAATTCCGATTACATTCACATAACATGTGGTGTATGTCTTCACATTTCCACACAACTCACAATTAGGAGAACTAACCTTTTTCTTTAAATATGCAAACTTATTTAGAGTTGTATAAAAATGTTGAATGTCAAAAACTTATCGCATAACATAAAGTCACGCCCGTGTCCCGTAGAGGTAGGCAGAGACAATAGACTGCCTTTTACTACGATCCGGACACACCTCTTTTGCTTCATTCACTCTCACAAGGTTGTTCATACATGCTCGTCGGTTTAGGGTACTCTTGACTTGGCCTTTCTTTAAGACGTCCCCGATTTGATCATGGTACGTTCGCGGTGGTCTTCCCCTACCAACACTATCGACATTCGCATCGTATATCTCTTTCGTTAGTCTTCTTTCATTCATCCTCTCCACACGTCCAAACCATCTCAGCATACCTTTTTCAATCTTTGTCACTACGTCTTCTTTCACACTGCTTAACTCCCTAATTACAATATTCCTGATTCTATCTTTCAAAGTCACCCCACTCATACTTCTCAATGATCTCATTTCCACTGCATTAATTTTTCTTCTGCCATACCCAGCATTCACTCCCGTAAGTATTAAACTATGGCTATAAAATATATATATTATTTTGCAACAATAAAAATATTTTCATATTCATTTAATGTGACTTCTGTGTCAAAGTAAACTGAACCCTCATTAATGTCTACAGACTAAGCTTCCCGACTTTATCCCTATACGTAGCCCGGGGCGATGGAATCTTTCTACGTATCTTCAAGTTTTGAGTACGCCTCAAACTCAATTAGGCGCCAAGGGAAATTTTGAATTTAAATAGCGTCACGACCTTTGTCCCAGATGACGTAGTCAGTGACATCAAACAGGCGATTTGCTGTTTATTGAAACAATGTCTATGGTTCACCTTTCGAAATGTCAAGAACTGCTCATGTGACAGGGGTCAATCAACATTATTAAAAAAGGGGTACTAAACCGAAAGGTATAATAAAATAATAATTAATAATTTTGTAATATAAAAACCTTTTTTTTAAAGAGCAACCTCTCGAGTTTCTTGCTTGTTCTTCTCAGGGGAAAATTGCCTTTTGAACAAGCAGTAGCTTTAGAAATGTAAAATCTGACTATTTTAAGTGTACCTTGTGTAAAATAAAGCATTTATGACTTTGAACCTTGTTAGGCAGAGCTTAAAGACGCGAGTAATTTTCACTCACCGCCGGACGCTTATAATTGACTCGTGATACTATATACAAGGCATCGGTAGTTCAGCAGTTAAGACCTACAAAATAAAGCATTTTTTATTTGATTTCATTTGTGGTTATTCACGACCTTTATCCCAAACGAAGTGGTCAGAGATAGCCCAAATATACTTCTGTTAATCTTGTCACCAGTAGAATGTTAGGTTCAAATTGTTTTGTTGGAAAATGAAAGCGGCCAAGTGCGTGTCAGCCCACGCGCAGTACAGGGTTTGGTACCCGCCTACTTTTACTTATTAACTTGTAAAACCTACTTACCTGTAATAGTTCCCGTTTTAACTTTATTATACCGGATGAGTTTTTTTATCATAAGGAAAAAAATAAGGCATAATTAGGTAAGTGAAATAGAAGTTACTGGCATCTTAGGTAGTTTAATTTTTTTTTTCAAAAACGCATGCGCATGCCACAGATTAATATGCGACTGGCGGGATTCGTAGGGTTCTTATTATGCGAAATTTATTTGGAAGTCATATTTTCTCCAAGTTTTCTTTATTTATTTATTTATTTTTTTTTTTTTTTTATGCACGACGGGTTCGTACTTGACCTCAATCACACCTGATGTTAAGTGAAGATGAGGTCGAAGGTGGAAGCATACTAACCCGGAAACCCCAACACATTTGGGGGACTGGCTATCTTATCTCTGACAACCGAAACACAACAATGCTTAACATTGCTGCTTGGCGGCAGATTTAGATAAGATGGTGGTAGCTAGCCAGGCGGACATTTTAATATGCCCTACCACCAACCAAATTTTTTTAATGATGTAATTATGTGGAATAGGCTACAAACGCGACCGTCAAATGACACAATTAACGCTTTATTAGATGATACTCTAACAAAAATTAGCACTCAAACCTTAGTATTTACGGAACCTTTAAAAAATAGTCATGGGTACATCTTCTGTTCACGATACCTGACACATCCTCTCGCACACATACCTGTACACATTAATCTTACACAAAGTACTCTCTCACGTTTTATTTAAGTTTAATTTTATTCACCATTTCAAATTGTATTTCCGTATTTCATATAACTTGGCAAATTGTAAAATTTTTACTATTAAATGTTAGCTAACATTTTTTTTTATTATATACTTCTGGGAAACAAACAGCTAATACTGATACAATATGTTTGTAACAAAAATACAACACATAAGCCAAAACAGTTTCCACTAATTAGTTATCATGGCACTTGCACACAACAGGTTACTTTGTATAACAAAATTATTTATGAAAAGTTACAAATAGTTACATGGTTATATTATGTCTACATAGTCCATCTTCGGACTACTAGGCGCGGGGAGGAATTCCACCCGTATGTAGACCTTTAGGCGGACGCGAACACCGATCGGTGTCGGCGGTACACCCGACTTTCAACTCTCAATTGTAATGATTATAGAGTTCCAATTCCTTTGGACTGTGTTTGAACTTGTTCTCTATTAAATTCCGCATCCAATAATGTGCGCCATGTCATGTTTGCTATGATATTTAGTTTGTATTTGCGAAAATATTTTTTTTCTCTTTGGGTGGGAGGCATAGAATTCCAACTACTGTTTTTTATTAGAACAGGCTTAGGAACCTGGCCATAGAGCTTCCAATTCTAATAAGAATTTATTGAATTACCCGTTTTATTAAGAAAAACATGAAATAAATCTGTACTTTCCGTAAAAATACCAATTATATCGTGGATATAGGTATACCTACATATTACAACTCGTAACATTTTTCTGATTTTTTGTATTATAGCTGTAGTAGTGTTCATTCATTATATCCATAGATAATATATTCCCGTAGCTATAGCTTTTCACAGATTACAAATACACCCAGTAGAAGAGTAGGTATCTATAAACGTTTTTAACACCGCAGGTATTTTCGAAAATTTGACAGGCGCGCCGAGATACTTGACCCGCGGAATTATAAAAAGGAAAGAGAGGACACAGAGGTTAACATACCGAACATTCGCACTAAGCGGTTCGATTCTTCATTCATAATGCGAACAGCCAAGGCATGGAACTCCCTTCCGGCGTCAGTCTTTCCTGAATCCTACAACCTTGGGATCTTCAAGAGCAGGGTGAATAGGCATCTACTGAGATCGCGTGCTTCATCTTCGGCCACATCATCACTTCCCATCAGGTGAGATTGTGGTCAAATGCGTATCCAGTTCACCATAAAAAAAAAAAAAAAAAAAAAAAAAAGTCTATCTGACTATACCCACATTTACAAGCTCCTGTAACCTGAATATAGTAATAATTATTGTACAGGCAAGAAGGCATCCTTGAAAGGGGACGAGATAGATATAGAGGAGCGATCCCAAAAGCCTATTTCCGGGCCCATTACGGAGACAATTTTGTCTCCATCACATCAATCATGCCCCATTGTTGACGCTTCCTGTCATTGCGTCACAGGTTCTTGAATTACAATAATATTCTGAGCCACAGGAGTAACAAAAACTATAGAGCTATTAGGAACAGCTTATAACGGAGAATGACCTGGTATAAGGGGATTATAAAAACGAGTCCAGATTATATAATGTTTTGTTATTGTATGTATTGTAAAACATACTTATTTAATATAAAACAAAGTTATATAGTTTATATACAGGGCGTCCCACGGCTATGCCACATGGAGGGAAAGTACCTTGAATTTTGTAGATGGAACATTTTACTGAAAGAAGACATTATTTTAATTTAAAAAACAATTTAAACTGCATTCATAGATTTTTAAATAAGTACATGGTTGAACCGGGAATCGAACCCTTTATTTATAAAAAAAAATTACCATGTAACTTTATCATACCGATCGAAAGGCTTCATCATAAGGATTATTTTTTGCTAAATAACATAGTGTAAGAAATAAAAGGAATACCAAAAGGTCGCGGGTTCGAATCCCGATAGGGGCATATGTTTGTATGATGAATACAGACATGTGTTCCCGAATTATGGATTTTTTTTGTGACATATAATCAATCAATCAATCAATCAAATACGCTTTATTGTTTAAATAAGGAAGGTACATATAAATGATATATATATAAATATAAATGAGAAACACTCATTTATATGTGTAATTATTTACAAAAAAAATGTATTTATGTAGTATATCAATGTATATCAATATCTGGTATCCACAACACAAGCCTATAGTTGCTTAGTGTGGAACTAAATGGCGCTGCGTGTATGTGCAAAGATATTTATTTATTTATTATTTATTATATATACTATATATGTTTGTATGATGAATACAGACATGTGTTCCCGAGTTATGGGTGTTTACCATTTATTTATTATATGTATTATTTAATATATGAATTTAATTACAAAAAAAAATGTATTTGTGTAGTTTATCAACCATCTGGTATCCATAATACAAGCCTAGTTGCTTAGTGTGGAACTAGATGGCGCTGTGTTTATGTCAAAAAAAGAAATCAATAATTCAATATGGCTAGAAAAAATAGAACAAAAATAAAGTATTATTAATAATTCAGTTACAGTTATGTTTCCGCTTTTAGGATGTTTATCCTTAATTAGATAAATAATTGAGGGAAAAATATAACCCCATATTTATTTATTTTATTTTAATTCTTCGGGATAACAACAACTTATCATATTCGAGATTACAATGGATCTAATTTCTTGTACTAGTCATTAACAGTTATCCACAACTTAATTAATTTGAGAGCATAATGCATGTTATTTATATACAGTTCAGTTGAGTTCAGTACCTCGACGGCACATTATGTATTGATATCGTAAATACCTAAAATTAATATACACAGACGTCAACATACTTTTAAATGCAAAACCAAAGAAAATTAAATAGTCACACAAAAGTCATACGTCTAGAGGACGTACGACATTACGATATCTGGGTATTGAGAGGACTTACCTTTGCAACACAGGTGCCTCACGTTAACTCCGGCCAACGACTGAGTTGGCTGAGACGGACATCGCGCAGCATTTAACCGTTAAAAAGAAATAGCAATATGTCACCGTCGCGTGCGTCCCAAGGACGTAGTCACAGATTTTGTGACGTAGATTAACTTTCTAGGGTAATAACATACATTCGGTCGATCTCATTTCAAATATCGTTATGTTCGAACGAAGCAAATACAAAAGAGGAGACGTTCAGAACATTTATTTTTATGGAGTTGGGTGTCGCCACCGCTGTAGGGGTGAAGGACCGATCTCAACAAACTATAACGTTATACATAACGTTAAATTGAAAATTTAGAAAATCCCCGACAACATTTATTGAAAAAGTTATTACATCGTCCGTAGACCTTCTTTTTGATGAGGGGAAATGCATTTACGCGTTCGACCCGCCGCTCACTCCTGGCCACGCTAGATAGAGGGGAGGAGATGGGCAGACGCTCTCCTCCGGGTCCCAGCTCTCGTGCGTCCGTGATGTTGTAAAAAGTTAAATTATCTTCGAAACGGCTTCACCGATTTGCATCAAACATAGCTAAGAAACTATCCCCTCGTTTACAAAAACCGTCCAAGTACGTGTCGGGCCGTACGTGTAGGGTTCCGTACTTGCTTAGACTATGACTCATTCAATTGTAAAACCAAATAGTTTTCCTTTTCACTTCATTATTAAGGACCCGCAGCTCTTTAAAGTCAGGTTAAATAGGCATCTTCTGGGAAAGCTCGTTCCATCGTAGACCTTATCTCGACATTAGTCCAGATTAAGGTCAAGAGCGATCCCATTCTAATTAAAAAAAAAAAAAACAACTCTAACAAAAATTAGCATATTAAAGCTGACATTTCTTAAACGGAATCTTATATATCGGAAAACTGTTTAACCTGCAATATACAAGATTAAAAGAAAATTCATCCCCAATTTAGAGGATGTCCAACACTTGTTGATGGAATGTGCTAGAAACCGAAATGAAAGAGATACACTGATGAGGCAATTAAAGCTGAGTCAATACGCTGTAGATTTGGTTCAATCAATTTTGGGTAAACCTGGATCAATAGCAGCCATATTATTACGTAATATGTTTGTATCTTCTCATCAGTGAATCTTGGTCATGTGTAGAAAGACTCAAGTCCCTAAATTAATAATAAATAAATAAATATATTGTTTTTTTATTAAAAACTGGTTTCGCGTTTGACTACAATCTCACCTGATGGAAAGTGACGATGTAGCCGAAGATGTATCACGCGCACCCAGTAAATGCCTATTCACTCTAGACTTGAAGATCCCAATATCCTTAGACATACACACAGCGCCATCTAGTTCCACAGTAAGCAACTATACGCGTGTGTTGTGGATACCAGATGGTTGATATTCTACATAAATACATTTTTTATTTGTAAATAAATACTTATTATAAATGAAAACATCCATAACTTGGGTACAAATGACCGTATTCATCACACAAACATGCCCCTAGCGGTATTCGAACCCGCAAACCTTTTGGTATAATGGCCAAAGTTGCTAACCACCACACTAAACAGGTCGTCTAAAATATAAAATAAAGATTATTAAAAAAAAACCCCAATTTACGTGTTTTTAGCGAGTTTTGTGAACCGGAAGTTAGTCACAGTACGAGCATTTCAGTGAAATTATAATGACTGAAGTCTTTTTTTTATGCACAACGGGTTGGTACTTGACCTCAATTACACCTGATGTTAAGTGAAGATGAGGTCGAAGATAAAACCGTACTGACCCGGAAACCCTAACACATTTGGGGGACTGGCTATCTTCTCTCTGAGAACCGGAACACAACAATGCTATTAACATTGCTGCGTGGCCAGGCAGACATTTAAAATGCCCTACCACCAACCAAACCGAGTAGTAAACATGTACCCCGCTGGGGATCGAACCTGCGACCTCCGATTCGTATACCCTATGTTGTTTACATTGAGCCACGGAGGCGGTTTAATTATGAAACGTATAATAGGCACTATTTTTTCCTTACGGTAAAGAAACCTATGTTATATACAGGGTGTTAGTAAGAGTATCATTTTCCTTTACACCACGTGTAGTATAAGTGAACTACAATACAATAAAGAAGTAATTTTTTTAATTCACCAAACAGACAAGACAAGACAGACAGTCCGTCGCGTCGGGAGAAGGCGCGCGAGGTAAGTTGCTAGAGTGCGGGATTAAAAAAAATTGTAAAAAAAATATATTTATTAAAATGCCACCCATCCAAGGAGTGATTGCGCCAGGCATTGCTTAACTTTGCTAATCGAAGCTGAATATCAAATGCGACTACGCCACGAGTGCATAAATAATAAGTAGAAGTACAGTACATTTATTATCTATATTCTGAGAAATTCCAAACAATTGTAACAGTTCCTGTACACAAACTGATATAAATCAAAGGATAACCCAGTAGTTTTATTATAAAACCTGTTCTGTCTTGAAAGCTTGAGGAATGCACCAATACATTGTGTATTCCTTTGAAAATATCGCGAACAATCCAAGGAGAGAACCTGTAGCTCAGGACGAACGTAACACACAACAAAACTGCATATTTTTCAAAGCAAGAGAATTGCAAAGCGTGTTTTGGTTAGAACAAGCTAGATTCTAGAATGGAATGGTATGAATATGAAAATACGCAACGAGCGGCTCTTAGCGCTGCACATAGAATATGTAATTCGCGTAGATGGTCAAACTCCTATCACAATTCAGAAAACATTTTTTCGGGTTCGTATACTTGACCTCAATCACACCTGATGTTAAGTGAAGATGAGGTCGAAGGTGAAAGCGTACTGACCCGGATACACCAACACATTTGGGGGACTGGCTATCTTATCTCTGACAACCGGAACACAACAATGCTATTAACATAGCCAGGCGGACATTTTAAATGCATTAAAATATCATTGATTGTCGCGTGTGTAGCTTATTCCACATAATTACATCATTAAATTAAATAAATAAAGAAAACTTGGGGAAAATATGAGTTCCAAGTAAATTTCGCTTGATAGGCACCCTAAGAATTACACCAGTCGCATATCAATCAACGGCTGTTCCGTGTGTTTTTGAAGAAAAAAAACTATCTATGCCAATAACTTCTATTTCACTTACCTAATATGCCCTATTTTTTTCCTTACGGTGAAAAAACTCATCCGGTATTATGAGATATGTTTTAGAAAAAGCATGTGTTAATTGTTTCTTTCGGTCTTCTCACTAGACAAGCCTGTATTGAGGACACGTTTTGTACAAGTTGTTGTTTCCTTTTTATAAATGTTCGTATTCATCACACAAATATTTATCTCTGGCGGGATTCGAATCAGTAACCGTTGTTTTCGAAGTTCGTTCACTACACCCCAATCGGTTGTCCCAAATAGTTGATTTCGGAAATTATTTTGAGTTACATTTTATTGAGGATTTGTGTTGCAACTATAACGACTAGCATTGGTCGTTTGTCGCTGAGAGAATATTCAAAAATAGGCACAAATTAACGTTCTCTTCTGCAAATATGTTAGCATTATTTATTATTCCTATGCTTCGCGTTTACATTGCAGCCGCCATGATTTATGGGGAATTTGGGACAGTGCAGTAGACAGAGTAAGTACGTATACTTATACAGCTTCCAGCGTTATAAAAGTGTACATTACTTGCTTTACAATATCATTCATTATATTTTCTCTCTCTTTATTTTACTGCATCTAGTGGCTTTTAAATTAACCAATCGCAAGACATTTGGCGTAGGGCTGGATGCAGTAAATATGTACACTCAATTGCACGCGCTCACGCGCACACACACACACACACACACACACACACACACACACACACACACACACACACACAAACACTTTGTGTAACATATATCTTATAATAACTCTAACTTACAAACAATATGTGTTTTAAATTAAATTCTTAACCAGCCTTTAACTATGTGTCCAATATAGGAAGAGCGGGGACTCCTATCACAAGTATATTCTATAACTTAAAAGGAGCCCCTCAGCCGAAATTTTATGTATTAGGCTTAAGCTATGAAATAAATATTTTGTATTTTGTGTTTTTGTATTTTGTATTCATGCAAATCGCTCCATGGAAGAGATATGTTATGTGATTCAAAATATTAGTCTAACTAATATGATAAATGCGAAAGTAAGGATGTTGTTTGTTTGTTACACAATCATGGCGAAACTGATGAACGAATGTCGATGAATTTTGGTATATAGGTAAACCATACGCTGGATTAAAATATAGGATACTTTTCGTCCCGATAACATGAAAGTTCCCGCCGGATAAACAAATTTCCGCGATAAAGCTATTCAACGCAAGCGAAGCCGCGGGCGGAAAGCTATAGTAGTTTATAAAAAGAATTCAGCTGAAGTCGGTTAAAAACAAGACTAAGTTGCATGATTTTTAGTGTAATTTTTTAGTGTCATCGCCATTTATGACTGACATTATTTGACGTAGAATATTGAAATTCTAAAATATGTTTATTGGCAAAAATACACAAGTAATTAAATAAATAAATAAATATGTTGCACATACACACAGCGCGATCTAGTTCCACACTAAGCAACTAGGCTTGTATTATGGATACCAGATGGTTGATAAACTATACAAATACATATTTTTTTGAAAATAAATACATGTATAAATGAATAACATCCATAACTCGGAAACACATGTCTGTATTCATCATACATATATATGCGGGATTCGAACCCGCGACCCTTTGGTGTAGCAGTCAGAGTTACTAATCACTACACGAAACAGGTCGTCTATTTATTATATTGAAAATTTTAGAAAATCCCCAAAAGACTGTTGTACCCGTATCATCCAAATACAGCAAAGAACTATGTTAAAGCTAAATATATTCCATACAGAACCTATTTTCATCAACCAAGGCTAATAACCTGTGCCGTCGATTAGTTTTTAATATAAAAAACCGTATTCGAATCGGACCACGCATGACTGCGATTTATATATATAATCTGGACAACAACTGGACACACACACGTACACAACGCCGGCAAACACGTAACACCCATCATTTTTCGTCGAGGGTTAAAAAGCACTTTAAAATTGATGTCTCCTATAATAGCGTGACTCTAACAGCATCGCCCATAAAATCATGAAAAATAAAATTAGGTGTAGACTCAATGAAAATTATAGTGTTTGCTATGACTTTTTTCAATATCAAAAAGCTAGTAAAAGTATGGAACACTCATACCTACAGTACCGATTCGGACATAGCCTTATTTTCAATATGACTGGCCACCCTGTTCGTTCTAACACCCCGCGCAGTAGTTCTGAATTATTAATAACTTCCTATATACGAGTATGAATACAATTTACCTTTTAGTTTCACGTTTAATGGGATGTCTGCTACAACGTTTCATCTCTATTTACCTAAATACATTTCTGTTTCATACCTTCAGACTTGCTACTCGGTGAAGGGTAAATGTATAGCGTCCGTGATCTCACCATAGGCTCCACTGAAAACCAGCGTTGTAGTCGTTGTTCTTTTCTCCACTACTACAAATGCTGAGTTGGAGACCTGATTTGATGCCACTTTGCGACACCGAAAACTAGTAATACCTACTTATATTAAGTTCCACATTTCTATGTTGTGTTATATAGTACATAAGTAACATTTAAATGTATTGTATAAGTGTCGCTAAATGGATCAAATAAAGTTTTCTTATTCTTATACATGCCCCTCACGCTATGGAACTCGGCTATGCAATACCTTCTGCTCAAATTAGTAGATAAAGAATCACCGGATCTTTCCAAGCGTTATAGATAAGTAATTAAAGTCATTCACGCTTATGGATGTACTAACGGGCTGTTTTATCGATTGTGTTTAGTCGTAATCGAGATCAACGAATCCAGCCTTATAATAGGTTCTGAAATATAAGACTTAACCGACTT
This sequence comes from Oegoconia quadripuncta, assembly GCA_949316235.1. Classification (NCBI taxonomy): domain Eukaryota; kingdom Metazoa; phylum Arthropoda; class Insecta; order Lepidoptera; family Autostichidae; genus Oegoconia; species Oegoconia quadripuncta. Next base: position 2,942,680 of record OX438749.1, read on the forward strand.
CATTTCAGAGTATAAATAAACTACAAGGTATTGCTTTATTATTGAAATCTAACGAAACAGATTCCACAGAATGACTGGTTTGTTAAACAAATCCGCGTAAAACGTAACTCAAGCAAGTGTCAATCTGACATGAAGATATAAAATTGTCAAGGCTTTTTAGCGGGAACTCGGCGAGTGAAGTAGCATTTTTCTTTATAAGTCTTATAATTTGTGCATTCTAACTTTTGAAGCTTAATAATGGCAGAATATTGTGCAGCAAACGTTAGTGATAGTGTACAAGTGAAGGGAAGTGTAAATTAAAGTGCGTAACGGAGCTTTCGGGTTCCCACAAGAAGCCGCCAAAATCTTTTGTAAAGCATTCTGCCTCTTTACTGAAGAATGACTTGACCGTGACTAGACTCTGTATACGCCAAGTATACGACGAATTACTTGTTTTGACTGAGACTGACTTACAAACGAAGAAATAAGATAAATAAGACATGGCTGTTATGGGCTAGATCCCTTTGCCTTCTCCTAGAGGAGAAAATAAAACTAAAAAAAAAAAAAAAAATTGTCAACTCCTATTTCTTCGTCACCTAACATTGTCGAATTTGTCGATTTAAGAGCTAAATAAATGGCACTTAGACGATAAATCACACAAAAACACAAACACTTTTCCAATACCAAACTAGCAGAAAGAAATGTCACTACGATACCTACGATTTGACGATAGAGATCCAATGTCGACTGACATTTACCACTCGTTGTAAGTCGAGCGCTGGGAATAGACAATTCTCTAACGTGACATTTTGAGAATACGAAAATTCTGTTTCATTCAACATTCGCCATTTTATTTCGAGATATGTCGAATACGACATAATGTCTATTGCGCGAGAATCGCCTCCCTGGTTCGTTTCCTTTGACGGTCGGTAGTCATATGAGTGACAATTTTCGTTTTCGATGTGGAGACGTAACAGTAATTCTGGTAACGACTCCGCGCCGTTTCCGGCGATACCAGCGTCACCAGCACTAGTAGTATGACAGACGCGATAAATGTTAATATCGCGTGAGATAATTGTCCTGCTCATTCGCTTAGATGAAATATACAACTATCCCACTCGACGGCGCGACAAACGATATCATGGTACACAGGCATCTTCACTTCTCACACTATGCGTGGTTTAAGGGTCCGAAGCACACAAAACCCTGTATAACATTTAAAAATAAAAACATTTATAATTAAACTTAGAATAAACAAGTTCAGAGAAAATTCTAAAGAAACGTTAAGACATTAGCGCCATTACCTAAGCTTCATTCGCGATGCTAATTGCGGAGCCCAAAAAACGAAATAAGCCAAAAAAAAAAACTCGAAACTTCTCTACAATGGATTTAAGACACTTCGGGAAACACCAACGCGGCTCTCGAGCGAATTTAATATTTAAATGTTGATCTTTAATTTTCACTTGAGCTGACTTTTTTGTATCTTTTTTTAGCGGACCAATCAGGATCTACTTGCGGATTCATTCGTTTACAACGTATAATATTCTATGTAATAAACGAATAGTATTAGGTCCTTACCTATGGCGTTAAATTGGCGTTTTGTATGAAGAATTTCATTAAGACCGTTTTCTCCATACAAACATTTTTGATTTTTTTGGGAACGGCAAATCCAAATTTAGCTAAACTTTGTGTGTATTATCGGATAACATTAAGTTAAGTATAGGCAACGTTAGTTTTTAAAAGTAACCGCTTTATAAAAGTTTCAGCGAATCCAAGAAATGATTATGGGAAGCACATGAAAAGAGCTCTGTTCAATTTTTTTTTATTATGTGATTTAGGCCAGACATTAAAAATATTTCATGTGAAACCTTGAAATAATATTCCATTTTCCAAATAAAAAACAAATTTGGAAATAGCTTTGAAAATCGCAGGAATTGGTACATATGATTAACGAAGAAAAAAAACTCCAATTTCATAGGTAAAGACCCAATATGTAACTCCCAAATTGGGAGACCGAGTCTTAACCGATGAGCCACCGACAATGCACTGGATACATACACAACACCGGCAAATACATAACACTCTTCGTTTTTCGTTCGGGGTTAAAAATTCAATATTATTTAGCCGAGACTAGCCGTGTCAATTTCACACTGGATGAGCGAAGTGCACTTAGGCATGCCATTTAGAGCGAGTGGCGAACTGCAATAACGCAAAATATTGTTGTTATAGCGGCTGTAATTTTTAAGCAAGTTCAATAAAACGTGGTAATGAGTATGACGCAATTATCTTTTATTAAATATTATCTTATTTTTCGACGTTTCTACACTATGTATATCTTTTTTCTAAAGCAATTTCAAATTTTTTTCTAATTGGCTTTCAGTTTCTTGGTTTAAGTAATAACTTGTAAAACAGTTGTAGGTTTCAAAAGAAAATAAAATAAAATACACCTAAAATTCCCTTTCTAAAAAAATCTTGTTTGTTTGTTCGTTTGTAAACGCTTTATTGTACAAAAAGGCAATACATTAATTTTGCATTGATACAGAATTTGAGTACAACGGCGGACTTATCACATAGAGGGACTTCTTCCAGTCAACCATAGGGTTAGTTAGAAAACACTAGATTGGGCGTATACAAATTATAGCAAATTCAAACTAAAACAAACACCTACACCCTAATAAATATAAATATACAAATAAATGCAAATCCATACACTGAGCTGTAGACTTTTTGTATACTGCGGCACACACACAATATTTATTGTTTCTGTACATGGATGCAATTAAATGCTTATCTATCTATCTATTTATCTATATATAAAAGTAATAATAATAATATATAATAATACATAACTATACCTTAATAAAATATATACCTACATACTAATAATACATATAAATAAAATCTTCTTCATTATCCCTTAAAAATCGTTTACGGCGGCGACTACTGCGTCATCATCTACCAATTTCTGGCCCCTGAGATGTTCCTTTAACCGGGGAAATAGGTAGAAATCACTAGGAGCAAAGTCCGGTGAATATATAGGATGTTCCATTAGCCAGCTTCTTGAAACTCTGGACTTGTGAGCGGGCGCGTTATCTAGGTGAAACAAGACAATTTTAGCGAGTTTTCCACCGCCGTTTCTTGCGTATTTTCTCACGCAACTTTGTTATTTGTCCTGCGTACAAAGATTCCGTGATAGTGGCTCAAGACTAAGGTATTCGATCATTACTACCCCTGGGCTGTGCCAGAAAAGAAAGCCCATATCGCCTTTATTTCTTCGGAGTTGGAGATGACGGTCTCTTCCAAGTCATGGTCTGTTTTTTCGTGTCTGGGTCATAATGGTTAAGCCATGGTTTGTCCATAGTTATGAATCTAGCCAAAAATCGGTCAGGATTTTGTTGCAGCGAATCCAAACAGCTTTGTGAATTTCTCAATTTCGTTTGCTACTGCGCGTCAGAAAGCATTCTGGGCACCCAACGCGCTGACACTTTTTTCATGTCCAACTGGACGTGGACATTCCTTTCGAAAACTTCACTTCTTCTGCTATAACACGAATAGTAACACGACGATCCGCCAAGACAATGTTTTCAACTTTTTTAATCATTTGTTCAGTCACTGCCGATGTAGGGCGTCCCGTGCGTGGGTCGTCGTTAGTGGAAGTTCTTCCTAGCTTGAACTCAGCACACCAACGCGCAACCGTAGAATATGGAGGAGCATAAACCCATAATGTTGCTCTCAAGTCTTGATTTACCTGCTCCGTAGTAAAATTTTTGAAGCAAAGATGTTGTATTACCGCGCGATCTTCAATTTTATCCATTTTTAAGAATACAGGAGGCAATCAAATGACTGATATTAAAAAAAAACAAAAGAGAATTGATTGCTTTTTTTATTATAATCATATCTAATGTCTAGGCTATGCCTGCCAGATTTTTTTTCTTTCCAAGGAGAATGTATCTCATTATCATTATTTATTGAACACCCCTCGTACCTAGAAGCTAATGTGCCAGATATTATTTTTGTATTTTTTTTTATATTTATTAAAATCGTCAAAAAATGCGAAAGCTTTGGTAATATTTTGATTTTGATATCAATAAATAAAATACGAGGCACGAGCGACGCATATTTCTTACAGTCCGTATTAAATTGAACGGTATATATTCCTAAGATAATTTTAATTTATAGACTAATAAAAATAAAAATTATTTATTGCCTTAGTTCCGATTTAATTTAACTTAATGCCATTGACCTAATAATAATTATAAATAGTCTACTAGCTTTACACCCGCGGCTTTGCTTATATAATAACTTAATACTAATAACTTAATCGTGGAAATTTGTTTATCCCGCGGGAATAAAAAATATATATCATTTTTTTTTTATTAATTTAATTTAATGTCAAATTAGCCACCCCTATGTTCAGACTGAGCAAAGTTAATACATCATTTATGGGACACTGTATACGCTTTTATAACCTTATACCTGAGAATATCATTAATCTAAATGAAAAACAATTTAAAACCATGTCAAAACAACATTAACAAAAAAAGGTTATTACAAAATTAGTGACTACCTGAATGACAAAAACGCTTGGTATACTTCGCCCAGCTCCCAAAAATTATAAAATTGTATTAGTTGTATACTTTTATATATATAAAATAAAGAAAAGAAAAGAAAATGATCCTGTGGGTTTCTTGCGCCGCTTCTTTTCCCACAGATGATTTCCCTTTCCGAAGCGGTGGTAGCTTGGACACACTGACTGACCGAAAAATGCTTAGCCCTATTTTTATTTCCAATAGATTTAAATTGACATTCAACAAATGATATCATGTATCTTACGTTGAAATAAAATGCTTTGAGTTTGAGTTTGAGTTTGAATAATAGTCGACCATTATCAATGAGTGTCTTTATTCGACTGAAATTCACTATTGTATAAAATTGCCAAATTGTAAATGTTAGGTAACTAAGTCGCGCGTGCAAGCGCAATGCAAATTAGTAACGTAATTAAATAGTTATTGGAAATGTATGATTTACTCATACAATGGTTAAAAATTGTTGCTATTCTAAACAGAGAGACTATTATTTTTTTTTCCTGCTTTTTTTTCCTCACACATATAAGTATATGTGGGAACGGGCCTGACCGTGTTGTTTTTTACTTTGAAAACCTAAGTGAGAGAGTGGTTGCGCTGAAAACCAGCGCTGTCAATTGCCATACGACATATTGGCAGCAAATGCTGATGCCCAATCCCTTTGCCACAAATACATTTATTTATGCAAAATGTTATACCCACGAAATTTTCTGCATTTGTTAGCAATAAATACTTTTTCTTTCTTTCTTCTGCTTCCATTATATTGTCTGGGTTGCAAACAAATCAAATCACGAGCGGCCGATCAGACGAGGACAAAAGGGTAAAAAATTAAACGTAAAGTCGTGAATAACTTTTTATATTTCTTTTTGTCTCATTTTATTAAAACTTGTTGGAAATGAACGGCAAACTTCTGGAGTACTAGAAGGGTTGTCTAGACGAATTTCGATGAAACGACTTGGCTACAATGTTCTAGAGATCTGCTCGTGAACATTATTTATGCTTCTATTAACTTTTTTTTTAATGATTGACTGGATTCGCGTTTGACTACAATCTCATCTGTGTGCGAAGTGCGACTTTTGTCTCGTTTTTAACATTACCATCGCGTTCGCATTTACGCAAAAAGTATGTATGAAAAAAATCGGTTTGCAAACTATCCGCTGGAGGCGCTGCACATTTCCTCATACGCGGTAGTAAAGTTAAATCGAAACAAAACTCACACTCCGCCACAGAATAGGTAATAGTACTAACGTACAGAAGCATCACTCCGCAAAGACATTTAAAGAAATGGCGACTCTTTCGCTACGCAATATAGTGCAATTCAGTTCGCACAGCGCTACCAACTAAAATTTTTAAACACCTACATTGTCCGTCCCTTTCTATCGCGTAAATCTATCTCTTATGACGCGGCACGTGTAACAGTAGGGTTGTCTCTTTTTCGGTACTACCAAAAGGAAGGGTTATGATTTTAGCAGTCTATATACGTATGTAGGTATGTAGTTTTGATGTTCCTCCCTAGTGCCTAAACTAATAACCTACTACCACAGATTAGATACTAGTTACTACGTAACAGCACAGAATAAATAATATAATAGTTGTACAAGCCCGTGGTACAAGCAAAGTAAAATAAATTAGAATCATAATATTAAGAAAATCATTTAGGTATTGTAAATTGTTTAGCTTTAATGTAGTGTTATAATAAGAAATACATACATTTCTTAACATCTGTAAAGTACCTATTATTAAACTTCAATGTTTCGAAAATTCTATATCGAACAAACAATTTTAAAAGGTCTAACATCGGAAAACATGGACATTGGTGCAGTAAAGTTAATGTTTTTTAGCAGCGAAAGTAAGCTGTTTGCTTGCTTGTCCTTCAAAATTATTCAAAAAAAGGAAACCTCCAGTTCCTTATGTACTAATTCGCGAAATTAATGCAATATTGGTGTGCTTTCATTTTAATTAAAATGTGAATATTAACTCAGCGACAAACGGACGACGACGCGGGCGGCGGCGCGTGCGTGGGTGAACGAAATAAACAAGCAAGCGCAACTCAGCCGGCGCGCGGCAGCCCCACTGAATTACCCAGGCAAGCGGGCCGCCCGTTGTACTAGTAGCTTCATACCTAAACTGCGGAGTGAACCAGGCCTGACTCCGCCCTCTGATGAAAAGTGACGATGTGGTCGAAGATGAAGCACGCGATCCCAGTAAATGCCTATTCACTCTGCTCTTAAAGATCCCAAGGTTGTAGGATTCAGGAAAGACTGACGCCGGAAGGGAGTTCCATGCCTTGGCTGTTCGGATGATGAATGAATAATCGAACTTCCTGGTGCGAAAGTTCGGTATATTAACTATATAGGTACGGGTGGAATCCCTCTCCACGCCTAGTGGCCCGAAGATGGAAGGGCGACTTTTGTTTTTGCGACTATTTAAAACGCATTTTTTATGTCTCCACAAAATTACATGTGTTTATCTTTCCCACTTCAAAGTAAAGTATGGATGTATGTGTGTTTGTTGTTCAATCACGGTGAAACGGATGAACGGATTTGGATGAAATTTGGTGTATAGGTAGAATATAACCTAGATATATTATTTTACATAGGATATTTTTTATCCCGACATAGTGAGTAGTTCCCGTGGAATAAGCAAAACAAGTTATTCCAGGCGAAGTCGCGGGCGGAAAGCTAGTTATGAATAATTTCTTTTCAATTCGGATAAAATGATGAAAAGATTTCACTTGTATATTCGTTTGTTTGTTTAGTTTGTAAAATAAATGCAATCAATCATTCATTTCCATTAGTTTTTTATACTCTGCAGTGAAAGCTAGTAATAATTATTTTGAACGGTGAACCATGGACGTTATTTCAAGCTTTAAACTTTTAAAATTTGGAACCGCCTCCGTGGCTTAATGTAAACAACATTGGGTTTACGATTCGGTGGTCGCGGGTTCGATCCCCAGCGGGGTACATGTTTAAGTACCCGGTTTGGTTGGTGGTAGGGCATTTTAAATGTCCGCCTGGCTAGCTACCACCATCTTATCTAAATCAGCAATGTTAATAGCATTGTTGTGTTCCGGTTGTCAGATATAAGATAGCCAGTCCCCCAAATGTGTTGGGGTTTCGGGGCAGGACGCTTCCACCTTCGTCCTCATCTTCACTTAACATCAGCTGTGATTGAGGTCAAATACGAAACCGTCGTGCATAAAAAAACACCCAAACGCTAATGATTGGGATATATGTGACCACCCCATTTGTGATAAAGGTTGTGACGTTATGTATGTATCTAATTATTTTAAGAATATTTTGTAGTCTATTACTATCCATCTACTTGTAACTTAGTACATACCACTAATTCAGTATAAGCTCCTTCCTACTAGGACTTCAAAATTATTTTATTTGAGTTACTGTTCTCCTCTGACAAACCACGCAACGTTCCCGGTCACTGCCATTCTGCTACATCAATATGGTAATTCTGACATCACATATTATGGCTGAGAATATGTCGTCATCATAGTAATAATACTTTGAGGATCGCAAAGCGACTTAGGTAACCTACGATCAAACTCGTAACAGCTTGCTGACCTCAATTTAATGCACGAGATACTTCTTACCCGTCCGCCCCAGGAAGGAGGGTAATGTTTTTCGAGTATATGTTTATATGTAAATATGTAGACCACTGTACGTTTCCCAAGAAACTTCTTACCACGTACGACCACCCTGTGGAACGGACTTCCGGCAGCGGTATTCCCGAACGAGTACGACATTGGAACCTTCAAGAAACGAGCCTACACCTTCCTCAAAGGCCGGCAACGCATCTGTGACCCTTTTGGTGTTGCGGGTGTCCATGGGCGGCGGTGATTGCTTTGACGGGCGGGCGCAGGTGACCCGCATGCTCGTTTGCCGCCCTCTCATATAAAAAAAAAACAAAAAAAAATCCACCTGACTCCGACTTTCCGAGATGTACATTCAGTGTACTAAGTATCGGGAATTTGTCAATAAAACAAAAAATACAAATTATTCATCTAAATTTATTTTATCGCCTTCAAAGTAGGCCCCATCGCTTGCAATACAACATCTCCACCGCTTCACCCAGTCTTCCATACATTTTTCATAGGCTATTTGCGGTATGGCCTTTAGCTCATTCAGCGAATTTTCTTTTATGGCTTCTATCGACTCAAAACGTTTTCCTCGAAGTGGTAATTTTAACTTGGGAAATAAAAAAAAGTCAGACGGAGCCATATCAGGTGAATACGGTGCTTGGTCGAGAACTTTTGTTGAATTTTTCGCTAAAAACTCTTTCACTATAATGGCTGTGTGTGATGGTGCATTATCATGGTGCAGCATCCATGAGTTGTGTTGCCACAAATCTGGACGTTTTCGGCGGATACTCTCACGCAAACGCTTCATGACGCCTAAATAATATTCTTTATTCACTGTTTCTCCCTCTGGAAGGAATTCGGAGTGAACCACACCACGGTAGTCAAAAAAAACTGTCAGCATCACCTTGATTTTGGAGCGACTTTGCCGCGGTTTTTTGGGTTTCGGCTCGTTTTCGAGACGCCATTCTGAAGACTTGTTTGCATGTCGTACTCATAAACCCATGTCTCGTCGCCAGTTATTATACGTTTCATAAAGGTCGGATCCGTAGAAGCTCGGGAAACCATGTCTTCAGCGACATGCTTTCGCTGCGCTTTTTGAACAAAATTGAGCTCTTTTGGAACTAGTCGAGCGGCGACGCGTTTCATGCCTAAAATGTCAATGAGAATGTTGTGGACGGACTTAAAAGATATGTTCACCTCACTAGCCAACTCTCTCAGACTCATACGTCGATTTTCGAGCACTAGCTTCTTGATTCTGTCGATGTTTTCTTTGGTCGTAGCGGTTGAAGGTCTACCAGAACGAGGCAAGTCTACTACTACTTCTCGGCCTTCTTTAAAAGCCTTATACCATTCATAAGCCCTTGTTTTCGATATACACGATTCGCCGTAGGTATTTCGCAACATTTTTAGTGATTCACCACATGAAATATCATTTGAAACACAAAATTTAAGGCACACTCTTTGTTCAACAATATTTTCCATTGTAAAAATCGCCGAGGACTCAAAACTATGACCAACAAAAAGTGTAGTTTAAAACAAATTAAATGACAGATCCCGCTCAAATTTTGCGCGCTAAATCAGTACAGTGCTACCAACATGCAGTAAAAAAATTAGAACGACCTCTTTTACGCGGGTCTTTTTATTGACATATTCCCGATACTTTTTACACAGAGTAGTATTTATCCACCCTAAGTTTTGGGCGCTAGAATCGCACGCTGAAACGGCAGCTAAGACGCTTTACATTCTCTCGTCGAAAGTGCTTTTGGTACTTTACCAGGCTCAGTCGTGCATGGAATACTCTGTTACCTCTGGGGATAGTTCTTCCAAATAGGTACCAACTGGCTGCACGCGTTTCTGTGGAACGACATGCCAATGACCAATGATGAAAACATGACTGCTAAATTGCGGAGCCTCGAACACCGTTGCAAGATCACTTGTTTCTCAGCCTTTGGCAGTTCGGTGAGTATGCGTTAGAGTTACCTAACCTTATTCCACCATTTCAACTTCGGACTATTAGGCGTGGGGAGGATTATATTGTTTTTTTTTTCTGTGGCGGCCGGCCACAGAAAAAAAAACAATCTCTGAATAGCTGGCCAGCTATTCAGACATTATTTTTCATTGGTAAAAAATGGAAAATTTTTTACCCAAATCTATGTCATTTTAAAGAAATAGTTGAAACTAAATTATAATAAAGTCATTAAAACAATATATTTTTTAATTTAATACATATGTTATTTCAATATTACTTCGCACTGTAGGTTATTGAGTGGCTGTAGAGAAAGTTGCAACATAGTAAAAATAGAACTAGTTTTTTTTTTATTTGACAGCTGTCAGTTGAAAACGATTGTCCCTAGGGCTGAAAAGTATCACTTGTAACCCGCTCCTTAGGCAACTTCAAACCTACTTTCCGAGTATGAGTATGAAAAATACGAGTAGTATCATCCATAAAGCAAATAATAATATGAACTTAAATATCTTTGAAACAACTGAGCCGATTTTGATCAAACATGGCTTTCACCAATTTTTGTAGTATTAAATATAAGAAATACCGCAAAGCCCTAAGTTAGGAAGGCTGCTCCGGGCTCCATATATGCATGGTTGCCAAATTATTGTGGCTAATTTTCAAACTAGCTGTTATATTTTCTGTTGTAGCTATTTGTGACCACGAACCGGTACTAATGACGGCTCGGTGAGTTATCGCTTTTTGTAATTAACAGGCGCTTAATTGCATAAAACGAAATTAAACGAAAATTATTTCCGGTCTGCAATAAAGCAAGAAGGTGCAGTTTAAATTTTGTTGTCACCTGTTAATGAATTAATAAGGTAACTTTGAGGAGAGGTATGGAAAATGGAACGGCTTACTTGAGTTGTTGCAGGCCGGCCGGCGGTTATCCACCAGCTTCCAATTGTTGGTTGAAACGAAGATTGTCGTATTGTAGGGCGCCCTATCGCACACAGTTCACATATAATCTTAGCACAAGGTTTTTATGGTGTTTTAATAAAATTATTGCTGCACAACTTAATATTTGAGTGATTAAATAAATAAAATATCCTTAGACATACACACAGCGCCATCTAGTTCCACAGTAAGCAACTATAGGCTTGTGTTGTGGATACCAGATAGTTGATATACTACATAAATAATTGTTTTTTTTTGTAAATAAATACTTATTATAAATGAAAACATCCATAATACAAATGTCCGTATTCATCACACAAACATATGCCCCTAGCGGGATTCGAACCCGCAACCTTTTGGTATAGGGGCCAGAGTTGCTAACCACCACACCAAACAGGTCGCTGAAAAACGGAGCACACACATCGCCTGTTATCGCTAATGGTGATTTCTCGCTTCTTCATGTCAGAGATAATTAGTCCTCAACTCACTCAAACAAGCTAAAGAAAAATTTATGAATTTGTTACTTTTTCAATTAATAGTTATTTTTTTTTTTTTTTTTTTTAATTAGAATGGGATCGCTCTTGACCTTAATCTGGACTAATGTCGAGATAAGGTCTACGATGGAACGAGCTTTCCCAGAAGATTTTCAGTCATTTCATTATCCCAAACCCAAAGCGGCGAAACAAAACGTGAATTTCCCGACAATTGCCGGCGGGCAATGTTGATTGACCACTGGATTACTAAAGCCGAACATTTCATGTACTGAAGCTTCCAGCAATTATAGCTATATCCAGTGGCGCTTTCAATACAATACAATACAAATGCACTTTATTGCACATATTACGCTTTCATTGAATAAATTAAGATTTCTTTTTAGATACAGAATAAATTAAATAAATTAAATCGCTCTGACCTGCACTCGAAAAGGCTAAAAGCTAATTATACCAAAATAATAGGGTAAAATACCCAGTAGTCAGCCTTTTAGTGAGGACTGAAATTTAATTCAACTATATTTTAAATATAAAAGACTATGAATGAAAATAATCATTATTATTGGAAAGTTTGTTTATTAAATTTAATAAAAAAATTAACAGAACGCTATATTTATAAGAGAATCATATAAAAAATCAACATAAATTATGTCACTTTTCACCAGTAGTCAGCCTCATTTCTCCACAAGTCAGCCATGTCCCTGACCCTGTAGTCAGCCTCTCACTTATTCTTGCACATTTGGCATAGAAATACCTACATTTTTTTTTTATAAAAACTGGTTTCGCGTTTGACTACAATCTCACCTGATGGGAAGTGACGATGTAGCCCAAGATGTATCACGCGTACCCAGTAAATGCCTATTCACTCTAGACTTGAAGATCCCAAGGTTGTAAGTGCATAGCGTTGATGGCGATTATTTTCCAGAATTCACGACTATAAAAAAAGTGGCAGTTTTTATCAATAATTTGAAATTCTGGAAAATAATCGTAATAAAGTTATTTAGGTATCTCGAGCTTTTAGGTTTCTCGAGTGCAGGTCGGGAAGATTTTTTTATTTATTCTTTATTTAAAATAAATCTCAATTTATCCAATAAGGACGCCACTGGACAGAATAAACCCTCTTAATATCATGAAGAATCACTTGTAAATTGGAAATTTTCTTTTTCATTTACATTCCAGCCAATTTGGACGAGGGTAACGCTGCTGCCGTGAACTCATTTTAAAATACAAACTTATTTTTGGTAATTGATTTATGTCAGTTCGTAAAGAGTTTCTATGAACTTTTTACATATTGAATTGCCTGTCATAAGCTGGTCGATTGTTCGAAAACAGAGTCTAATCAACTGTGATAATTTTCCTTTCAATTTAGACTCATGCTTCTATCTACCTGATCTTATAAATGCGAAAGTTCGGATGTTTGTTTATTTACATGTTTGTTGACAAACGGATTTGGATGAAATTTGGTATATAGGTAGAATATACCCTGGATTAAGATACAGGATATTTTTTACCCCGATAAAGTGAGTAGTTCCCGCGGGATAAACAAATTTCTGCGATAAAGCTATTCCACGCAGGCGAAGCCGTGGGCGGCAAGCTAGTAGCAAATATTTTTATAAATTTGCAAAAATAGGAATTAAATTTTAAGCTTTACACATATCCTGAATATAGAGTACTTATTGATGACCTGTTTGGTGTAGTGGTTAGAAACTCTGACCACTATACCAAAAGATCGCGGGTTCGAATCCCGCTTGGGGTATATGTTTGTATGATGAATACAGACAATTGTGTACCCGAGTTATGGATGTTTTCATTTATAATAAGTATTTATTTACAAAAAAAAAAAAATGTATTTATGTAGTATATTCAACCATCTGGTATCCACAACAGAAGCCTATAGTTGCTTAAAGTGGAACAAGATGGCATTGTGTGTGTATTTGAAACTCCAATAATTGCCAAAAAGTACAGTTTCATTCGATCTCTGGACTTCAACATGTGGTGTTCTCCAAAATTCAAAGGTCACCCTAACGGTGTACCCAGAGGCGGTACTTTCATGTACCTAAGCCCAAATTTCCGGCGTACCTTACTAAATACGCGATCAAGGCAATATTTGATTTAAACATTCGCACTTGTCTAACAAAAACGTCGTACTTGGTCACATTTCACTAGCTATGTAAAAATGACAAAAACATTGTCAGGTTCGTCATATTTTGAACCTAGGCACATCACTAGGTGTACTCTATCAACTCCTGAACCAAATGCGCAATATACGCAGACAAAAGGTTGCAGCTTGAATTCGAGGTCGATGAAGTGCTCTCTCAGGAATTCCACCCGTATGTAATTAACATACCGAACATTCGCACTAAGCGGTTCGACTCTTCATTCATAATGCGAACAGCCAGGGCATGGAACTCCCTTCAGGCGTCAGTCTTTCCTGAATCCTACAACCTTGGGATTTTCAAGAGCAGGGTGAATTGGCATCTACTGAGTTCGCGTGCTTCATCTTCGGCGACATCGTCACTTCCCATCAGGTGAGATTGTGGTCAAACACGCATACTCATACTCATTTATTGTTTCCATAGGCGTCTTCCGCGCACTTGGAAATGTCCATTACAATACAATAAATTAATTTTAAAGGTATACCTAATTAAATGTAAAGGCGAAAGTACATTAATTATTAACTAATATGTTTTTTTTTTTTTTTTTTTTTTTTTATTAAAAACTGGTTTATTTATTATTTATTTATTAAAAAAAAATGTGAATACAAATAAAAGGATTATAAAATAATTTAGAGTAATGTAGCTGCTGTAAAGAGGCATTGTCAGTCTACATAATAAGCTGCTGTAAATGGGCATTGTCAATTTCCTTAAAGCTATGATAGATGCCACGTATCCAGTTAACTATAAATAAATAAACCTGGAGCTCGCTTTTGGCTGGAAAAAGTTCAGGACCAAAGTTCAGCTGTTTCTGCATCGGCGTGATGAGGGCGGTGATGTTGAAGAATAAGTGGTAGTGGACAATTTATTTTCAAGAAATATTTAAATATTATTTTATTTGGAACACCAACAGCCGAAATAGTTTTTTTTTTTTTTTTATATGAGATGGCGGCAAACGAGCATGCGGATCACCTGATGGAAAGCAATTACCGCCGCCCATGGACACCCGCAACACCAAAAGTGTCACAGATGCGTTGCCGGCCTTTGAGGAAGGTGTAGGCTCGTAAAATATAGGTACCTACATAAAATATTTCAACAAAACCATTAAAAGGTATTCGCAGATATATTTTGATTAGACCGGTATTAATAAATCATTCTCAAGATTGGGAACAGTCTTGTGACCAGTCTCAAGTAAACGTGTTGATTAATAAACCTAACTTGAGACTTGAAAAGCACGTGCACACTCAAGAATCATTCACTCGCCGCTGAGGCGAATACTTGAGAAGTGATCTCAGCAGAGTAACCCTCTAGATTGGTTTATAAATTAGCACGCAGCTTGAGATAGCGTCAACTGCTTAAGACGCATTTCGGTTGATGGCTGTATCAACTTGTATTGAGATTGATTTATTAATACATACCTTAGTGTGCCCGCCCACGACCGACTTTTTGTAGGACCGATAATCGGGCCGATTTTTTCCTTAATACTTTTATCACCGATATTGTGACAGATTTTTTGTAGGACGTGGGCGTTGAAACATTGCAATCAGTACGTTCCATTTTTCACCTACAAAAAATCGGTCACAGATTTCCAGCCGTGGGCGGGTAGCCTTATCAACCAAAAAGAAATAAACTCTCCGGGATGAGGTCCCTACGAGTGTGCCGTATTCCCCCCACCTTGAATTTAGTTGTGAATATTTGTTTGTATATAACATTATTAATTCTTGTACCCTTAATAATATATAACGAAATAAAGAATACATCATTTAAAGAAAAAATATAAACGCCCGAATTTATTAATTAATAATATTATAATATCAATAAATAATAAGAAAAAGGCAGGAAACATGGAATATAACAAGAAAAATCCGCTAGGAAGTACAAATAATGTTATTAGAAGCTAAGATATAGGTACATAAAAAAGGAATATACATAAATAGATGTCAAGAGGCACAAAATATGTTACATACAAATTAGGAATAAATATAACACAAGGCCCCCGAAAAATTTATATCGGGGTAATTTTTGGAAATTATTTAAAAAGAAATCCCTATCAACTAAAAATAATTATACAAATTTGAAAAGCGGAGATATCACGAAACTCTTTGGAAGTTGTTTAAAATATAACTAACTATGATATAGAGACAGAGAGCCTGTGGTTAAGGTTCCATAACCTTGTTAAAACCTTAAAATAAATAGTTATAGAAAAAAGTTCTCCGCCCTAGAGAAAGTACCTCCCCAGGAGGCTTGTCCAAACAACGTCCTGACATTAGCATACCGTGTTGTAGCATGCGAACTGTCAAATTAGCGAAACTTTATTCAAAGGGTCACACTGACTTAATATCGTGACCGTTCTGTTTTGTCACTAATAGAAAAGAGTGACACTTTTGGGAGTGTCGGGCGAGAACAAATAAAGTTTTAGGGTTATAAAACAGAGCAGGCTCGGAGTTCAGAGTGAAGTTTTTCACTATTTATTTATTATTATTCTGCTCATTATTGTACAGACGAATCTCCCTAAAAGTATTATATGGACCGTATGGACCGAAGCACTCTAGCACCATCTATTAGAAAGTATTCATACAATATCAACACTCAAACCAAATCCATAATAATATGTCACATATAAATGAGTAAGAAAATTTCGTCAGCTCTGCTAATTGATATCGTGGTCTAGTGGCAAGCGACACGAGTGCTTAGGTGACGTCTTTCGAAAAGATACGGTTTTCGAATCCGGCTAAGACAATTTATATTCGATTTTTTTTCTATTTGGATTTTTTTTTTCTTTTTATAAAGGAAAATAAAACGTAAACACTTCATTAAAATAATAAAAAGGTAAGGAAAATAAGAAAAGTAAAAATTTTTGGAGGTAACACTACTATGTGATACTTTTAGGATGATTGGTTTGTACCTCACTTGGCGTCCGTGCGTCACTGGCCATTTGGGGGCACTGCAAACCAGCGCTGTGATTCGTCGCAGCATGAGCTGAGTGCTAACCCATTTGTGCACGCCGCAACACGTGACAGCATTGTCGGGATCTTCTTCATAATTGTATTTCTATTTTAGATTATAATTTACTACTTCTTTGTTTTTGCATCGTGTTGTGGCGTTCATAATAAACTATTCTTATTCTTATTTTGGCGTCAACATTCACACACACTTTTCATACCCACTGCTGGACATAGTCTCCTCTCAGGGGAAGTTATAAGCCCTAAATCCTCCATGCGGGCCTCTCCCAATATGAGGAGGCTTTTTATGCATAACGGGTTAGCTCTTGAGAATACTCACACCTGATGTTAAGTGAAGATGAGGCCGAAGGTGAAAGCGTACCGACCTGGATATTCCAACATATTTGGGGAACTAATCAAAGTCAAAGTCAAAGTCAAAAATGCTTTATTTTGTAGGTACACAGAGTACACTTAAAATAGTCAATTTTACATAGTAAATTTTAATTTTTTTAAGCTAGTGCTTGTTCAAAATGCAATTTTCCCCTGAGAAGAACAAGCAAGAAACTCGAAGGGATGCTCTTTTAAAATCAGGCTTTGATTTTACATAAAGGTTTTTATATTACAAACAGGTTTTTAAATTTCATTATTAATTGTGAAATAGCCTGGCATGCGAACGATCTGATTATGTCCAGGGATGATTATCATCTAAATAGTCTGATATTTTATAATATGCTTTCTCAATAAGTTTCTGTTTTATAGTATCTTTAAATTTATTGAGAGGAAAATTTTGTATATCAACTGGAACCTTATTGAAAAAGCGTATCACTTTGAATGAATTACTGACTTTGCGCAGGCGACTTATGTGACCTGCAAGTTTATCTTTATTTCTTGTATTGACATCATGTTTATCACTATTTTTCCTAAATGATGCTATATTTTTTTTGACATACATTAGATTTTCAAAAATGTACTGTGACGAAAAGGTTAGAATGTTTTACACTTTAAACCTATCTCTAAGTGACACTGCAGGTCTCAATTGATAAATTGCGCGAACGGCTCGTTTTTGTAAAACAAAGATTGTATTTATTCAATTATTCATTTCAATTCATGTATTCAATTAACGTTCCTACCTACCTACCTAACGCTACCTACATGTCATGTGCATAATGCTTCCTAACCCAAAGGTTGCCTGGAAGAGATCGCTTTTAGTGATAAGGCCGCCAAATTGTACTATCCCCTTTTTCTTATTTCTTTTTATGCTTCGTATTGTTGTACAATAAAGAATATTTTGTTTGTTTGTTTGTTTATATCCGCGGCGTTCCCCACAGCAAGATACCGTGAGACATCAAGCTGTGGAAATAACTAAAATATACTAATCTAGCACTATAGTATCTTATCTCTGACAACCGGAACGAGGTGAACAAAGTAAACTAATAATTTCGCGCAGTCAGGTAATAGAGGCTTAATCAAATCAAATCCAATCAAATCAAAAATAATCAGATTTTACATTTTTAAAGCTACTGCTTGTTCAAAAGGCAATCTTAAAGACACTTCTGTATTCCTTCCCAATCATGATGATTGAAACTTCAAGCATTTATTTTTCAATGTAAGATAAGTACATGATATCATTTTGTTGAATGTCAATTTAAATCTATTGGAAATAAACATGTCGATGTAAGGATTTCTCTGTCAGTCAGTATGTCCAAGCTATTAACGCTTCGAAGAGGGAATTTTTAGCCGCCTCCGTGGCTCAATGTAAACAACATTGGGTTTACGATTTGGAGTCGCGGGTTCGATCCCCAGCGGGGTACATATTTAAGTACTCGGTTTAGTTGGTGGTAGGGCATATTAAATGTCCGCCTGGCTAGCTACCACCATCTTATCTAAATCTGCCGCCAAGCAGCAACGTTAATAGCATTGTTGTGTTCCGGTTGTCAGTGATAATATAGCCAGACCCCAAATGTGTTGGGGTTTCCGGGTCAGTACGTTTCCACCTTCGACCTCGTCTTCATTTAACATCAGGTGTGATTGAGGACAAGTATCAAACCGTTGTGCATAAATCGTCTGTGGGAAAAAAAGCGGAGAAAGAAACCCACAGGAGCATTGTTCTTTACTTTTTTATTAATAAAAGTATACAACTAACACAGTGTTATAATTTATGGGAGCTGGGTGAAGTATACCAAGCGTTTTTGTCATTCAGGTAGTCACTAATTTGTAATAACCTTTATCTGTTGACATTGTTTCGACATGTCTTTCAATTGTTTCTCGTTTAGATTAATGATATTGTCAGGTATATAAGGTTATAAAAGAGCATACAGTATCCCATATATTCGCTCGGTCTGAATATAGGGGTCCTGCCTCAAATTTAAGTTATGATACGTCGCTCAGTAGACTACTCTGCGCATGAAGTATGTATATTCGCGGGTCGCCAAGGCTTGAGGAGTGACAATGTTTTGTTTGACCCCCGAAGGATACGCCAAAAGTTCTTTGTCAACAGACCCACGGGAAAAGGGGTATTATTTCATAAACTTTTGCACCAAACCGCACGTTAATCGAGTCTGTGGACGACGTGTGGAACTTCATTCATTAGGTTTATATATAAATAAAAGGGGAAAAGACGAATAGGAATTTAAAAGTGTCGGGCCACGTTGGCTCACGTCCGTCACAATTATGCGGACTTACGGAATTATACGTCAGATTTTACGCTGTACAGACAGACAGGCGGACATAACGAAACTATAAGGGTTTTTTCTTGACTAAAAACCGTCTTTACGCTCAACATACACCATACAAAGTTTGCAAAACAGAAGTACATACATTTTTTATGATTTTATTTAACTTGCAAAGTTAGTGTATAAGTTATTTGTTTCGGAATTTGCAAGTAAAATTTGAACCATTTTCTGTTTACGTAGGGACCTGAAATTTTGCATATTCGTTCAGTTTTGATGGCAATACATTTACATGATAGACATGAACTGATGCTGCGGCCTAGATCGTCTCCTCAATTTTACTCCAGTAAGGATATACTTTTTTGTTTATTTATTTATTTATTGCATATCACATGGTTCACAATTAGGTGTTAAATATAAAAGTGTACAAGCATGTGACACCCTGTAAAGGCACCGCAAAAGTATGAGAAAGAGCTTCTTATAATTATTTCTCTTAACTTAAAGAAACTTAACTTAAAGAAACGTAACTTAAAGAAACCTAATGTGAAAAAATTCCGTATCAAGCATATTTCATATTTAATACAAAATTTCTTCACATTAACCTAGAGCTAACTGTTTTCTACTTATTTTAAAAGCTTTTATAATATTAACATTCAATTATATACATTTCAGTACACAAGATACATTATTTATTTGACTTATTATCATTTATTAGTTCTCCTATATTATAAAATGGTTTACTTAATAAATATTTTTTCAACAATTTTCCAAAACGTGATAAATTTTCTTCATTTTTAATATGGTTAGAGATAGAATTATATATTTGAATAGCCATGGAGTGGGGACCGGATCTAGGTATATAACTCCATTTTTGTAGATGGGAGTTTTAGTTTATGTGAATATCGATTTTTTTCTTTTTACATACTCTTTTAACATTTTCTTTTATTTTAATTTCCTATAATCCTAAAGGCCGTGATTTATTGCACATGTATAGTTTCTGTCAGTGATTCATCTAACTAATATTATAAATGCGAAAGTTTGGATGTTTAACCGCCACCGTGGCTCAATTACAACATAGGGTTTACGATTCGGAGCTCGCGGGTTCGATCCCCAGCGGGGTACATATTTAAGTACTCGGTTTGGTTGGTGGTAGGGCATTTTAAATGTCCGCCTGGCTAGCTACCATCATCTTATCTAAATCTGCCGCCAAGCAGCAATGTTAATAGCACTCTTGTGTTCCGGTTGTCAGAGATAAGATAGCCAGTCCCCCAAATGTGTTGGGGTTCCCGGGTTAGTACGCTTTCACCTTCGACGTCATCTTCACTTAACGTCAGGTGTGATTGAGGTCAAGTAGGAACCCGTTGTGTATAAAAAAAATGTATTTGCGTACGTCCCGTCCCGTCGGATTTAATCGGGGTTAAAAATTAAAATGATATTTTATTTTTATTTATTCGGATAACCAACAGCTGTAATAACACTAATAGAAACAATTACTTATAGGAAACAGAGAGCCAATTACAGGTTCTCACAAATAGAAATACATTACAAAATTCAATATCGTGCATAATCACACTTGTATGTATATATTTTTACATAATAAATAATAAATAAATAAAAGGTATTTGTTCATCACAAAAAAGAAAACACAAGCATACATAGAATCGAGAACCACAGTATTGTGATGCATGGGTAGGGACTCAGCAGTGTTGCTGATTTTCAGTCCCCCCCTGTAGAGTAGTTGCTGCCACCAAAGACAGTATGGGCGACTTTCCAATGGCTGACAATGTTTTTATTTTTGTTTTTATGCTTAGGCGTGGATCTGGACAATGTAGAAATTAAATTAAAATGTAAGAAATAAGAGGCATCATCTGTTAGCGCCATCTTTCGGGCCACTTTGTACAACCTTACTAAATGTATACCAGATTCAATCGTTGCCAAAATAAAAAACAAATTATTTTTAAAATCAAATTAATTATTGAAATAATCGGGTACAAGTACTCACATATTTCATATTAAAGACTGTATCTTAGGTCCCCTGACTTTCCAAACTAGTTAGCTAACCTGTATCTGGAAGACAGTGTGTATGTATTCCAGGTGTTTGAGATATGATGGAATTCCCTTAACAACTTAGATGATTTACGGCCTCAATGAGACCTCAGTGATTCGCAATAAAACTCAGCCACTAGTGTCATCGCTACACCGTGTTTATAACAGTTAGCATACAACAAATAAAATGTACAACGTCCAAGTTTTAATAATCTTTATGCGTATTGCAATAGAGAAACTTTTACCAAAACATCTTAATAATAAACAGACATACTTTCATTACATAATCCAGTGTAATATCTCCACTTTCTCTCAACCGGTTCTCTATACTAAGGTCAGTTTGTACGTCGCAAAAGACAAGTCGCACGCTTCTTTCATTTACGAAATAATTCTTTTTTAATATTTTTTTTTAAATAATGTGGTGGTTAGTATTATTACTAGTGACGTGCCTGTTATGTTACTCTAGGAAAAAGCTGCAGTATTTCTCGTCTAGGGGTGTAATGACTCTCCCACCATTCCCGTTATTAGGGAACCTGACAGCTGTCACTTTTGGGCGCGAAAACTTCGTGGAGGCGATAGCGAATGGGTACAGCGCGTTTAAAAATGAAAGGTATGTTGCAGAAATTAGCATTTTTTTTTAGTGCATTGAATGATCTGTCTCTGTTTTGGGCTATAATCGTTAGAAAGCTTAGTTGAGTTGGGAATGTTAGGTATCTACGCCATATATCATCATGATAGGTAATATAATTGTAAAATATTTAGAATATAGTACCTATGTATTTTAATTTTAGATCTCTATTAAGGTTAGTTACATATATTAGGTCCTTACCTATGAAATTGGCGTTTTGTATGATGAAATTAAGACAATTTTCTCCATACAAACATTTTTATTTTTTTTTGAGAACGGCAAATCCAAATTTAGCTAAACTTTGTGTGTATTATCGGATAACATTAAGTTAAGTATAGGCAGCGTTAATTTTTAAAAGTAACAGCTTTAAAAAAGTTTCAGTGAATCTAAGAAATGATTATGGGAAGCACATGAAACGAGCTCTGTTCATTTTTTTTATTATGTGATTCAGCCCAGAAATTAAAAAATATTTCATGTGAAACCTTGAAAAATAATAGTCCATTTTCCAAATAAAAAACAAATTTGGATATAGCTTCGAAAATCGCAGGAATTGGTACATATGATTAACGAAGAAAAAAATCTCCAATTTCATAGGTAAAGACCCAATATAATAATGTACGTTTTTTTATGATTAGATACGATCATAAATGTATATTCAGGCATAGCTCAAACGATTCGAATACATTAGTATTTAATGCAAATATCGAATAATTATATTGTGTAGTACAGTCAGTAAAATAGGACATCTTTTCATGACTAATAGTAGCGTGAAGCCGTTAATCATTGCAATGAAAAAATATATTCTTTAAATTAATACTTAACTTTATGTTATTTAAATTTTAGATCGCGCTGTAGGTAATTGAGTGCCTGAAGAGAAAGTTGGTACGTTGTTTAATAGAAATTTTATAATAGAGCAAGTTTTATCAATTTGACAGTTGTCAGTTGAAAACGATTCTCCCTAGGGCTGAAAAGTATTACTTTCAACCCGCTCCTCAGGCAACTTCAGACCTACTTTCAGAGTATGAGTAATGAAAAGATCTTTTTTACCGACTTCAAAAAAGGAGAAAGTCATCAATTCGTTTGTATTTTTTATTTATATTTGTTACTCTCAGAACTCAGTCATATTATAAACCGATTCGTAAAATTCTTTTTTCATATATAAAAAGACAATCTTCCAGTGTGGTTCCATGTTCATCATAATCCCGTTCTGATGATGGGATCTATGAGGAATTGAGGGAACTCCTCACATATTATATATATATATGCATATAGCGATTTTGGTATTTACACCAACAATTCTAGAAGTTGCATTCAGAAAGTATAATTTCGTTAAGATCTGATGATGTACTCCATAGATAGAGAATGGAATCTTACCGAAGTCGGTTTTTTGCCAATTTCTGGCGATTCAATTATTTAACTTAAATTAAATTTTTGGTGATGTAACTTCCTATATCTTAAAGTTCCTGATTTTTTGTAGATGAATAATAGAGTCATCAGTAATAGATTAAAAATATTTTTTAACCATTCTGTAGCTTGCTTTAATTATAGTAACAACCTTGTTTTAATTAAAACCTACAATATTAAATTAAAGTTACCACAATTAACTTCATTGCGTTGTAGAAAATGCTAAGGTCTCCTTAAACCATTTTCAAAAAACAATCAATGGCTACTTCATATTTTCTAAAAATACTTTATTGAGTCGTGACATTTGCTCTCGGTGAAATTTTTTATAAATATACTTATAAGGAAGTTCTCGATCGATTTGTTTTGAAAATGGTTACAGGAATTCTAAGTATTCTCCGATGCAATGAAATTCAGTGGTAATTTTAATCTAATAGTCTACGTTTTATCACTATACTATATCTAAAGCAAGCTACCGATTTATTAGAAAACATTTTTATTCTGTCACTGACAGGTACTCTATCCATGTGCAATAAATCACGGCCTTTAAGATTATCGGAAGTTAAAAGTGTACTCTTAGGATCAATTCACACCGAGACGCGACGCGACGCGACGATACTCAAAGAGGCCAATGATTTCGCGCTGCACCTCGAGGCGCAGTGCTGCGTGGTGCAACGTAATCTGAATTCTCACAATGTAATGTGTATCTTTTCGTGTAGTGAATAAAGTATATTCTGAGTCGCTCTATGAAAAATGTGAGCGCAGCGTCGCGTCGCGTCGCGTCTCGGTGTGAACTGACCCTTACTGGACTATAAACACGTGTGCGAGGGTACTTAAACATTGTAAGTTGCATATAAACTTCTTATAATAAGCTGCTGGCATCACAGCGCGTCAGATAAGAGGGTAATTTTAGGGTATAGCTTGAATAGCATCACGTTATCATTAATCATGTAAAACAGCCCTGTATGAACTGTGACGCCGACTGTTTTTTTTTTATGCACAACGGTTTGGTACTTGACCTCAATCACACCTGATGTTATGTGAAGATGAGGTCGAAGGCGGAAGCGTACTGACCCGGAAACCCCAACACATTTGCGGGATTGGCTATCTTATCTCTGACAACCGGAACACAACAATGCTATTAACATTGCTGCTTGGCGGCCAGGCGGATATTTAAAATGCCCTACCACCAACCAAACCCAGTACTTAAACATGTACCCCGCTGGCGATCGAACCCGCGACCTCCCAATCGTAAACCCAATGTTGTTTACCACGGAGGCGGTTAAAATACAGTATATATATAGGAGGGTATAGCTTGAATAGGCATCACGTTATCATTAATCATGTAAAACAGCCCTGTAGCGCCGTCTGTACAATGTATGTAATAACTTTTGCAGATATTTTGGACTGTATCAGTACCTCGTACCAACTCTCATTCCAAGAGACCCGGAGCTAATCAGGCAGATCATGGTGCGGGACTTCCAGGCGTTCTCCGATCGAGGGGTCCACATTGGTGCTGACTGTGACCCCCTATTTGGACGGAACCTTATTATATTGAGAGGTGAATATATTCAACAAGGCTCAATTCAAACTATAATAGGAAATTATTAGTGTGAACAACCTGTATAAGCCTGCCACCAAGCAAGGTAATAGTAGTATTTAATGGCTTGAGATAAGATAGTGAGACCTCAAATAAGTTGGCTATTCTGGCTGAGCGTGTTTCAATATCATCTTCACTTAACATCAGGTTCATACTTCAGGTTCTTAACATGATCAATCGTTTGACGCCAAATACTTACTCATTCCCACTATGCGCCGGGTGATCCAAGGATCGATTAAGCAAGAATTTAATTTATTTTTAGACTAGATGATTGGTGTAAGTGTCCGAAATATTTATTTTATTTATTTATTTAGTTACATAAATTTATTTGGGTAGGTCCCATCCCGTCGTATTTAATCGGGGGTTAAAAATGAAAATGATATTTAATATAATAAGTCTATTGTGACCCTTTTAGTGTTGCGGGTGTCCATGGGCGGCGGTGATTGCTTTCCATCAGGTGACCCGCAGGCTCGTTTGCCGCCCTCTCATATAAAAAAAAAACTAGATGGCACTGTGTGGTCCAAGGATATTTATTTATTTATCATTGCAGGGTCAACATGGCGATCGATGCGAACGGCTCTCTCGCCGGCATTCTCAGCTGCTCGGTGCAGAAGTATGGCGCCGCTGATGGTGGACAGCTCTCGCTCCGTCATCGAGCACCTGCGCACGCGCATCGACAAGCAAGAGCTGATGGATGTCAACGATGTAAGAGTTCGACGTTGATTATTAGAGAGTTTTCTCATTGTGTCGAATGGGATTGCACGGATATCATCCATTTATTTTACTTTGCCATGACATGACAACGTAATTACTTTATTTGATGCAAAGCGGTACTCCGCCTACTACCGCCCATATCACGCATAAACTTCAAAGCTAAACTTTACATCTTATATTGAAAGAAATTATGAAAGAAATGAGAAATGAAAACGAATGCCAAATTCTTATCAGTCACCTCGCGGATGTTTTCAATACAATACAATACAAATACACTTTATTGCACAACAGAAAAGAATTCAGCTTCAGTAACGTTGTAAGAATGGAATGTACAATTTGGCGACTTTATCACTAAAAGCGATCTCTTCCAAGCAACCTTTGGGAATTAGGACATTTAAAATTGGCAGGCATTGTTTAATTTATTTATCCAGCGGGGACTAGGTACTGCCTCGGAATTAAAAATATCCTATTACTTAATCCAGGGTATATTCTACCTACATACAATTCTTTAACTAATGTATATTTCGAGAATGTTAAACATGCAATCACTAAACCATATTTGGTTTAATTATCACTCAAAGTTTCATGATTCTACTTACATTTATTTGTACTTTCAGAGAATTTTTTTTTCTGTCGAGAATATTTCACCAATCATGTTTTTGAAACGGCTTATTGGACGATTCGCACGAATTTAACTCGCACAAAACGTGCGAATCGACTCCTTTAAAACATATTATTTTTTCTGTAGTCGATTCGCACGAATTTCATTTATTGGCGTGCGAATCGACACCCTCACAAATATGTAGTAGGCTATTCGCACACATATTGTTTTTTATGAAATGCAGTTAAGATAAAGTACACTTGAGCACAGAAGTAGTAAGGTCAAATATGTTTTACTCGTAATAGATAGAAAATAAAAACACAATCTATAATCAACAATATCTGTATTAAAATTAAAACTAAGTACTAAACATCTTCTAAGCTCGTGGTTTGAGGATTAAAAATGAGCAAATATCGATCACAGAATAATAAATGTCACTAACAAACTACTACTCCACTAACCACGTAATAAAAAATAAAAGTACTAAAAATTTACTTTTTTTTTTTTACTTTACCCAAACATTTACTTTTTTAATAAGGTAGGTATATATATAATTAACAACTTTTTCTTATATTTATTATTGACGAACATTTGGTACAACAAAAACATGTCTTAATGTTTTTTAGAAGTGTACCTAAAATACACAGTTCTCATCATTATAACAATAAAACTTTTAATCATAAAACTAGAACTAGGGCTATAATCACAATTTGAATCACAGATTTTTCTTTAAAATAACGTATAAAAGTGACTAAACTTTTATATACAACTAACAAATCAACAATAATAAATCAAGTCACAACAATAATAAAATGCTTACTTCTAATTTATATATAACAGGTTAAAAAATAAACTTACGAGAATTATAAAAATAGATATTTGGCTTTAATCACAATCAAAATCACAGTCGTTACCTTTTAGGAATAAAATAATCATCAGTTATATATGTATTATGTATACAATATTACCGCCAACTAATTTCGTAACATTTTGGTTTGCAAAAAGTGTAATTCTTGTTTTCTTATATCCATAATCAGCAAACTTCAAATCTTCGTAGCATGGAGGAATAATAAGATCTGTAACTTTTTTGAATCTCAATTTTTTTACCTGTAGTGATGTGTTTCTGTGTCGATAGAGTCTTTTCTTAATATTTTTAAAATCAGGAACTTTTTGTATGAGATCATATCCAGCATTATGCAAGTCCGAAACCATTTCACCATAAATTTTTGGTATAGTTGTGAGCTCTTTCTCCGATCGTTTAATGCATTTGTCTAACTGATACTTCATTTCATTTTCTATGACGCTTGGTTGGCATGAATGAGGTTCTTCTTTTGTTAACAGGAGATCATTATTTGTATGTAAGAGTGCTTTACAACGTTGTCTATTGACGCACCTCCAGACTGTAACACCATTTTTGTTCTTGCGCTGCTTATTATATCTATATCCATGCCTTAATAGAAGTTCTTGACCTCTTTCTGATTTTATAAAACCAATGTCAGCCCTTTCATCTCTACTCGTCGATGGTTCTGCCGCCATACTTAGGTATTTTCAAGAAGCTTTCTATTTTGTCTGAAAATTAAAATAAGTATCCAATGAGATACTAATTAAATCAAGGAGGTTTTACCAGAATTACTTTTATCGCATTAAACATTATTAATATAATTAACTTCTTTGCTGAGCAGATAGTAAATAAAAGTTGTGCATAGTATCCATCATCATTTATGCAATACTAAAAGCAAACTTATGTTGACTCATTTTTGTAATCGATGATTTGGTGACGCTTCCACTAGGTGGCGTCACTTGCTCTTCAACGACCACAGTTTATAATTATTTATTATTAATATGTAGTATTAAATACAAACCGGAGTATAAAAAGCTTTTTTATATTAATATTTGAACTATAGTAGATCGTTATAAAATATATTTTTATAGGCAATAAATAATAAATTAAAAATTAAGAAAGATTTCTCATAATTCTCAGTCACTCAGAATAAAGGGGTTAATAATGTTATCACAGTTAATACTAATAATTCTATTACTTACATGCTTAACGCCTGCACATTACTTTGATGTCCTTCCAGCACACAACACTGTGTCACATCACAATAATTATCTTAAATTACCGTCCGGCACGTGTACTTTCTACAGTTACAATACAAAAGTAAACCAAATGTAGACCCATGACCAACCCGAGTGAGCGTGATAGCATATATATAGCTTTCTCTTTCATTTTTCCTGTAATAGGCGAATTTTGCGGTCATGTTTATATTGTTTTGTATTAGTAAAAATGTAGATATGCCACGTTTTAAGTAATTATTATTATCACTTATTCCATACAGATCTTTCTTACTTTCAAGTAAATATCTGCTTTTTAAACTTCGATTATTTTTTATTTTTATTTCAGTGATGGCTGAATACGACTGTACTTGAATTTTTTTAAACCTTAAAATGAAATGTGTGCGAATAGCCTACTACATATTTGTGAGGGTGTCGATTCGCACGCCAATAAATGAAATTCGTGCGAATCGACTACAGAAAAAATAATATGTTTTAAAGGAGTCGATTCGCACGTTTTGTGCGAGTTAAATTCGTGCGAATCGTCCAATAAGCCTTTGAAACACACAATAAGTAGCATAAGTCCTGTTTTTTTTACGAAATTAATTCAAAGTGTATAAATTAATAGTGTGTAATGGTGTACGCATGATGATAAAACTGGACTTGTTCTAAGCCAAGTGAGGTCGCCTACAGTTAAGGAAAACCTTGATCTGTGTAGCGTGCGGAAAAAAAGAAAAAAAAATGTTCTTTGCGAAAGTTAAAAAGACATTTCCCGTGGGAAGGGGAGTGTTCCTGGTGGAAACGGATACCAGGGAACCCTCACCAGCCGTGCCCCGTGCTCCCCTACACGTGGGACGGAAAAAGAAAATGGAAATAAAATTTTAGTCGAATGTAATTGGAACAGGAGGTCAGTTGTGCCACCCCTTTTTTTTTTTTTTTTTTTATATGAGAGGGCGGCAAACGAGCATGCGGGTCACCTGATGGCAAGAAATCACCGCCGCCCATGGACACCCGCAATACTAAAAGGGTCACAGATGCGTTGCCGGCGTTTGAGGAAGGTGTAGGCTCGTTTCTTGAAGGTTCCAATGTCGTACTCGTTCGGGAATACCGCTGCCGGAAGTCTGTTCCACAGGGTGGTTGTACGTGGTAAGAAGTTTCTTGAGAAACGTACAGTGGTAGACTTCCACTCATCCAGGTGATGTGGATGGAAATTTAATTTTCGGTGAGAAGTGTATCGGTTAAATTGAGCAGCGGGTATTAGCTCGAACAGTTCTTCGTATCTGTACCAATTACATTCGACTAAAATTTAGTCGAATGTAAATGAGCTGCTAGTAATGCTAGTGAGCGTTTCCTAGTATCCGTTTCTACCAGGAACACTCCCCTTCCCACGGGAAATTTCTTTTTAACTTTCACAAAGAACATTTTTTTTCTTTTTTTCCCGCACGCTACATCGGCTATTTCGGTCCGACCGAAACACCACATGTGTTTCGGTTAAATAGACTTTCGATGAAGCCCATTATCGATCAAAAAACCTATTGATTACTAGGCGCGTCGCTCAAATGGGTATCATATTGTCTATCGAAAATTGCACAGCGACAATTGTCAACTTACATTTTTCTTAAAATTCAGATAACAACAGCGTACGTGAACGACGTGATAGCATCATGTGCGTTTGGCTTCGCCGTGGATTCCCTGAAGGACCCCGACAACTGCATCTACAAACTTGGAAAGAAGGCCATTGTCCAAGACACCACTCAAGTCATGAAGTTCTTCGGCTATGAAAATATGAAGTCTATTATGAAGGTGGGTGATCAAAGAGATTTATTAATATTTTTTTTTGCTCGAACTTCGTTATAATTTTCTCATAACTTTGCAATATTACTCTCACAAAGCGCGGCGGTGGGGTTTTAATGCTGTAGGACATTAAACTTGTAAGAAAATCCATTATAGGATCACTTTGTTGTTCGTCATAAGAACCCCTTATATCAAGAACACTTGCAGGTACCACGTAAATTAGTACCAAATACCTACTTAAAGCTGGAGCTGTAAAAAATCAAGCTCCTAAGACAACGCAATCAATAAATACCAACCAGTTATACCGCATATTCTGACATTTGCTTATAAATCAAAAACTGTTAGTACTTCCCATTGATTTAGAATCGTGTTTTGGATACGCGCTTGACCACAATCTCACCTGATGGAAAGTGACGATGTGGTCGAATAAGAAGCACGCGATCCCAGTAAATGCCTAATCACTCTTTGAATATCCTAAGGTTGTAGGGTTCAGGAA
Organism: Oegoconia quadripuncta; assembly: GCA_949316235.1. NCBI lineage: Eukaryota > Metazoa > Arthropoda > Insecta > Lepidoptera > Autostichidae > Oegoconia > Oegoconia quadripuncta. Next base: position 2,973,326 of record OX438749.1, read on the forward strand.
AGAGTGACGCCGGAAGGAAGTTCCATACCTTGGCTGTTCGCATTATGAATGAAGAGTCTAGCTTCTTAGTGCGAATGTTCGGTATATTAACTACATAAGGGTGGAATCTCTCCCCACACCTCGTAGTCCGAATATGGAAAGGCGACGATGGAATAAAATTATGTAATTGCAACGTATACTCACCGAAATGCAACCTGTAAAAGACAGAGAGTAGGCGACCTTGCGACGGTATTCGAGACTCAAAGCTTGTCAAGTAGCAGGGTCTCACAGAATAAGTAAAGTGGAAAATCCAAATATTGTTAATAATTTCGAGACTCGACTCTAGTGATGAACTATCTACACATAAGTTTGTACACAATCCTCGGTGCGCGTGTCAAACTCGAACTTGTCTCTTTTTTATGAGAAAAAGTTGACCAACGAGATGAGTAGTAAGTTTAAATTATAAATAAGGCATTTGTTCAAACATTAATATTTCATTAAAAATATAGACGCTATTAATTGTAAAAAAATTGAAAAAAATCAGCGTTTGAATATTTATTTAGTGTTCTTTAGTATGTTTAGTATATACTATGTCTTGGATAAGCTTCTTTCGTTGTGGTTGAAAAAGAATAGAAGATTAAGTATAATTTATGTTCGAACCCGCAACGATTCGTTTCGCAGACAGGATCACTATCCACTACACCAATCGGTCATCATAAGAGAACAACGTTTTGTGCCGCTTCTTTTCCACAAATGACTTACCTTTCCGAAGCGGTAGTAACTTGGACATACTGACTGACAGATAAATGCAATAAGCCCTATTATTATTTCCAGTAGATATGAATTGACATTCAACAAATGATATCATCGTACGCTGAAATAAATGCTTTCTAAGTTTATTTCATAGTGAAAAACAAAACCGTACCAAAATATGTTACACTTTGCTTTATTAGGAGCCCATATATTGTCCCATTGCCGGGCAAAGGCCTCCCTCCTCTCTCTCCACGATTCTCTGTCCAGAGCTTCCTCTGAGCACTTCTTGAGGAACTTATACAGCTATCTGCTTTTCGTTCAGATAACGGCCCAATTCCTCCTTTTTTTCGATGGTTCACAGGAATAGCCACTTCTTCGATTCCATCTTGAATCTGTTATAAACCAGATGTAACAATTTTCCTCTTATAATTCCACTCTTCAATTCAAGTAGGATTCCCAGATTGAGTTTAATTAAAAAAATTATGCAAACGACGCAACGCTTGCTGATTTCGCAACGAAGATAGTTACTGTAATCAACTGTATACACTTATACCTACACACCTAGATGCCTATTTCAAAGGAATAAAAGTAACATATTTTCAGAGCCTTTTTAAAAGGGTTTATCTCGCACTTTTCGTAATGAATAAACCGATTGTTAAAAGCACGACCGATTGTAATGAAACTTTATAAGCATGAAACACGTACACGTACGTATGTTTTTCATTTATTTATGTATTTATTTACAAAAAAAATGTATGTGTGTAGTTTATCAACCATCTGGTATCCATAATACAAACCTAGTTGCTTAGTGTGGAACTAGATGGCGCTGTGTGTATGTGCAAATATATTTATTTATTTGCTCTTTAAAATCAGGCTTTGATTTTACATAAAGGTTTTTATATTACGAAAAGGTTTTTATATTTCATTATTAATTGTGAAATTGCCTGGCATGCGAACGATCTGATTATGTCGAGGGATGATTATCATCTAAATAGTCTGATATTTTATAATATGCTTTGTTAATAAGTTTCTGTTTTATAGTATCTTTAAATTTATTGAGAGGAAGATTTTGTATATCAACTGGAACCTTATTGTAAAAGCGTATACACCCTTTGAATGAATTACTGACTTTGCGGAGGCGACTTATGTGACCTGCAAGTTTATCTTTATTTCTTGTATTGACATCATGTTTATCACTATTTTTCCTAAATGATGCTATATTTTATTTTGACATACATTAGATTTTCAAAAATGTACTGTGACGAAAAGGTTAGAATATTATACACTTTAAACCTATCTCTAAGTGACACTGCAGGTCTCAATTGTAAAAATTGTAAAAAGATTGTATTTATATCCGCGGCATTTCCCCACAGCAAGATACCGTAAGACATGAAGTTGTGGAAATAACTAAAATATACTAATCTAGCAGTATTTACGTCCGAGTTCATATTTTTCAAGAGTTGGAACTTCCAACAGCAGGGTAAATAAATATACAATTACTGATATCACGTGCATCATCTACAACCACATCGTCACTTTCTATGATGAGGTTATGGTCAAACGCATATCCAGTTCATCATAAAAAAACCTATATTGAGAGTTACACATTGGCAGAATTGTCGGGTTTGGTAGTTTGTTCTTTGGACGAGGCAGTCTTTTAATAATAATAATAATAATAATAATAATAAAGCTTTATTTCAGATTGTAAAAATCCATATTAGATATAATAAAATTCTATGTAATAAAATTGCTAAAAAACAAGCTGACAGAAAATACAATAAAAATAAAAGAAATATAACCTAACTTACATTTTACCTAGTAAAATGGGTCAATAAAAAAAAAAAAAAAAAAAAGATAAACATCTCACGCGACTACCCCCATCCAGTACCAATACATGTTCGACGTAATTAACCTTCTATTGAGCTCCCTAATAATAACGTTGTTACACCCGTGAACTCTGTCCATAAAAGACGCTATCCTTAGTCTCACGATGGCATCAAACGTGTTCACCCTGGCCTCGAAGAACATCCCCGAGGCGCTGCAGTACCGGTCTAAACCCATTAATTGCCGAAAGATGTTATTATACTGTACACGGATGCCATCGCGTGTCCTTCTCGTATAGTTCGTCCAGAGCTGACAGGTGTAAAACGATTGGCAGTAAGTTTTAAATAGGTCAATTTTTATGTCGACGTCCGACTTATAAAATCTCCTGGCTAACATGTTTCCGACTACCGACAGCGCTCTGCGTTGTCTCTCCACATCTTCGTCATCTTTCATAGTCGAGGTTAGAATGTGACCAAGGTACTTGAATTTTTCAACCACTTTTACAGGTTGTCCCTTCAAATAAACTTCAGGAACACGGTCTGGCCCCCTACCCGATCTGAAAATCATCATTTCGGTCTTCTTAGAGTTATATATTAAACTGTGTTTTTGAGCGTACCTTTCACAAATATGTAACAACTTTTTTAGACCCTTGATCGAGGGACTGAGTAGCACCATATCATCAGCGTAGCTCAAATTGTTGACATAGATGTCACCCAATTTAAGACCCACTGCAGTGCTACTCAGCTCCTCGAGCAAGTCATTTATGTAGAGATTAAAGAGATCTGGGGAGGTCAGACCGCCCTGTCTAACACCGCATGGCAAGCTATAGCTATCCGATAGAGCGTCACCCCACCTAACAATATTACTTTGGTTTTGGTACCAATACTCCATGAGGTCAATAATGTCTGCGGAGACGCCACTATGATGTAACTTATTCCATAATAAGTTATGATCTAGTGTGTCAAAAGCGCGTGTGAGGTCTAAAAAACACGCATATATCGTTGTCTTGTTACTGACATAATAGTTGAGAATTTGTTTTAATGAAAATATTGCCATGTCCGTGGAAACTTCTGGTCTAAATCCAAATTGTGCATCACTAATATTTAAAAGCGGTGCCATATTCTTTTGAATTATCCGTTCAAGTACCTTGGCAACAATCGTTGCCAGAGAAATTGGTCTGTAGTTGGCCACGTTCGAGATATCACCCGTCTTATTTTTTAAAATAGGTACTACAACAGTACGAGTCAGTTCATTAGGTAAATATGAGTGCCGCACGCAAAGAGTAAAGAACCGTGATAAAACTTCACATACATATTGACCAGCGTAGTGTAAGTGTTCGATACTAAGGCTGTCATGACCCGGAGATTTACCACGTTTCATGTTTTTCAAAACAGAGACAACATCATCTGTTGAAATATGAAAGCCCTCCCGGCCACCACAACCCTTGGCATTTATATTATCTCGGTTATAAATTGGTGTAGAGTGGTTATTTACAAAGATATCGCCTTTGAAAGAACCCATAAAAATATTTGCAATATTTTTGTGGTCCTTTTCGCCTGCAACACTGACTGGTAAACTATTTTTAGGGTTAAGTTTTTTTATTTCCTTCCAGAACTTAATAAAATTACCTTTTTTCTTATGGCGAGCCAGTATATCCATTTTTATTTGTTCTTGATTTTGTTGAACAGATTTCAATGCGGACTTAAACTCCCTGCGCGCGGTAGACATAAGGTCATAATAATATCCCGAACGCGGCCGACCGTAAAATATCCAATTATGATACTGTTGTCTAGCAGTCACGTGTAGATGCTTAATATGGTAATTCCATCCAATAATTTTCTTAACTTTAGGATTTTTCATATTAAAACTATTTTCTGCAGCATATAGTAAAATATTAATAAAATCATTGTAAAATTCGTCTAAAAAAATCTTATGGTCATCAATAAAACATTTCTCATTTAAACATGACATATTAAAATAATTCTGGGTCATTAAAAGTTCCAATTTTTCATCACATAATTTAGTATATAATTCTATTTGGCTGTTATCACGGTTGCCCCATAAAAATCTAAAATTACTTTGTAAATTTGTATTATTAACTAATTTGGTTCTAATAGTATACATATCACATTCTATGACTAGGGGGAAGTGATCGGACCAATATACATCGTACATAACGCTAATATCTCGTATCAAACTCGCCGCGCCCGCCGTTACAACACAGTGGTCGAGCCAGCGGCATGAGCCATGCGCCTCGCTCACAAAGGTATGCGTTTCGGATTCGATTCCGATCATGTCAAAGTCCGCACAAGATAATGAATGTTCAGCACAGTACTCAATTAGCTCCTTGCCGAATAACGTACCTGGGTGAGCATTAAAATCTCCCAATACAAAAACACTTTCAATATCGGTACTTTCTATAACTGCACTGATAATTGATAAACATTCGGTTAGCAATGGTAGGTTATCAATATCGTTCGTTGGCATATAGACACTAAATACGAGTATCGTACGATCACCACTACTCAGCTTCACCGCCACACACCTACTGTTTTGACATGGAACTATTTCTGCAGACGGAAATATGGATTTATCCCATAAGAGCGCAACTCCTCCGAATGGTCTTCCCCTCACGATGCCATTTGTGGTATCAATAGCCGATACACCGTGACAGCCGAAATCAAGATTAATCGTTTTCAGGACATCTAAATCGTGCGGGAACAGCCACGTCTCCTGCAATGCAATCACCTGGTGGCCTGTACACAACGTTCTTATGTGGTCAATAGACCTCTTGAGCGATTTGCAATTGAATGTAACAAGTTTAACGACATCCATTATTGTTATTTACTATTAGCGTTTAAAGTCGTTCTCGAGGCCTGGGCAAATCGTTGACGGTATAACCGATATTTTACACCCTCCGGCCAAAAATCATTAGACAAGAATGTTTCTAACTTATTTTTTGACACACAAACTTTAAAAGAATTAAAGGCTGTCTCGTATTTCTGTTCTAGCAGTTGAACCTCCAAAAATTGCTCATTCATGTCCGTAATGTGTTCTTTAATGTCGTCAACAGTTGTTGCCTTAGAAAGACGCGAGACATAGATCGTAATAGGTAACTCCGCTACTCGCATTTTAGTCGAACTCACTGCTGTTCCACACATATTATTGTTTTTCCTGCGTCGCTTGCGCTCAACCAACGTAAACTCATCGTCGGTATTATGTGCGGTGATCCCACTGTTGCGAGGCGCAGAGTCCACTTTCAAATGTTTCCGATCTTTGTTCGTTACAACCTCTCGATACGTCGGCGTATGTTCCCTCTCCGTTGAATCATTGCGCACCCGACAAACCGGTATTGTAGACCTACTCAACGCATTGACAGACGGAATTGTATGCGCAAATAAATGGTAATCGCTCTTTGCTTTATCAGATTGTTGTGTAGTGATATTCGGCATATGGCAGGAGGCCTGCAGGTCGTCAGTATTTGGTATCCAAATTTTATTCTTCTTTTGTAACTGAATGACGTCATCCGTTTTACTGTCTTGCAATTGTTTTAAAATTTTCTTAATATCCTCTATGTCCGTCTTCATTAATTCAAAGTCAGTCTCGGGTCCAATATTTTGAGGCGTGCTCGTCTTGATCGCCGCCAGCTCTTTCTTCAATATAGCCATTTCCTTAAGGAATGCCGTCACGTCGATGTGGTCAAATGTTACCGGCGGTAGTTTTGATAAACTTCTGGCCACAAAGATAGGTAAATTATCCGGTTCATGTTCCTTAATTAGTTTCACTATCTCTTGAATACTCTTTTGTTCCAAGCCGTCTTTCCTGCGCATAAGTTTCTTGTGCGGGGCCAGCAGTGATACCACAATATGTCGAGCATTCTCGATCTCCTCCGCCGAAAAAGCACTCAAACATATTTGCAAAAGTCCGGTTTCGGGCAAGGTGTCCACTTTGTCCGCAACAAATGCCAAAAGTTCGTTGATCACTACATTACAACTAAGACACTTTGACTGCTCATTATTGTTTCTTTTGCAATCGGATTGATCGTTCATGTTATGAACGCGTGGGGGGGAGCGCGCTAGGGGCATTTTGCACGTGTGCAACGCGCGACGACCCGACGAGGAATGATTGATGAAGACAAGTGTCTTAAACATCTACTATTCAATATTCTACAAATTGAAATGACTCATTAACCCTCACAGTTGCTCAAAGTGAAGATCATCAAGACATGTCACGCGGACCAGTTCTCGCAACTCTTCAAGTCGGCCCTGAATGCACGAAGGGAGAACCTCGCGCAACCTCGACCTGACTTCATCCAGACGTTAGTAGACGCGGCGCAAGGTAACAAACTGTTCTCCCTCCACATCAACAGCCTCTCATCGCACAGCCTCTTCTTATACACCCTCTGGTATTGGCCATTATTGATCATGAATATTCAACTCTCAGGGGGTCCCTAAGAATCTTCAATCTTGAGTAGAACGTTTCCATATAAACGTAGTATCGATTTTATTTTGCAAACTAAGCCTCCACCGCGGCTGCGCCCGCTTGTTTGAAAAAATGTAGCCTTCTGTCTCCGGAAGCTGAGCTTGCGGCTCTATCTAAATCACTTTAATCATACACTATCATATCAGCTACAGGACCTCCCTCCACAGCTGATCACAGGTCTCTCTCATAGATTTCCAGAGCGACCGGTAGGAAAGGGCCGCTTCCAGCGACTTCCCGAGACCTTCATCAGGTTGTCTATCCACCTTGTAAGTGACGTCCAATACTGCAGTTTAATGCTCCATCGGCCATCAGCTCTTCGAACTATATACCTTACCCAATGCTACTTCAAGTTACTAATCAGCTGAGCTATATCAGTGATTATTCAATCCTGATTCCATCACGTAGTGAACCGCCGAGCATCGCCCTCTTCATAGCTCGTGCTGTGACCTTGAGATTTATGAAGCCAATAATGAGAGATCCGTTTCAGTGTTATAAGACATCACTGGTAACACACATTGATTAAAGACTTTAATCATACAATTGTATCCAAACAAAATAGATCACTCATCAAAACAAAACTCCAAGTCAATTACAAATGCTCAAACAGTTATTTCCTCAGGGAAGCTGAAGCAGGAGTGCCAGGAAGGCGACAGCAATAACACCGATGACAAGAACGCAGAAAGTAAGTTCAACTTAACAAGATGTCTAACTTTAACTCGTTTCCGCGATTTGAAAGTGACTGCCGAAACGCGAAATTTAATTAAGGCATGCTCCTGATATTTGGGATCCAAGGAGATTTACTAGAATCTTTGTGAAGTTATGAAACGTACGAAATAAATGACGCTTAGAAAGTATAGATCAACAGCTCCTTGGGCTTTGTTAAAAAAAATCTATTTTCAATCACGTACCCACATGTTTAAAACCTAGGCACCTAATTGTAATGGCGGTGTGACATATTTTTTTAAATACCCATCTAGCCCGGTTTAGTATGGCTAAGCAGATACCACTATTTTTAATACCATCAAACAACAGTGTTAAAAGCTACGTTGTATTCCTGCCATCTAGATCTACCTCCGCTCGGCTTTATGATTTAAAATTGCTTCATTTGAGCCTTTTCTTTTTTCTGTTGTTTGTCTATCCCTTCAATCATAATAATATGTACTATATAAGGTATGACAATAGTGGAACTTCGCTTATCTCACTTACATGACATTACGTCGGAGTATCATTTTCCTTTTGACCTAAATTCAATGGCATTTAGTACCCACGGCAGAACCAGTTGAGCATAGTATTTGTACCTTAGCCTTACCACTCTATTTGCAACAAATAAAGGCTTTATTTATCTATCTATCTACCTTGGCCCCGGAAGTTTTTGGTATCCTCGGGTAACATTATTTTCTATATATCCATAACATTGGGTTACCCAATACATTATACATTTGTTGCTATTTCACTTATTTTCTCAATTTAAAAACAACTTAAATCGTATAAAGATTTGGATGGATCTTTACCACATAACGAACACAGCTAAATTTAGCTTGTAAGGAAACTCAATCTGCATACTCCCATCAATGACAATCTACCTGATGAAGTATTGCCTGGGATATAATAGACTGGGATCCAAGGCAGTAATAGTCACGTAGGGCATCGCTTACCTTCAGTAGGCGCCGTGACGAGTACTGTGACCTTCCCAGCCCGCCCATGCCCAGCTGGATCGAGTCACGAGGTGTATATGTACAGAATGGGGCGGAACAGCTCTGGCCAGGTTCAAAACAGAACACGGATCACCACACCAACTTATTTATTGCATGAAACTGGTAGTACAGAGGATCTAAAGGGCCTTATAACTAAAAAAAATTACTATTGAGATGTAATAGAATGATTAAAATAACGGTGCGACTGAGTTGAAATCTTAAAATCAATGTACCAAAAAAAAAGGATCCGTCAGTTCATCATTCAGTCAGTCAGTTTAAAATTTCGAATTTGAGCTCCAATAACCCAAACCCACCAATGAGTATCAGCTCAAAAGAACGACGCCGTTATAGTACTACTGTCGATCTTAGCTTATGGGAGTTACAGTGTGAGGAGTGAGGAGGCGGGATCTGATGAAGTATTGCCCTTGGCAACACTATTGAATATAGAAATGCCTTACTACTCGATTTGCAGCAGCAGTACCGCGTAAAAATTTTCCGCTCGAACGCTAAACAAATACCGTTTAGCTCGCTTCCGTTCGAACTAGTGATAAACATGATGTCAATACAAGAAATAAAGATAAACTTACAGGTCACATAAGTCGCCTACGCTGTTTCAATAAGGTTCCTGTTGATATACAAAATCTTCCTTTCAATAAATTTAAAGATACTATAAAACAGAAACTTATTAAGAAAGCATATTATAAATTATCAGATTATTTCGATGATAAACATTCATGGACATAACCAGCCCGTTCGCATAACCAGACTATTTCACAATTAATAATGAAATAAAATATAAAATACTAATTAATAATTTTGTAATATAACACCTTGCCATCCCAAAAAAACTTAGCTGTAATAACAGAATGTATAACAACATTTTACAGGCTTTGTTGACTTTAACAAGACTCAGTGACGTCGGCGTGCCCTTTCCTAAATCCGCGCCAGTCTCGATTGTTTTCGGAATTACATCATTCTGAACATGTTCTCAAACAAATGAATCCGATTTGTAATGCGAGTAAATTTTAATTGAAGCACTCTCAGTTATATTAAGGTTCTGTGGAATGCAAAGTAGAAGGGAGAATTGGATCGTCTAGCTTACAGTATTATATGATTATTTATTATATCATAACATACAGTCACACATATACCTAAGTTGGCATATTTCCTGTTTTGGAAACTTCCACAGAATTTGTGGTCACGCCAGGACTAATTAGAAATAATATTAAATGTTTTGAATTTGTTAATTTTAGCCCCAAGAGAGAATGTAATGTGTTTCGTGTACGCAAGTAAATTTCTCCTCCTCTAGTCTAAATGGTTTGACCTTTTTTGAAGGGTGTGTACTATTTGATATAATAACATAAAGTCTAATTATCAGATTGTATAATTTCATTTGATATAATTTTGCTTAGTATAATGTTCAAATGATATAACGTTCTGTTTATATAATTTCATAAGGTATAATTTCACTTAATATAAAACTCCTTTACCATAATATTTACTTTCTATAATGTTCATTTGATATAATTTCATTTAATATAATGAACATAGGTCTGTGTAGTCATAAAAAAAAATAACTAACACCCGAACCTAACCTCTCCTCTAGTTTTTTGACCGATTCTCGCAGCTCGCTTCGCTCGATGCCCGATCCGCTTCGCGCGTGTTACTTGTTTATTGTTGTATGAATTTGATGAAAAAAATATGTGAAATGAAAATTATATCTAGTGAACATTATCACAAACGATAATTATATACTATGAGCATTATGACTAGCGCTAATTATATGAAGTGAACTTTATAACAAATGATAATTATATTTAATAATTATTATGCCAAGTGTTGTTACAGCAAATGATTGTTATATTTCGTAAACATTATACTAAATGAAATTATATTAAACAACTTTATACCTTTTGAAAATTGTATCAAGTGAGTGTTATGTCTAATGAAATTATATTTTTGTTATTATTATATCAAACATTACACACCCGATTTTGAAGTGCAAGGCGTCATTAGATTCATCGTGGTCCCTAGATACTCCTTAGGAAAAAAAACTCCAACATGTCGTCCGCAAAATACTAAATAAACTATCGAGTTTTTTGGCTATAAACGTCATGTATCCTACCGTAGCGCAATTTCGGACGATTTAAATTTTGAAGAGACAATATCTGACTAATCCTTTTTAAAGATTTCACAGATGACGATCTTGTGGCCCAAGCAGTGCTGTTTTACGTCGCCGGCTACGATACGACAGCAAACCTCATCAACTATTTCTTGTATGAAATGGCTTCCAACCCTCATGTGCAGGATAGGCTGCAAGTTGAACTGGATGGACTACCAGGAGATGATGAGATAGAGGATATCTATGAAACACTGCAGGGGCTAGAGTATTTGGAGATGTGCGTTAGTGGTGAGTTGTTCTTGCTGCGATCTGATTTCCTGGTAACTTGTTGATATTTTTAGTACAGTCGACTAGTTACTAGATAATGTCCTAGCTGTCAAAGTGTTGGAAATAAAAGTTGTACGACAGTACAAGTATTATGTTTCATGGCTCTACGTCCCACTAAAGGCTTCATTATATTGCATGACCAAGTTGAATGATGTATTTCATTCAATAAAGTTGTCAAAATAAACACTCACTGAGCCGACGAGCTTTTTGATTGAATAATATTCGTTTAGATTGATTGGATCGTCGAATTTTAATATCGAAGTGATTTCCGATTCAACAACAACTGTTACCATAACTGAAAAGTGATGTCAATGAATTACTGTATAATACGTATTGATTTTGAATCAGTCTTAGGGCCGTATTAATAAATCGATCTTGAGATTGAGATCGCGTCTCAGTCTCAATACTATTTTTTTTATAGGTACTGTTTAGTTTTGTTGTTATAGTGTGGTGTCAAATAAATATATGTCTATGTTTATATGGACAGACCACCCACCTTTATATGCAAGAGATTCTCAAGCGTCAACTTAAGATAAGCTCTATCTTGAGAACGGTTTATTAATACGGGCCTAAATTTTATATTTTGTTTCATCATCATCATTATCAGCCCGTAAACATCCCACTGCAGGGATGTAGGCCTTCCCTCGTAAGTAGTCCACCATGCTGGCCCAATGCGGGTTGGGGACTTCATATGCCTTGAATTTTTATTTCTCAGGCATGCAGGTTTCCTCACGATGTTTTCCTTCACCGTTTTAACAGCAGCCGGATAAATGCACATAAGTAATTAAATTAAATAGTGTTATGTGTTATATAATATTCTCAAATTAATTAAAGATAAATATGCATACATAGAAATAGACACATAGAGGAAAGTTACCTACGCATGATATTATTAATTTAATTGACATTCTAAAATGGAATTATGCATGACATTATTAATATTATTGACATCTTATTATATTCGTTGAAATAGGATAGGGTGTCCTTTTAATTTGCTATTTTTTGTTTATTGTTGATTGACTGTGGAATTGGAGCACTTTCTTTGAACTTACAACATACATATGTAGCTTCATAAAAATTATAACTATTGGTAATTGAACCGACATTAATAACATAAATATCCCTTTCCTCCATATTGCCATGCCTGACAAGGTACATGTGTATGTTAGTACTTACCTATGTATTGTAACTATGACATGTGTAATGCGATAAATATATTTATATGAATACATTTAAAATCTCATTGGTACATGGCCTGCCTGGGAATCGAACCCGGACCTCCCAAATTGGGAGACCGCGTCTTAACCGCTGAGCCATGGACGCGATATTTTGTTTGTTGTACCATAATTTTAATGATGTCTCCAACCATTGTATTGATACACATAATTAATAACTTTCAGAAGTTCTACGGCTATGGCCGCTAGTTGGATCGGCAGATCGACGTTCAGTGCAGACATACGATTTCGGACCAACATACGAAGGCAGTAAATATCGACTTGTTGTAAGTTATTCCCCCTTTCCCCTGGTGGGCCTAATGCTGCCTGGTGACATGTCATAAACATGACATGTCTTTGTCTAATGTCTATGTAAGTGTAGGCGAAAGAACGAGTTAGTTATGATAACAATTTCTGCTTCGAAATTGTGGACCGCGATCAACCGAGCCGATGGGTATTTGTGAACGCAACCATACTTAGAAACTGACATCAACGCACATCTGTCAACCCAAGTATTTTACCTACCCACTTCCCCTACCTTAGCCCGTGACAGTATGTAGTGTTACGTCGACAACCTTCGTACCTGGCGGTCAAGCTCGCGATACAGCTTCCGCCCCGAGGTGAAATTCGGCATCTCAGCGTCTTCTAGAGACCACCTTAGCACAGCCGTTAAGAACCAGCGCCCAGGCAGGTCGGTCACAGGCTTTTCATATTCCTATCACCTTTCCCCAACAAAGCTCTCAATCCTTTAGGCTGTACAACTGCAAACACATTTTCAGTAATTCCGGATGATGTGATACAATAGGATTAAATATTGTGGGGATTTGATTCTCAATATAATGAAACTTGTCACATAAAATAATGCTGAATATAATAGAACGAGCAAAAACGCAAGCCAGACCATTCTTAAGTGCCTTGTCACATTATTGGTATACATCAGATTCAGATTATAAGTGCTCAAGACACAATACAATACAAATACTCTTTATTGCGCAAAATAATTAACAATAATTTTTGATGATAACAATAGAACACAATTAGGCGGTCTTATCACTAAACACGATCTCTTCCATACAACCCACAGCTATGGGACATTTGTAGATAGAAAAACAGGTCGGGTGCACGATACTACCAACTAAAGAAATAATTATAGATAAGTATACATAAATACAATAATAATATCATATTAATAGACTTACTTAATAATATAAATATATACATATAAATACTTAATATATAGTATAAAACACAATAGCTAGAAGCACTTACAGATAGTCAACTAATTGTTCACGAGGCGGGAGTAACGAAAAGAAAAAAGTCAGAGACCTAAGTAGTGGTTTTCGACTTGAAATTTAAAAGTATTTAAAGATTGAGCATTCCTAACCGATTCCGGTAAAGAGTTCCATAAACGACACCTTCTATATTATATAAGACACTTTATCCAAAGACATAAGAAACCTTTCCCAGCGCGTTTTACGATCCAAGATTTCCAAAGACATGTAGGTATTATAGACTATAATCCATTATCAGTATTACTGCAACGAACTGCATTTTCAAGACAAAAATCATTCTTTCAGGCTTCTCCAGGTATTCACGTGTGGCTTCCAATATACTCCATACACAGGGATGAGACTTACTGGAGGAATCCAGACGAGTGTGATCCTCTGAGATTCACCCCGGAGAATAAGACTAAAATAGTTCCTTACACCTACTTACCGTTTGGAACTGGACCCAGACATTGTATAGGTAAGTGATTCACGTAGACTTCATATCAGAAAGCAACTGGCTATGGAAGTCCACGGAAAAGGCGGGTTAGTGATAGCTGATTTTTGAGAACTCCGCAAAAATGACGTCGCCCAACACTGCCATCCCTCCCTCAACAATGTCCTCTGATTGACAATGGTGTCGATTCGGATAATAAATAAATAAATAAATAAATATCCTTAGACATACACACAGCGCCATCTAGTTCCACAGTAAGCAACTATATGCTTGTGTTGTGGATACCAGATGGTTGATATAATACATAAATACATTTTTTTTGTAAATAAATACTTATTATAAATGAAAACATCCATAACTCGGGTACACATGTCCGTATTCATCACACAAACATATGCCCCTAGCGGGATTCGAACCCGCAACCTTTTGGTATAGTGGTCAGAGTTGCTAACCATTACACCAAACAGGTCGTTGTACACCAACTAAACTAAACTAAAATCAGTTTTAAAGTAGTACTGTCTCTTTCTCCCTGGAACAGTAAGATGCAACGGCACCACTCTAAAACTGGTTTTAGTTTAGTTTAGTTTAGTTTAGTTGGTGTACATCCGAATCGACACCATTAATCACAAGTCAAAACATTTCATCTTATAGGTACATACAAATACATGCCATTTGTTTGCACAGAAATAACTTAGAAATCATATTGACAACCACGGAGAAGATAAGAGGACTTTCAATGAATTTTTTTTTGTTTTAAATTGAACGATGTGCGCTTTGACTTGCGCTTTGAAGACGTTTATTGATGGAGCGTCGCGAATTGACTCCGGAAGAGAGTTCAAAAGATATTCCATACAGCTGAAAATAATTGACTTAATTAATAATTGGCCAGCGACAAGTAATCTCGATAGGGTCATTGAATTGTTTCCAGGGTCCCGCTTCGCAGTGCTAGCCGCCAAAGTGTTTCTCGTAAGGTTCCTGAGGATGTACAGGACCACGGCTCATAAACCCACGAGACGCCTCTGCCCTCGGGCCTTCATCCTCAGGCCTATAGAGGGATTTAATGTCATTGTTGAACCTAGAAATAAATGAATTAAATTGTTTATGTTGATTATTATTAAAAATTAAATATTAAAAAAAATATATATATTATCCGACTTATAGCGAGACCAAAAGGGTAATGTTATTCACCGTGTCTCATTAAAGTTTAATGCTTGAAACAATTGGTTATACGGGATATTTAATTATAACTAACTTGAAACGATGCCGACGCGTGTACTGTTTATCACCACTAGTATCATGACAGGCGTGATAAAAATTTATGTCGCGCAAGATAAGATTTGTCCTGCTCATTCGCTTGGACGAAATATACAACTATCCCACTCTCACTTTCACGTCGCGCGTGACAAACGATGTCATGTTACGGGGGCTGGATTAAACTCTGTTTAATAGCGCTCTCATTTCGGAAATTAATACCATTAATACCAATTATTTTCCACACACACTTAAATATAAATATAAGCTGTATATAAGAGTACCGAACAAGACATTAAAGAAGGCTCGTACAAATAAAACTATCCCAAGACTGAGAAAAACTTAAAGAATGACACTTGAGATTATTCTATTTCTTCCGTCTAATCTGAATTTGAACAGTATCAAATATATAATATATTATTGAGAGTGAGACTCGATCTCAATCCTGAGACTGCCCTGCCCCGTCAATACGGCCCTTAGTTTTCAAAAAAAAAGAAGCTATTTTACAAAAGATAATAATACATAAAAAAAAAAAGATATGCGTGTATGTGTGGTCGGAACAGACTCAGCGTACGCTGAGCGGCGCAGCCACACAGCACTGATTTTGAGCCTGCCCCTGACTACAGTAACAACAGTTTTTTTTTTTAATTTACGCACACATCACACACAAGCATCTTTCAATAAATATATATATATATATATATATATATATATATATATATATATATATATATATATATATAATCAAAAAAAAAAAAAAGAAATAACCAACTTTTACAAACATTACTATTACTTGTGATCGGTACCTACTTTTATCAATTCAATGTTATAACACGAGCATAACAGCACAGTACAACATCGCCAGTTCTAAGATTCTTCATGATTGCATTCTTTGCTCTATCAACAATTTCTTCTTCATGTGATTTTTTACTGTTGAGTGGGACATGCCTTCACGAAGAGGTGGGGGGAGATCATTCCATATTTTCGTTGCAGACACGATCCGAACGAAATCTTTTCGAAAAACCGGTATAAACTTTTACCTGTATACCGATATTTTGAAAACCGGTTACAAGCCGTAATCGAAACCTAAGTTTATCGTGGAATATTTTTATCCAGCTGGAACTACTCACTTTATCGGGATAAAAAAATTTCTCCCTTAATCCAGGGTATATTCTATCTATATACCAAATTTCATTCAAATCCGTTCAGCCGCAGCATCAGCAGATTAATAAACAAACAAACATCCAATCTATCGCATTTATAATATACGGAGTTGCGGAATTGTTGCGGAGTTTCTTGTCGCTTCTTCTCCCTAACCATAACACCTTGCGAAGCGAAGTAGTTTAAAAAAAAATAATAACATGTTGACTTTCAATAAGTGATATTTTTGTATCCTACATTGAATAAAATATTTTTGATTTGATTTGATTTGATACCAATAAAATGATTAAAGGATGTTTTATCATTAGTCGCTCATAATGAGTAGTCGTTACATGCGTGCTCTATCTATCACTCTCATTGAAACGGGGCTGATTATCCATTTGAAATTCCAATAAGCATTGTGGCTCGCTATCATTGTGCCGATGTTATGCTTTGAATCGGCGCTTGTTCGATCTAAATCTAACCATTTGGGCTTATTTCCCGAATGTTGAAAATTGGAAGCGGTACAAATATGAAATGATATCATACACCCATTGTTAAACTGACATTGGTATGCTTTATATTTCGCTGATGGTATACTGAAATTGTATGTACGTACAAGTACATAAATCATGCTCTTAGTACTAGCTGTTAATCTACTGATTAATACAAAATGTTTTTATAAAATCGAAATGTATATTTCCAAATTACCTAAATAAACCTTTATCCCAAATGGGGTGGTCAGGGATATCCTAAACAGTTTAATGCTTGAAACACTATTCACCATTCGAAATACCTATACAGAATTGCACACGTGACATGAAGTAAGCCCATCGCCATTGAAACGTGCAAGTCGTGGTGTTTTTGGTGAAAAATACCATAGTCGCCTGTGATAACAGTCAATTAATTTTACGCCATTACTTTATGAACAAATTGATGTTTTTCAACATATATATGTATGGTGTCAGGGTTACCAACGCGTCAGCAAGAGACAAATAGTTGCCCATGCGATAAACAGCGTCGTGGGTGTCCATGCCCTCTCTTAGTAAGAAGAGGCTGTGCCCCAACAATGGGGATCTGTAAGGCCGTTGATGGTGATTGAAGATAAGTAGGAAGTGTTGAAGTTGATGTTCCTAGCATACCCATCGGCTCGACACCTGCAACTTCACTAAAGTCTCAATGCATTTGCAATGCATTTAGAATGTCCCACCCTGTTGCATCCCACTGCGCTGTCAGGCGATATCACGTACCGACAGCGACAACGATATCGCCTACCGATTCGGTGTCGCTACCGAGCGCTACAGCGATATCGCTTAAGTCTGAATAGACTTTAATGATTGATTAATCAAGGGTGCAATCACTTAAAACTTAAACCTTACAAAACATACCATGTGTATATATGATTAGGAATGTCAATCATGGCTATACAGGGTGTAACGGTTAAGTGTAGTCATATTTTAAGGGCTTGTTCTACCCATCAATACGAACAACTTTTACTATGGGGGCAACTTCGAAATCGCGAAAAAAAAATCAGCTGTTTCATACATTGCATCGGGAGGTTATTGAAATTTTCTATGGAACAGCTCATTTTTTTTTCGCGAGGTGGAGAACGCTAACAACGAGCGTTCTCAATTCAGCGAAGTATGAAAATCACGGACACAATGCAACCTGCGGCGTCCTAACGGAAGTTAGTCCTCCGCCCGGCGTTCAGCAAGCACTAACTCATAGCAAACAAAGCACTCATTATTCTATTATTTAATGAGTGCCGTTCTCCGTTTTAATTTCTATACACGCGCCGTGAAATATGGAATCTCTAGGAATGAGAAAAACTATTGCAGAACAAATGAAAGGATGCAACTATGAGCGTCTGTCGAAGTTAATCAACGTTCAGGAAAGAACTTCCGTTTTAACTTTCGAATATACTTATTTGGTAAAGGAAATCGAGAGCACACCAGAGTTTTAAGAGTTAAACGGAGTTTGGGAGACCATACCCCGACTATTAAACTAATTCTGGGTGCGACAGTAAACCAGCGCCGAGCTCTTATAAGCTCAGCATAAAGCTGAATCGTTTCCCTTTCCCTGCTGCTACACTTATCTGAGTGTTCTGTTATTTTACTTGCCTAACAAAATTGTTATATGTATATGTGTCGAAGTGACGAATAAACAGTTTTTTTTTCTTTTCTTTTCTAATTCTTTTTATTAACTCTATTTATAACCGACCTCAAGCAAAAAGGAAGAGGTTCTATGTTCGACCGTATATATATTTCTTTATACCATGTTCACCGATAACTCCGAGATTTGGCGGCATTCGCTTTTTTTTTAAATGCACAACGGGCTAGCACTTGACCTCAATCATACGGCAAATAATTTGTTACTTACTGAGAAAAAAACTAATAGTGTTAAGTTTGTACTGCCGCTGGCCCGCGGGCCGTACTTTGCCCACCACTTCTCTAAACCTTGTTGATTCCACTGTATTTTTGGGCGTTTTAAGTATACCCTGTGTACCTACAAAATAAGATTTGACTTATGACTGTGACAGAAACCCCACCTTATATGGGGGACTGGCTATCTTATCTCTGACAACCAGAACATAACAATGCTATTAACATTGCAGTTTAGCGGCAGACTTAGATAATATGGCGGTAGCTAACCAAGCGGACATTTAAAATGCTCTACCACCAACGAAACCGCGAATACTAAACATGTACCCCGATAAGGGTCGTTTTTTTTTTAAGATTGACTGGATTCGCGTTTGACCACAATCTCACCTGATGGAAAGTCACGATGTGGTCGAAGATGAAGCACGCGATCCCAGTAAATGCCTATTCACTCTGCTCTTGAAGATCCCAAGGTTCTAGAATGATCGATGTATTTATTTGTGTGTGTGTGTGATGTGGCCGTGTGGTTTCTGGCAGAGCATGTACCTATGTACAATAAGGAAATTAAAGACATTTTATTTATATTTATTTTTCTTATATTAACCTCATTAATGATAAAGCTACTCGTGGCCGGTTCACGACCAATCCTACTTGAATCTCATTGAAAGAAAAATCGTATTACACGAATTTAGATTTGATCGCTGTGTGAGGCGCGACAGCGCTCCCCGTGTTGCCGCGAGGTTCCCGCGCGGTTTTAGTGAGTATCCCTTCCGATAGGGAGGGGAGTCCCACATAACCGTCTCGCCGTCCCCCAGGCGAGCGGTATGCGAAACGCATTTCCCCGTGAAAAAAAAAGGTGATGTAATATGCTTCTGCCTATCTAGTTATCCTAAAATAGTGAATAAACAACTTAAACACTTAACAAAATAAACAACTGATCATATTAGGCAAAATTCTAACCAATCAAAAGCAATAATTTAAAGCAGACATTTCAAAGGGACCACAGCAAACTAGCAACGCAAGTCATGCTCTCACATCCCGATGTGATTTTCCGGTTCAGTTTTAAATGAAACTGTCAATCCGCCAGCCGTTGATGTACGCGTGTCGGAACCGACCGGCCGCTCGGAAAATGCTGTTACATTTTCTGGTATCCTGGTATTTGCAATTGGAAAATGTAGGATATGTGTAGGTATTTTATTCCTTTTTGCTCGTATCAAAAAGGACTCTCGACTCTCGACATCATGTCGTTTTATGTTTTGCACTGTTTTTACAAGCTTTTATTTAAGGGTAGGTAAACACTATTCAGTAGGTTTCATACAAACCAAATGGACAATTTTTTGGATACCTAATATAGAACGAGCAAAACATAGAGCACTTTAGTTATGCGATGTAGAAGGTATTGGCATAGGTGATTTTATTTATTTTTTCAAAACCGTCATCGAATATATCGTTCTGTTTTGACAGTCGCGTTTGTAGCCTATCCTAATTACATCATTAAATTAAATTAATTAAAAAAAACTTGAGGAAAATATGTGTTTCAAATAAACGCATGATAGGAACCCTACGATTCCCGCCAGTCGCATATCGATCTCCAGCCGGCGCGTGCGTCGATGATGGTTCTGAAAAAGATAATTAAACTAATACGTATGCCAATAACTTCTATTTCACTTACCTAATATGCCTAAATTTTTTTCTTACCGTTAACGTCCCGCTGGTACCGATCGGTACCACCTAATAGCGCATAACTGACAAGCCCCGCTGGTACCGATCGTTACCAGTCTACCCGACCCAACTTTATACCTTATAGCTTGAGATTTAGGGTTCTATATTGTCCGGCAGCTTACTGAGCTCCGGTCCTTCACCTAACTGAGAGTATAGACTATAAATAACATAAATTTTGAAGTGGCAACATAGTAAAAATCAGTTGTGAAAAAGTGCCCCATATTGCGCGCAGTCTATTACGCCCTGCTGCGACAAATTTGTGTTTTTGTGTGTTTTTTTGGATTTTCGTGCACGGTAAGTGGATTTGTGTTCATTCTAAGTAATTGTTTTAACCAAGTCGTACACAGAGGCGGTTCGAAAATACTGTGGCTGGCTACTAGTTGATATATACACCGTGTAACGGTTAAGTGTAGTCATATTTTAAGGGCTTATTCTACCCATCAATACGAACAACTTTGTCTATGGGGGCAACTTCGAAATCGCGAAAAAAAAATCAGCTGTTCCATAGAAAATTTCAATAACCTCCCGATGCAATGTATGAAACAGCTGATTTTTTTTTCGCGATTTCGAAGTTGCCCCCATAGTAAAAGTTGTTCGTATTGATGGGTAGAACAAGCCCTTAAAATATGACTACACTTAACCGTTACACCCTGTATAAACTGGTAAGCAATCTTTAAATTCAAATTATGTGATGACAAGGCCTTCATACATAACATTACGACCTTTATCCCAAATGGGGTGGTCAGAGATATAGGAAACAATAGTGTTTTGGGTGTTCCAAACATTAACAGTTTAATGAACAAACATCCACGGTTCACCTCATGATATATTATACAGAATTGGACACGTGACAGGGGCTCATGCAGTTGTAACTTGCAAAACTATAGATGTAGAAATTCATCGAAAACGAAGACCGGATATTGTTTATTTCTTGTTTATTTATTTTCAAAAAAAATAAAAATAATTACAAGTAACAGTCTAATTACAAAATTACTAAATCGACACCACTGATTGTTATTATTATTATTCTATTTTGACATTGATTTGATTTAAAATAGTTTTTTTGTAAATTCTCATGAATCTAACTAATCTAACTGCGATAGTTTGGGTGTTTGTTTGTTTGTTTGTTTGTTTGTAGCTCAATCACGGCGAAACGGATGAACGGTATGATAATATATATGGTATAATGATATATATACGAATACCCTGGATTGAGATATAGGATATTTTTTATCCCGATAAAGTGAGTAGTTCCCGCGGGATAAACAAATTTCCGCGATAAAAGTAATCCACGCAGGCGAAGCCGCGGGCGGAAAGCTAGTGATCTTATAATCTAATATTGGGTCATGATTAGGGTATGCACTTTGAAATCGATCAAGTCGTTAAGGCTACAGAATGCGCCAAAGGACCGGACATATACATATATGTATACTTACAATCGAAAAACATATCCTCCTTTCTTGGGCAGTCGGGTAAAAAATAGGCACTCAAGTAAGTAATATTTTCCACAGTAGGTATGGTTTCTGGTACAGAAAAGAAAATTAACCCATTTCTTACCATGGATGTGGATTTAATGAAATTGTTTTTTATGCAAAAATGGGATACTGCTTGACCTTAATCACACCTGATGTTAACAACGCACCAGAAGACGCAGTGTGGGCAGCCCCCCCACGAGGTGTATCGACGATTTGACAAAGATCACGGTAAGCCGCTGAATGCGGGAAGCGCAGGACCGATCGTTGTGGAAATCTTTGTGATATGATGATAGGAGTGAAAAGATTCCCGGGACCCCCTAGTTGCATGCGGGGACTGGCTATCTTGTCTTTAACAGCCAGTACATAAGGCTAAAAATTTTGGCAGTCTTGTGGTATGTTATGTATGACGCACCTCTTTGATCTCATTTGATCTCATCTCATTTGATCTTTGCCTACCAAAATTTTTGATAATTTAAAAATATAATTACATGGATTGCCATTGGTAGGGAATTCCCCAAACTGAAGGCAATGGTTGTTTGCTAATATTGACTGACGCGATTGTTGAATCATTGAAGGTCTTTGTTTGACGTTATACGACGGGGGCTAATAAGAGGGTTTCCAATAAAGATCTCGAGAATAAGCCTCAAAATTAAAGTTAAGGTTGCCATATAATATGAAGTAACATAAATACCATAGTTATATTGATAGAAAATATTAAAATGGCTGACAACTCATTAGTGAAAAGAAAATCGATAGGCAATGAAACTCGATGGGTGATGTCGACAAGACTAATACTCAGTTGTTTTATCTTTTGTTCATGTATAAAGGCGGAGTTATCTCTATAAGAGATATCATCAAGCATTAAAGTAGGTTACCAGTAAAGAAATACTTTGAAACTTTGTTTGATAGAGAGTAAATGCAGGTAGAAACGCCTGCACGCGCCTCGCATATAAATGTCGAATCGTAAGACGAAATAAGCATGGATGAGATTGTGAAAGCGTTGAAAGGTATGAAGTCAGGTAACTCTGTAATAGGGTATGACAGAGTTTCAGTCGAGATGCTGAAGGCTGGACAGGGCATAGAGGCAAGTCAACTGTACCGCCTTTTTAATTCATGCTGGAGAAGCGGCCGAGTTCTATGTGACTGGTGCAAGGCCGTCATCGTTCCGCTTTACAAAGAGAAAGGTCGCCCTGCTGCGACAAATTTGTGTTTTTGTGTGTTTTTTTGGATTTTCGTGCACGGTAAGTGGATTTGTGTTCATTCTAAGTAATTGTTTTAACCAAGTCGTACACAGAGGCGGTTCGAAAATACTGTGGCTGGCTACTAGTTGATATATACACCGTGTAACGGTTAAGTGTAGTCATATTTTAAGGGCTTATTCTACCCATCAATACGAACAACTTTGTCTATGGGGGCAACTTCGAAATCGCGAAAAAAAAATCAGCTGTTCCATAGAAAATTTCAATAACCTCCCGATGCAATGTATGAAACAGCTGATTTTTTTTTCGCGATTTCGAAGTTGCCCCCATAGTAAAAGTTGTTCGTATTGATGGGTAGAACAAGCCCTTAAAATATGACTACACTTAACCGTTACACCCTGTATAAACTGGTAAGCAATCTTTAAATTCAAATTATGTGATGACAAGGCCTTCATACATAACATTACGACCTTTATCCCAAATGGGGTGGTCAGAGATATAGGAAACAATAGTGTTTTGGGTGTTCCAAACATTAACAGTTTAATGAACAAACATCCACGGTTCACCTCATGATATATTATACAGAATTGGACACGTGACAGGGGCTCATGCAGTTGTAACTTGCAAAACTATAGATGTAGAAATTCATCGAAAACGAAGACCGGATATTGTTTATTTCTTGTTTATTTATTTTCAAAAAAAATAAAAATAATTACAAGTAACAGTCTAATTACAAAATTACTAAATCGACACCACTGATTGTTATTATTATTATTCTATTTTGACATTGATTTGATTTAAAATAGTTTTTTTGTAAATTCTCATGAATCTAACTAATCTAACTGCGATAGTTTGGGTGTTTGTTTGTTTGTTTGTTTGTTTGTAGCTCAATCACGGCGAAACGGATGAACGGTATGATAATATATATGGTATAATGATATATATACGAATACCCTGGATTGAGATATAGGATATTTTTTATCCCGATAAAGTGAGTAGTTCCCGCGGGATAAACAAATTTCCGCGATAAAAGTAATCCACGCAGGCGAAGCCGCGGGCGGAAAGCTAGTGATCTTATAATCTAATATTGGGTCATGATTAGGGTATGCACTTTGAAATCGATCAAGTCGTTAAGGCTACAGAATGCGCCAAAGGACCGGACATATACATATATGTATACTTACAATCGAAAAACATATCCTCCTTTCTTGGGCAGTCGGGTAAAAAATAGGCACTCAAGTAAGTAATATTTTCCACAGTAGGTATGGTTTCTGGTACAGAAAAGAAAATTAACCCATTTCTTACCATGGATGTGGATTTAATGAAATTGTTTTTTATGCAAAAATGGGATACTGCTTGACCTTAATCACACCTGATGTTAACAACGCACCAGAAGACGCAGTGTGGGCAGCCCCCCCACGAGGTGTATCGACGATTTGACAAAGATCACGGTAAGCCGCTGAATGCGGGAAGCGCAGGACCGATCGTTGTGGAAATCTTTGTGATATGATGATAGGAGTGAAAAGATTCCCGGGACCCCCTAGTTGCATGCGGGGACTGGCTATCTTGTCTTTAACAGCCAGTACATAAGGCTAAAAATTTTGGCAGTCTTGTGGTATGTTATGTATGACGCACCTCTTTGATCTCATTTGATCTCATCTCATTTGATCTTTGCCTACCAAAATTTTTGATAATTTAAAAATATAATTACATGGATTGCCATTGGTAGGGAATTCCCCAAACTGAAGGCAATGGTTGTTTGCTAATATTGACTGACGCGATTGTTGAATCATTGAAGGTCTTTGTTTGACGTTATACGACGGGGGCTAATAAGAGGGTTTCCAATAAAGATCTCGAGAATAAGCCTCAAAATTAAAGTTAAGGTTGCCATATAATATGAAGTAACATAAATACCATAGTTATATTGATAGAAAATATTAAAATGGCTGACAACTCATTAGTGAAAAGAAAATCGATAGGCAATGAAACTCGATGGGTGATGTCGACAAGACTAATACTCAGTTGTTTTATCTTTTGTTCATGTATAAAGGCGGAGTTATCTCTATAAGAGATATCATCAAGCATTAAAGTAGGTTACCAGTAAAGAAATACTTTGAAACTTTGTTTGATAGAGAGTAAATGCAGGTAGAAACGCCTGCACGCGCCTCGCATATAAATGTCGAATCGTAAGACGAAATAAGCATGGATGAGATTGTGAAAGCGTTGAAAGGTATGAAGTCAGGTAACTCTGTAATAGGGTATGACAGAGTTTCAGTCGAGATGCTGAAGGCTGGACAGGGCATAGAGGCAAGTCAACTGTACCGCCTTTTTAATTCATGCTGGAGAAGCGGCCGAGTTCTATGTGACTGGTGCAAGGCCGTCATCGTTCCGCTTTACAAAGAGAAAGGGTCACAGCAGGACTGCTAAAATTATAGAGGAATTAGCCTTCTCAGCATTGTCGGCAAATTGTATGCGAAAGTGAAGCCGAAAAATTGTTGCCAAAAGATCAAAAAGTCTATTGCGCTTCCGTGGATTTGGAAAAGGCCTATGACAAGGTGATGAGGAATGAATTATGATCAGCATTGTCCATATTATGGGGTAGACAGCACCTTGATAAGAGCACTGAAATTACTTTATGAAGATTCCAGTGCTTGTGTCAGGATTAATGGGGTGTATATTATAATGGTTTAACATCGAGAAAGGAGTTAGACAGGGTTGTGTTGCATCCTCTGGGGTGCTTAACTTATTCATGGACAGTAATTTGCAAGTATTGAACGAGTATGAATGTGGATTGAGAATGAATGGGTTACTCATCAAATGTCTCCTCTATGCCGATGATCAAGTAATCCTTGCGTCGTCACAAGAGGAGTTACAAGAGATGGTAACACTTATTAATACTGCTTTGAAAGAAAAAGGAATGAAAGTTAATGTGAGTAAAACGTAAAATATTTGAGAGAGGTGTATGTGTAATGGATTGCAATATTTTGATAGACGGAGAAAACGTGGAGCAAGTGCGTGAGTTTGTGGATTTGGGTTCACTGTTTAGTAGGGATGGAAAGTGTGAGAAGGACATCGAATGCAGTGTGAATGCCGCAAATCAAGTGAATGGAGCACTGCATGCCATTATGAGGAGCCAGAATGTGTCCAAAAAGCTCGTCTGGCTGTTCATGGCGGGGTGAATGCGAATGCTGGGTATGGCAAAAGAAGAATGAAAGTAGAGTTAATGCAGTGGAAATGAGATCGTTGAGAAGTATGAATGGGGTGACTTTGACAGATAGAATCAGGAATAGTGTAATTAGGGAGTTAAGCAGTGTGAATAAAGACGTAGTGACAAAGATTGAAAATGTATGCTGAGATGGTTTGGACATGTGGATAGGATGAATGAAAGAAGACTTACGAAAGAGATATACGAAGCGAATGTGGATGGTACTGTAAGACGTCCGTGGCGAACCGACGAGCATGTATGAACAACCCTATGAGAGTGAAGGAAGCAAAAGAGGTGTGTATGTATGTATTAATGT
Source organism: Oegoconia quadripuncta (assembly GCA_949316235.1). Lineage (NCBI taxonomy): Eukaryota > Metazoa > Arthropoda > Insecta > Lepidoptera > Autostichidae > Oegoconia > Oegoconia quadripuncta. The sequence goes on from OX438749.1 coordinate 3,000,129, forward strand.
ATAAATGTATGTATTAAAGTAGGAAACTGAGTAAATTCGGGGTTAAGCAGCAAAAGTGTGTGCAAAAGAAAAATAATTGATGACCAGACATAATTTAAAAAATACCGAACATGCCCGCGAACCGTGATTCAAACTGAATTTTCATCACCGCGAGTGAAACCTTGTGAGAAACGGGGAATTAGAAATCTATGATGGCAGCACTGTAACTATACATGTCAATCTCCAGAGCCGTAATAATTATTAAAAAAGAAAATGTCAATGTCAATATCAAATTTGTTTACTTCGCGCGAAGTTACTTGCTTGTTTGTTCTTGCTGAATTTTTTGTTGCATACTGGTTTGGCGGCAAATGTATTTCACAATTCCACGACACATTTATACCTAATACATTTGTTGCCTATTATATTTCTGAGTGTGATTATATAGAGGAACATTCTGTGATAGAAATAATGACTAGTATGACTACCATTAAAGCAGTTACCAGTAGTGTAGGACGGGCGGTTACCAAAAGACCTTTCAGAGTCTCCATTGAAGGTAATATTGGGTCTGGGAAATCGACATGTATCAACTTCTTCGATAAGTACCACAACGTTGAAACACACGCAGTAAGTATCCTACCTAGCTAACCATTTAATTTGTATATTTTTACCCACGAAAAGTATTGTTTAGTTGAAACAGGTTGTTTGTTACATACAAATCGTTTGTTATCATTTTTGTCCTAAACGACTATCAATGTTGACGCTCTAGCAGTCGCCCAGGGTTTTATAAGTAGGTTTGTATTTATACATATAAATCAAGTCTTTTTGATGCTGACTGACCAAAAAGAATTTTTGTAACCTTAAATATATAATTTATAATAAGGTTCCAGTGGACATTCAAAATTTACCTTTAAATAAATTCAAAATCATCATAAAACAGACATTATTTACCAAAGGCTATTATAAAATTTCTGACTATCTGGATGATAAGCAAGCATGGACATAGACTGCTTGGCGATATTCAGGCTAATTATACAATATAATATAATTGTAACCCAAACTTATTTAAAAGAGCAACCCTTGAGTTTCTCGCTCGTTCTTCTCTGGGGAATCTGCTTTGCGAATGAGCAATAATGTCAACAATTTTAATATTAAGATAAAAAATGTGACGATTTTGTATATCAACAGGAACTAAAGAAGGAAACTAAGGAAGGAATGTAGAGGAAGGTGCATAATATTTAATTTCTCTTCGTGACACACTTACCTAGACCTTATATTTGCAATTTCAGGAGCCTATATTGGAATGGCGGAATGTTAATGGCCATAATCTCTTTGGACTCATGTACGGTGATCTGCATAAGTGGACGTTTGCCTTTCAACATTATGTGCTGCTGAGCCGACTGAAGATACAGACTAGCCCACCTGCTCACCCTGGGATAACGGTGAAGATGTTTGAAAGGTTCATCATTGTGTCTAGTCCATGATTGCACATACTGTAGGCCTCCCAGCAATTTCCATTTGGAATTCCGATGCCGTCTGCATGCAGTGATTTCCAGTCACCTTTTTCAGGTTTTCTGTCCACTAACAGCCATCCAAGTACTAATTTTGCCAATGGCATTTTGTTCAAGTGCTCATTTAATTTTATTCTAAACACAAAAAACAGATAAATATATACATAAATTAACTCAACAAAACAATTAAAAGGTATTTGCAGAAGTAAGTTTCACCAAGCAGCAATAATAATGATTATAGTTAGTGATTTAGAACTAAAAAACATAAATATATATATGCACACCATATCTCTAAAGATCTCCGTGCCTCCATACAGTTAGAGAAGTTATAGAGGATAGCAAACAAATTTTTGTCTTTGTTATTTCTTCCACTATCTGCAATCAGCTATATTAGCCTTAATCAGATCTGGTGCATGATTTGAAGATGAGTGGCTGATGCCATCTCATCTCATCTCATCAGGCGTTTTATCTTCCTATCTGGGTCAAGATGATGAACAAATGAAAATTTAAATAACTGTTAACTTTGTAAATATTTTTTAGCCAACTCCCAAGGAAGTGTCATGTTTTTCGCTCGTATCTACCTTGTATATAAGTATATTTGTAACATTGGTGTCGATTCGGATGTACACCAACTAAACTAAAACCAGTTTAGGAGTGGTGCCGTTGCATAGTATTGTTCCAGGGAGAAAGAGACAGTACTACTTTAAAACTAGTTTTACTTTAGTTGGTGTACCGAATCGACACCATTTTCTCATACCTTCCAAACGGCTATTGTATGGCTGTATATGAGTATGTTTACTACTGGATGAGTACAGCAAATAAAAGATATGCATATAAGTTAAGAAACTCTTTATTTAATCACTGATTTTACATTTAGATGCTCAGGGCGAGTACTGAGGGCACTGGCGCCATGGGATACAACCGACTTGGCTCTGGTGCATATCTAGAGTGGTGCATATCTACATACAGTACTTGTATATTCTAATATAAAAGTACATGTGTCCCCACAATGATTAACGTTTTTCTACCCAGCTCAAACCTACATCAGGTGCTGTGGTTAGGGAGAAAAAACGACAAGAAACTTCGTAACAACACATCTTTTAAATAGGTTTTCATCTTTACAATTTAGTCATAAGGAAATAATGGAACTAATGATTTCATTTCATGGTAATAAGTTTTTTTTTTCAATCCATTGTGAATGTATGTACCAGTATGGTACCAGTGACAAATTTTACCAATTTTTTTTTTCAAAGATTGTTGACTATTACTTACAGGTCTGTGCAAAACAGCAGGCACTGTTTTGTGGAGAATGCAAGGAAACGGAGTTTGATTGAGGATGCCGAATACCAGGTCTTGACTTCATGGTTCGACTACACTGAAGAACACCTAAACATTGACTTGGACCTTATATGTGAGTATTTATTACATTTAGTTAACCCTTTGTAATGAAAATCATCGAAGTAGTTGCACGGGCAATGATGGCAATGGCCTTAAATATTACAATATTAATTATTATGAAATAAAAAAAAAATTAAATATTTACTTTCTAATTAAATGTTTTAATTTGAATACATAGTCCTAATTTTGTGGCAAAATAGATACATACATGCTGTAAAAGGCTTTATATCAAAAAGACATCTACATACCTTCATAAGGTTATCTGTGGACGTTTCAAGCATTAAAATATTAATGGTGGGAAGGCTTTTTAGCGGGATCTCGGCGAGTGAAGTTGCATTTTTGTTTATAATTCTTATAATTTGTGCATTCTGACTTTTGAAGCTTAATAATGGCAGATTATAGTACAGCAAAAGTTAGTGATTGTGTACAAGTGAAGGGAAGTGTAAATTAAAGTGCGTAACGAAGCTTTCGATTTCCCACAAGAAGCCGCCAAAATCTTTTGTAAAGCATTCTGCCACTTTACTGCAGAATGAATTCTAGCTATGAATGAAAGCTATTAATATTATAAATAGATGCGAAAGTTTGTGTGTGTATGTATGTATGTATGTTTGTTTGTTACCTCTTCACGCCTAAGCGACTGGACGGATTTGGATGAAATTTTTTGCTAGACAGATTAAGACTTAGATTAACATATCGGCAAATTGATGAAATGGTCCACACGAACGAAATCACGGGCAACAGTTAGTATTTTATATATCGTTCAGAGGTACAATTTATATTCACAATTGGAGAAGTGTGATATATGTACGTACATAAGCCTTTATGAATCAAAGTGCACTATTATTTCATGAATGTTTATTGATACAGTGTATCTGAAGACTTCACCACAAGTCGTGTGGGACAGAATGGTGAAGCGAGGACGTGCCGAGGAATCAGAGGTGCCCTTGGAATATCTACAACAAGTGAGTTATACTGTATATGAATTATGTTGGTGTTGGTTACCTTTTCTTCGTCATTCTCGAACATAATATAAGATAAAATAACATAATAATTATATTTCAGTACTTATAATCAAAACACAAATTGAGCGTTGCAAACAAAATCATGTCATTCCAGATAAAGCATTTATTTACGTAGTTATTACGTACGTTCTTAACATGTCCATATCTGTGACAATCGTAATTTCCTTTTAGCCCTAAGAGGGTTTAAAGAAGATTGGCAGTTGGGGTACCCTATGAAATCGGGGAAATCGGTAACGTTTCGTTATAGCTATATTCAATTTATAGATCATTCTTATATATTGTTATATTAAGTTAATGAGGTAATAAATAATTAAGAAAATACAATGGAGATATTTTATAGAGCGACTTAGCATAATGCACAATGCTTGCAAAAACAAAACGCATACAACTGTCAGAATGTCAGTGTTTCTATTGTAACAATTTACAGCAAATATATATTTTTAAATTACCTACATCTAGGTACCTACTTATTTGCTTGATATTTGTATTAGTTTTGAGGTTAGGTAATTTAATTATATTTTTTAACTATATTTCCCAACTTCTAGGCATATGTTACGATTACACTTTTTGTTATACTTAATCAAAGCAATAAGATCCAAGTTTTGACTTAGAGAAACGCATAGTTTTTATGCGGTACTGAAAATACATGGTCGTCTGCCAATCTTCTTTTCCGAAATGAATAAACGTATTCTAATGAAATTTTATAAACAATAGATCTAAAAACATTTTCAAAATATCGAGTTTAAAAACATATTGCATTTTTTCTGTTACTGTGGAGAACTTAAAATCGCTCTGATTTAATTTCAATACTCCTTTTCGCAAATGTTCTCTACTAACTTTTTAGATCTATGTATGTGCTTTATTTAATTAGAAACGAAAAATTTCAACTTCAAAGTTTGTATGGAATACCGTGCGGGATAAACCCTCTTAATACAAAAAAGATAATAAACTTATTTAATATTAACTAATTGGTTAAATGTAGTAGTAGTAAGTATACAGGGTGAATTTTTCAAGTGGACTTGGATTGCCAAATCCGAAACTATGAGGAATAGCGAAAAGTATTAAAAGGAGTCTCGGGCTCGATTTTCATGAAAAGTAAAACTGCATCATTGGTTTTTTGAAAAATCACTACTTCTATTCCAGTAATCGAACCTATTGATTTTAAAAAATCACACACCATTCGATAGTGTCATTATAAGGAACGAATTCTGGGAAGTTATGACATACAGCAAACTTTAGGAAAGTTCTAATTTTAATATCTTTTCGACAGTAAAGAAAAATGTAAACATTTAAAATTAGAACGTAAAGTGAACAGGCGCCCTTTAGGTCTTCCCTCTCTTTTGAATCAGTATTCAATATAGCTGTATGAACTAAGATTCCTTTGCCTATGTTGGTTCAGCAGTTAGGCGAAATTTTATTGCAATCCATGATCCTGTGCCGTCACCTGACCTTACCCCTTTAAATTATAAATCTACACAGACACATATAATGCAATTAATGAGTTGAAACGATTTTTTGAACATATTCCGAACGGAATCAATAATATTGTAATGCAGTACAATCGATATCGAATCCAGCTATGTACTGAGAACAATGGCCATCGTTTTGAACAATAAGTTCGTAAGTAAGTAATAAGTAAGTAACGTACGAAAATATAATAGTATTGTGTCAAAAATGCACTTTTTCCTTAAGTTTGCCGTATTTCATTACTTCCCAGAATTCGTTTCTTGTTAGCGACACTATCGAATGGTGTAATAATAGTGCTTTTTTTTAATAAAGGTGTTCGATTCCTGGCTAGGAAAAATCCAAAAATCCAATGATGCAGCTTAGTTTTCATCAAATTCGGGCCCGAGACTATTTTCGCTATTCCTCATAGTTTAGGATTTGGCCATCCACGCCCGTTTGAAAAATTCACCCTGTATATTGGTTTCCTTTATTATCTTTAAGTATGTCTTAACAATATTAAATAATTACACTATTCTATATTTTCGTGTGATGAGACCTTTTCAGACTAGACAAAAAAATTACAATTACCTTTTCTTGTAATATAATTAAAACGTTACCCACTCAATTATAATAATCATTGTCAGTAATATAATAAGAATCACTAATTGGTATAATTTTGGTATTAGTTTACTATAATATAAGTTCTGCAATAATGCTGTTCATTCTATGTAATTTTTTTTTTTTATTAAAAACTGGTTTCGCCTTTGACTACAACCTCACCTGATGGAAAGTGATGATGTAGCCGAAGATGTATCACGCGCACCCAGTAAATGCCTATTCGCTCTAGACTTGAAGATCCCAAGGTTGTAAGTGTCGGGAAAAACCGACGCGGGCAGTGAGTTCCATACCTTAGCAGTCCGCATTATAAATGATGAAGCAAAGCGCTTAGTGCGGATGTTCGGTATGTTGAGAACATATGGATGGAAAGTAATAAAGAATAAGTTAATAAATAAATAAATCACCATTTACCAATCCAGGTGCATGACGCTTATGAAGAGTGGCTGTGCTCCCCACACGTGGGCTGCGAAGTGCTGACCATAGACGCGGACCGCTGCCTCGCCTCAGTCAAAGAAGACCTCGATAGATACAGCTATAAAATTTTGGGGGGGAACCATACGAACTGACATTATGTAAACAGATTGGGTGGTAATGTTGAATTCACTCATGTATTTCATGACGAGTATATTGCCACAAATCGTCATGAAATAATTATAAGGGTACTACACCAAAAATATCTTCAATGCTATCTCATTATTACAAATAACTTATTTTAGGTTAAGATTTCTTTGTCCTACTATAAACTATTCGATTGTAAAACTTAGCGCCGCGTATTAAGAGTCACCTATGTGACTTCGACTAGCAGAGAATGTTAAGGTCTATCGCAGATGGTCGCTTTTAATCGGTCCGATAATACATAACGTCCTTTATCCAGAATGGTGGTCAGAATATCCGATACATTATGGTTTGGATGTTCCAAACATTAGTTTAATGATTGAAACAACATCCATTCACCTTACGACGTATACAGATATCACACGTGACAGATGGTGAGCCAGTCGCCGTTAAAACGTGCAAATCGACCTATGCTTTTTGGTGCAAAATTAAATTAAATTAAAATTAAATAAAACTTTATTTCAGACTTAGTCCATATTTTCGTTAGTGTTAGTAACAATGGTGCTTAGGTATAGGTTAGTATATTGTTAGTTTAATTAGATTTCTATTTACTTATTAAGTCCTATGACCGTCGCCACCCAGCATCTCTGGAAGGGGCAGTCCGTTCTGCCAGCGATCATTTTCAGAATGCTGTTGTCACTACCATGTAAGCGCTTCAGCAAGGAGGCCGCTTTTTTCCGCATGATAGCGTGAAAACCATCCGTGCTAGCCTCCGCGAACATTCCCGACGCGCTACAGCGCCATGGTAGTCCCAACAGCATCCTAAAGGCATTATTAAACTGAACACGCAGGACGTTGTAAGCTCGGCGCGTGTATGACACCCATAGGCCGCTCGTGTAGAAGGATTGGCAGTACGCTTTAAAAAGTGTTACTTTAACTTCTGTGGTACAACGAGCGAACCTACGGGCAAGCATATTGCTCCTTACTGCCAACGCCCTGCGCTCTCTCTCAATATCTTCGTCGTCCCTTAGATCACTCGTGACAATGTGGCCGAGGTACCTAAAACTATTTACAATATTTAGTGGTACGCCATTAAGACATATGGGCGGAACACTACGCGGCTGCTGCTTGGGAGCTTTAAATATAAGAAGCTCACTTTTCCTCGCATTGTATTTTAAGCCGTGTTCCTCCGCATACGCCTCGCAGGTTACCAACAACTTTCTCAACCCACCTATCGATGGACTGAGCAGCACCATATCGTCTGCGTAGCTTATATTGTTGACAGACATGTTGTCAACGTGACAGCCGACATGTGTACTACTCAGTCGCTCGATAAGCTGGTTTATATATAAATTAAATAACAGAGGCGAGCTTAACCCCCCCTGTCTCACTCCACATTCCAGTCTGTACTCATCCGACAGAGTACCAGCCCACCTCACTCGGTTCTTCTGGTTAGAGTACCAGTATTTCAGGAGGGCGGTATACTGCGCCGATACACCCGCGTCCCCGAGCTTGTCCCACAGAGTATCATATGCAACCAGATCGAAAGCTTTCGACAAGTCAAGGAAGCACGCGTATACCGGCGTCCTCCTCGCTGTGTAGTACATGACAGTGCGTTTCAGAGTCAGAATAGCGCTTTCTGTTGAGACTCCTGCTTTGAACCCGAACTGGGCGTCGTGCAACTCAACTTGTTCGGAGAGGCGACTATTCACCACACTGTCAAGTACCTTAGCCGCTGTCGTGGCAAGTGAGATGGGCCTATAATTACTTATATCGGACGTATCACCCGTCTTATTTTTAACTATCGGAACGACTATGGTCCGCATTAAAGGCTCCGGCAAATACGAGTGACCTATGCACAGACTGAAAAACATAGACAGCACTCGCGGCAGATGAACTCCCGCATATTTAAAATGCTCAATGCTGAGCCCATCATGACCAGGAGATTTTCCACGCTGCATTTTCCTAATAATTTTCTCCACACTCTTTGCAGGTATCTTAATATTCTGTCCCGTCACAATGCGCTCATCATCTCGCACACCGTCAGACGCGGGACCCAAGGGCGACCGCACAGTAAAGTGCTCTCTAAAAGCCTCAGCAATGTTCATGTGATCAGCATAACCACCGACTCTCACCGGGAGGCCAGGCCTCACATTCAATTTGTTGGTGTTTTTCCAAAAATTTTTAAAATTTTTGGAGGAGTAGTCGGACGCAAGGATATCCATTTTAAATTGTTCTTGTCTATCCTGACACCATTTTAGTTTAGATTTAAAATGTTTCCTCGCCTCCGACATCCCCGCAAAGATTCGACCATTAGCTGGTCTCCCAGCTAAGTTCCACAGTTGAAATTGAAGCCTCGCCTCCCGATGTGGGCCCGCTACGTGCTTATTCCATCCAATAACATATCCCCCTTCCTACAACACTTTTTTCTATATGTTTGAATGGCTGCGCATGATAGTGTATTAATAATGCTCGCATATAGTCTATCAAGAACCGAATGATGTTCCTTGTTAGTACAAAAACCATCACAACATTCACTCAACTCCCGTGGAAAGTCTATCTGCCGTAATTTAGAATGACAGATGTCATGGTACTGATTAATTTGCTTAACCTGCCTTTCTCCCCATAAAACACGGTTCACAGGTCTGTCCGGTACTAGATCATTAATTCGAGGCATAAGCTTATTCAAATTACATTCTACTACGATTGGATAGTGGTCCGACCAATACACGTCATACCGTACCGTCACCCTAACGACTGAGTTTCGTGCTGACTCCGTGACAATGCAGTGGTCCAACCATCTGTTACAACCATGAGCATCACTATAAAATGTGTATGTAGTTTTAGGACACATATTTAAATCTATGCACAGCCAATCAAGATCTACACAAAACTTTAACATTTCATTAAAAAACAACTCATTCGGGTGGGCATTAAAATCGCCCAACATATAAAAAGCCTCAACTCCATTGTTCTCCTCAACTTCAATTACCGATCGAATCGCACCAAAACACGCGGTAAATTCGGGTAAGTTGTCGTACGAGTTTGTAGGCATATATATACTAAAGAGTACTGCTGAGCTACCGCACACAGTTACCCTTATCGCACACACCCGCACGTTATTACATTCTATCACTGACACAGACTCAAACGCACTCTTACGCCACAACAACGCAACGCCACCATACGGTCTCCCGCTGAGTATACCCGTGGCAGTGTCGACCGCTGACGTGCCGGTGCACCCGAAATTGTCATCGATCGTGTTGAGCAGCGGTAGATCGTGTGGCAGCAGCCACGTCTCCTGAAGGGCTACCACATCCGCTGTTCGACATAACTCTCTGATACCTTCTAAAGATCTCTTCATGGATTTGCAGTTGAAACTAATTATTTTGCTACAGTTATCCATCATATGTTATTATTAATTGGCCGTTCTAAACTACAAACTAAAAGTCCCTTAGTTGCCTTTTACATATTATGACATTTTAAAACAAAAACCGGAAAAGCATAACTGACTCGCTGACCCTTTTCGATTTTTGTGGTCGGTATGTCGTAGAAAACAATTTGCTTACTTTCTCGGCAGGTTAAAGGTGGCGGTGCAAAATCGGACACCCGAACGAAAATCGGCCGTAGTCGGGTACAAATCGGTGGCCAATAAACGGTCAGCTGCGATACCTCTTATAAAAATGAGTTCGTGTGGCGGCCGAGCGATTATGCGACTTATTGACATTGCAAAGAGTCGCGAGTAATTTGTTCTCTCTCTGGCGCCGAAGTAGAATGAAAATTGACTCATGATACAATGCAGAGAAGAGTCAGAATCCAGTATTAGTATTGGTCGGAAGTTGACGGTCAAAGCCTATTCAAACGCTCGTTATAATTTATTTAAAATGTTTTCATATAATGTTTTAAAATTATGAACTCTAATTTAAATTGACAAGAGGGTTCAAAATAAAATGGTAAACGTACCAATCGTTCTAGAGGTCTGGATGTTTCTAGCTGTGCAGCTAAATCAAGTTATTCTTGCCTTGTAGATTGGTCGGAAGTTGACGGTCAAAGCCTATTCAAACGCTCGTTATAATTTATTTAAAATGTTTTCATATAATGTTTTAAAATTATGAACTCTAATTTAAATTGACAAGAGGGTTCAAAATAAAATGGTAAACGTACCAATCGTTCTAGAGGTCTGGATGTTTCTAGCTGTGCAGCTAAATCAAGTTATTCTTGCCTTGTAGGTACTCAAAAGTACAGGGTATCCTGGAGGCCAGACAATGTTGTTTTGCCTGGAATCTGCCACTATTAAAATTAATACTAGAATCAAATTTAGTATATAAAATAAAACTTAGTCTTTACTCCACCATTTCTTTATATCTGAAAGCTGGAGGATTTATTGTCAACATAAAATTTAAGACACTACTGTTTATTTCTATAGAGAAAAATATGTTCAATCGTGTTTTGAGAACTGCAAGTTACATTTTTCTGACGATTCTACTATGTTACTAACATTAGCACTGGAGTATCGTTTCCTTTAAACGAATTAAACGGTTAAGTCGTTGAACCAAATAAAATTTTAATAACGTAATAAAAAAAAACCTGCCACAATATTTGTATGCCAATTCGGTTGATCAAATCAAATGAAAAATGTTTATTTCGTAAATTATAAGAATAACATTTGAAATCGTCATGACATACAGTTATCGCTCATTCACTAGGCAGTCTCCCCGGAGAAGAACGAGCAAGAAACTCAGTGGTTGCACTTTTTAAATAAGTCAATACAAATACAATTTGAAATAATTGTTAAAATAAAATATACTGGATATTGCCGAGCGGTTCATGTCCACCGCATTCCTATCATCCAGATAGTCACAATTATAATAGCCTCTGATGAGAGATCATGAATAACCTATACACTTGTGTATCAATAAATAACAAATGATTGACTTCACAAGCATAATGTATTGAATAAATTGAATTGACAAACTATCGACTTCAGTATGACTCCAATGCATCATTAGACCAACAATAATATTGTCTCAGAACTGGCAGATATATTGTGAAATATACAAAAACATACAGCCGAATTGAGAATCAACTCCTTTTTGCATCAACTACAAATATAAAATATCGTCGCAATGAATAAATAAACCTTTAAAGCTTTCCCCAAAGATAATACTTTGTCAAAGAAAGATTATATTGTTTCTTATTTTAGGATAGTAAGACACAAAAAGCAGGACTTTTTACTGTAGAAATTAGACGCTAAAATAATTATTTTTATAGCTAATCAAATTGTAATATAGGTATAATTATTTTAATAAAAAAGGTATATTAAATTGAGACGAAGTTTTATTTATAATAAAAACAATTTATTGTAATAATTTATTATTCCTAAATTCTAAGATCTATTTTGTAACAGCTTCTACAGATCATATTTAACATTGCAGCAGTGTGAGGTTTGAACAAGACACAGATTACCCCCAATAGATACCGCATACAGGGCCTACGGCGCGCGCCACTCATCTATGATTTTGCACTGATGTAAATAATTACTTGATTAAGCCACTTCAGTACCGACCAAGTATGGGATCTGTGTGCACGTAATTTTAAATAACTTTCTTACGTATTTTTTGAGCTTTGAATTACTGAAAAATGTCAACCTGAGTCGTAAAATGGTGTGGAAAGAACTCGAGGACGTCCAGCTTCAAGAAGGATAACATTACTTTCCATCGGTAAGTAAAATTATTATTTATTTTATATTTCGCGGAGATCGAGTTATAATGGACATAAAACGGTTGCAGATGAAAAATTTTAGCTCGCGTTGATGTCTTTCTTGAATGATCCCTTTCTCTCATTACTATAATTACTATGTTCATCTCTTTTTGTCATTGGCGCGTGTAACGCTAGTGTAGTAAGTCGGATGGGTCTGATCGCTATCGATATTCTACTTGTAAATTAAATTAAGGCTAGGATGAAAGTGGTCGATCGAAAGTATTTCAAGCTTTTATTTAGTTTCATTCACCTATCCCGGTGGTGTCTGTCTGTGTTATATAAAATCATACAAGTTACATTTGATACATTTCCTGGTATTCGATTGAGTTAGAACTTGGTATATAGGTACATATACAGCCTGTTTCATATCCCCTAATGCCGAAAGGGGATGATTCTACCCATCAATATGAACAACTTTTACTACGGGACCATCGAATTCGCGAAAAAAAAATTAGCTGTTGCATACATTTTTGTCGAGTAGGTATGAACTTTTTCTATGGAACAGTAGATTTTTTTTTGCGAATTCGAAGTTGGTCCCATAGTAAAAGTTGTTCATATTGATGGGTAGAATCATCCCCTTTCGGCATTAGGGGGACCTAGGAAACAGGCTGTAGAATAGAATGTAATAATAGAAAGCGATGACAATGTTATTGCATTGTCAATTGTGTCAGCAACATGATGCTGTTCCCAGAATTGTCTCCGTTAATAGACCTCGACACGCCAGCGATTTGATCTTTGAGGTCACTTTTCGTGTTCATGTATTAATTGTATGATTTTTTTACGCCAATTTTGTTTTGGGTGTTCACGTACTTAATCGAACGTGGTGAAAATAAAATCGTACGATTAATACATGAACACGAAAAGTGACCTCAAAGATCAAGTCGCTGGCGTCCCCCCATCAAAATGTTTAATTAATTATTAGGCCACAAACTGAACGACAACTGACAGCAAACGGCGGCGGTGGCGGTCTAATGCTAGGTTTATTGTTCTCGACGAGTGGGTAGATCGCGCAACTGTCATCGCTACCATCGAGAATAGTTACATATAAAATGCATTCGATCAAATCGCGGGCGCCGACTTCCTCGTCATCGCCGCCACTATCGCTTCCCTACCTGCTGTCGGTTGTCCAGTTTGTGGCCTTAAGGCTCGTTCAGGGAAACGGGGCAATGCACAACGCGTGGAGCCACGCGTCGCCCAGTCAAATTAAACCTAATGCTATTATATGTGAGCGTTCATGAGCTGGTCGCTCGCTACGTGCGATATGAACCCTCTCATAGTATAGCATTTGTTTTATTTGCCCCGCGTCTCCCTGAATTATCCCAAAGAATGAATTCGCACGAATGTACGAATTTGCGAGTCGACGCTCGGTCTCATTTCGCACCGTCCTCTGTGACACTCGATCTTTTAGACTCTACGCCTATGTGAATAGATTCTATAATTTTAAAACATTGACGCACGAAATAGCGCTCAGTGTGAATTCGACCCCAAATCGACCCTATCCTTTTATAATATACTTAATCGTGTAAAAAAATATCGACATTTTTTATTACACAGTCACATCACTACGGAGTAGTGTAACCTTGACATAGCCAATCACGTCGCATTTGTTTCGTCTCCCGCAACCGGCACCTACCGCCTAAAATGGTCACTTCATGCAAGTACAAATTGTCCATCATGCGGAATCTATTGGGGGTAATCTGTGGAACAAGACGAAAACAAGCAAATGTATGTAACCATGGAGAAATGACGTTACATCCAATTAATTTTATAATCCTGTAGGATTTTCCCACGTATTCGAATATTCAATTTATTCCTCCATATACTTTTTTACACCTGGGATCCTCGTCACACAGACTGTATCGAATAAGCACTCTGGCTCTACTCAAAGCGTACTATGACGTTTTTGACCTCAGTCACACCTGACGTTAAGTGAAGATGAGGTCGATGGTGGAAGCGTACTGACCCGGAAACCCCAACACATTTGGGGGACTGGCTATCTTATCTCTACAACCGGAACACAACAAGGCTATTAACATTGCTGCTTGGCGGCAGATTTAGATAAGATGGTGGTAGCTAGCCAAGCGGACATTTAAAATGCCCTACCACCAACAAAACCGAGTACTTAAACATGTACCCCGCTGGGGAGCGAACCCGCGACCTCCGAATCGTAAACCCAATGTTGTTTACATTGAGCCACGGAGGCGGTTATAACGTGTCTTTTGACAGGAACACTAGTTTTTATGTCAAATCTGCGCTTGCGTCATAGAATAGATATTATTTAAGTATATCTTATTCGTGATCTGTCCTGTATTATAATGTTCGTGTTTGTCTTCCTTTATGTTTTAGATCGCTCAAACAGGATCTAGACATGGGTCTAGGGACATGAGGCTGACCAGTATGAAGTCTGTGCCAAACTATGGAGTTTGGCACAGACTTCATACTGGTCAGCCTATTCAGCGTTTTAGCCATACAACCGGTCTCTGGCAGTAATGATCGATCGTAATATAGACGACGGATTGCCATAAAATAAAAAGAAGTTATCCATTCTATGACGCAAACAGATTTGACAATATGTAGCTGGGTGCTACTAAGATTTATTTATATTTAAACGCCGCTCAGCCTTGTGAGATAGCAAATAATCCTGTACATAAACACATCATAAGTGCATCTAAGTATAACAGTAAACTCTCATGGTAGATAGCCCACCTGTAGTTATAGCGGTTTCAATTGGCTTTGGGCTTATTATTTCTGTTCTACCCAACGTGGATCTGTATTTGCCCAACAGGGCTGTTAAAAACAGGTCTAAAGATAATTAGTCCTCTGAACCTAAATTATCCGAGTTGTTTCTGCTGTGACCCATCTTGCTCACTCGTTACATAGCGACCCGTTTACTGTACTGTTATTCGACAAGGACTAATGAGACAAGTGTCTTGCGCAAGTTACAATCACACACCAATCAAACTTCAAGCATTTACTTCAACGAAAGATACCTGATTTTAAATATAAATCTACTGCAATATCGCCTCCGTGGCTCAATATAAACAACATTGGGTTTACGAATCGGAGGTCGCGGGTTCGATCCCCAGCGGAGTACATATTTAAGTACTCGGTTCGGTTGGTGGTAGGGCATTTTAAATGCTGCATAGCTAGCTACCACCATCTTATCTAAAACTGCTGCCAAGCAGCAATGTTATAATAGCATTGTTGTGTTCCGGTTGTCAGAGACAAGGTAGCCAATCCCCCAAATATGTTGGTGTTTCCGGGTCAGTACGCTTCCACCTTCGACCTCATCTTCACTTAACATCAAGTGTGATTGAGGTCAAGTACCAATCCGTCGTGCATAAAAAAAACAAATAACATTAGGATATCCCAATCCTATTTTTCAGTGTTTCTGCCAACCTTATCTTAGCCGAATTATTCCTCTTAGGTACAGTTTCTTCGTAGGTAAGACTTTTGAAATAAGTTCGCTTTTATTCGCCAAACTCGATAGAAAAGTGAAGCGAATGCATTGTTGAAACATGATCGTTTTTAATATATGGTAGTAAGCCGGTGGGCTTAGCTAAATTGGGTTAAGCTATAAACGAACTTTTTATTAATGATGACTAGTTTTCAGCATTACAAAATAGGTCTCAGATGTCTAAATTAACTACAGTACTTGATAAATCAACGGTACAAATGGTCCGCCCTAATGTTGGTCGCGATCTCGCTCTCCCATTTATCGCCATTGGACAACAACTTCTCCTTGTTGTAGAGTAGTTCCTCGTGGGTTTCCGTTGAGAATTCAAAGTTGGGGCCCTCTACGATTGCGTCTACTGGGCAAGCCTCCTGAAATAAAAGGAAAATACAGATTTTACAAACAGGAGTTAATGAAGAGCAAGATTTTCTGGCACAGGTATCCTTATACCTAAAAGCAAATCTTAACAATACGTTGCATGTGATTCCTAAAGAAAGAAATAAACATTTTTTCATTTTTCCTTTTTCATAGATGAAGCAGTAATCAAGTCTCGTCATATTATCAACAGACTTATAGGATACATTCAGCAGTTATTCAGAAAGGGGTTCGAAGATTTTGGCATACTTTTTGGCCGCCATTTTGATTTTTTTTCAAAATCACGGCGCACGATAAAACCTATATATATCGATCGGGGACCCTTAGACGAACAAATAATTACTCGGGTCACCATGTCCTAAAACGTCACGTTACTGAGTTATTTGCATGAAAAGATTAATATGTGAAAACATCAATAACCATTAAAAAAACACTCAGTAAATGTTTCCATGCACTTTAGTGTGTTCAGATAACAATTTATAGATTAATTAACATACCAGACTTAATTTAAATATGTATTTACAATTCGTATAAAGAAATATAATAATAAACAGAAAAAGGGGTTCGAATCCAATTTATAAACAGATGTGGGCAAGTAATAAGTTGTGTATATAATCAGGAATATTCAAGTTTAATATGTAAATATTTTAGGTCAGACATGGTGAATATGAACATTGTTGACCGAACATAAGGCCGCATTTCGTTCGCGTGAAGTTTACAAGTGCTCGCAAGCCCTACTCATTATATAAATATGAAGGGCAATAATGTAGTATAAAAAATAACAAAACATAAAAGGTAATAAGTAATATCATTTAATTATAATTTTATGTTAATCGTCATCGGTTAAAATAATATTATCCAAAAAGGCGGCTGGTGGTTGGATGGGGAAGTCTTGGTGCCGGGCCCACGCCTGTACCAAATGATACACATCACATGAGCACAGCATCCTAGTGTTCTATTCCCCACTAAACAATTGCAATAGTGTCCCATGATTCGGTTTCTGCCATCCAAACTGTTGTCAAGCAAGATATATACAAAATATACTCGGTGATTATGATGCCTTGATTGAATTTTCGCCCTAGCAATCCAAGGATCAGCAACGATGAGGCCGTATTGGCTGAGATCATAATCTACGTTAACATCTTCGTACACCTCGATGATGAATGTACCATATTTTTTTTTGATGTCTTGCGTAATAGCTTCTCGCTTGAGTTACTTGGTATGGCCCTAGGGACATAATCAATAAGTCGTCGTATG